>JAEAOA010001917.1:1265000-1567500 GCA_016746295.1 Potamilus streckersoni
AATCTAGCTTCATAAACTTTCCTCATTATAGGTTAGTCACGCAGTTAAAGAAGCAAATAAAGTCCAGTTAGTATTTCTGACCCATGGAGACTTTTAAGAGGAGCACACCAAGAGCAGAACTTATTTAAACTTACTTATAATATTCAAGGGAAAGACACTATCCAAATAAAAGAGACAAGGCGCTTCCAGTTCAAATATAAGTATAGTTTGCAAATGTCTCGCTTAAAGTATATGATGAGTTTGAGCTATAGTTTAGTTTATTCATTACATACGTAAAATGTAAGCACAATTGGGCCAATATTTAAGAGAAATGATCCTTAATGTCCTAAAGTATCTGAGAAAGGAGGTTCTTCATTTACTCGTATATGCAATGTGCAAACGCATTCCTGGGTAATGCCGAGGTGTTAGAGCTGCGATACCCTTAATTTATAGACGAGGTACAAAGTTTCAATGGCATTCTTTATTAGAGCCATTTTTCGTGGATTTCTTAAGAATAATCCTCATGAAAAGTTTCAGTACCTCATGAGAACTTAACCCGATTCCCACAACACTACTACCTGAGTGCTTACATGATATATCGTTTATATTGTGACTATATATTGTTGATATTGTGACTATATATCGTTCATATTGTGAATATATTTTTTAATATTGTGACTATTGTTACGACCCTGTAGTTTAAGGATGTGTGTACAAAGTGATGCCTTTTGGGGTGAAGAGTTTTCAGAGTACTTTTCAACGCCTTATGAATATGATTACTTTTGGTCTAGACAACTGTGATGCATACATTGATGATGTCATCATTTACAACACCTGAAAAGAACATCTAACTACGATTTGGAAGTTCTTCGACAGACTCTCGGATGCAAATCGGACTATTAATTTATATAAAACTGAGTTATGCCGTGTATGTCTTACTTTTCTATGACATATCATGGGACGTGGTCAGATTAAACTTATAGATGTTAAGGTTATGGCTGTTTCTTAATTTCCAGTGCCTGTCAATAGGTATGGCTTGGTACTAGTGCAAATTTTGTTCTAATTTTTCTGATGTTGTTCAGCCTCTGACAAACTTGTTGAGAAAGAAGAATAAATTTCTTTGGACTAAGAAATGTTGAGAGGTTTTTGATAGACTAAAAACCATACTTGATAGTACACCAGCTCCAGATTTCAGTCAGCCGTTCAAATTGTTAGTAGATGATGCGAGTGATGTTAGGGTTGGAGCAGTTTTGCTTCAAGATAACAGCAATGGTGTTGAACATAGAGTGTGTTATTTCTCTAAGAAATTAAATAAACACCCGAGAAACTACTCAACAATCGAGAAGGAGTGCTTGGTCTTAATGCTAGCATTACTGCATTTCGAAGTTTATATTAGCTCGGCTCCTTTTCCCCTCACTTTCAACGTCAGAATGAAACAAAAAAATCAGAGGCTGTTGAGATGGAGTTTATTTTTGCAAGAATACAATCTTGATATCAGGCACATAAAAGGAAGGGATAGTTTAATTGCAGATGCACTTTCCAGTTTATAGAAATGTCATTTTCATACATTCATAAAAGTTCTTCTTATGTATTTTATTACCTCATGTAGAATTTACATCTGGTAAGAAGAAGAAACTTTTATTACATATTTATTTTCTTTATGGGGGAAGGTGATACGACCCAGTAGTCTTGTTTTAAATATTTACATTTTTCATGTTTTCTAGGAAAATCAATTAAAATTTACAAAGCTTGTTATCTTCACTCTTTCTTTGTGTTACTTTGAACGAGCCGATACGTACCACTATATATTCTTTATATTGTGACTACATCTTGTTTATATTGTGATATATATTGTTTTTCACAAACAAACATATTACTAACAATTCCCTAAAATCTGATTTACTCTCAGTATTATTGAAAAAAGCCTCAGTAGGAAAAACTAACCCCTGACCCTCACGATTATAACAAATTACCTTCACGTCTTGAACCTTTCGTTTATGTAACAAATTTTAGTTAAGGTTCTTCTGCTCCAACGTCATCTAATATGAACTTAAAATGTCTTCAGTAATTTTCATTATACATTCCGACCAGTCATAGGTACCGAAACTAAAAGTAGCCAATGCCTTACCTCTTCTTTGGAAACTTTTAGGTGTAGTATAGTTGTGTGTTTCTTGGTTTTAGTATGTTCGAACTTATGTCTGTTGGATGCAAAGACTTGGTGTATTTGAGAAACTTTTGTGATAGCAGTGTTCTAAACAGAATTAATATTTTGCCTTGTAAGGACCTTCCTTGCAAATTAAACACCGTCAATACACACACACATAAACACACCCCCACAAACACACACACACACACATATATATATATATATATATATATATATATATATATATATATATATATATATATATATATATATATATATATATATATATATATATATATATGTGTGTGTGTGTGTGTGTGTGTGTGTGCACATACAAAATACTTTGGTCGAACAAATGTAATAGAATTCTTAGCTCAGTTTTATGTTATCTCAGGCTACTTGGAATGGCTGAGTGGTGTTCTAGTGGAAAGTCTAAAGCTACAAGCAGACAAGGAGGCAGACAAGGATTTTCTGCAGGTCATCATCGGCCCGTTTACAAAACTCATCATCCAGGTAGGTGTATTCTGCATGTTTAAGTATCAGGCTCCTAGATTTCAAAAAACCTTCTCACGCTTAAACTCAACTATAAATCCTGGCGTTTCATTGGTTAAGGTCAAATCACTGAGTAATCAGACGTTAGAATAATCAATGATTATATGAGTCTGAACCTGAGTGTTAGAACTGTTTATATAATATTCATTCTACTATAAAGTTTGTGGTCTTAATCGCGCATGCTTAATGCGGTAGGAAGTGCTAGTAATACTATCAGAGCAATTCTTATAATATTTTACATTATACAGATGTACAAGAAACAGGGAGTTCAATTTATACAGAAAGGTTGCGTCCTCTTTATCTGAATAGAAACTACAGAGTGTGTGAGGTATTGAGGTAATAGTACGTTTAGCAGAAGATAGATTCTAAACGGTGCAAACTACTGAGACTGAGTCGATAATATTGAAATATCGTCTTCGTTTTTATAATCTTTGCACCCAACTGAGAACAGAATAGAATAGAATAGAATAGACCCCGATTCTCCAGAGCCAATCTTGCTCAAAGGTGCTAGCAGTTGGCGGAAGGGTTGTTCCTGAACAAGCACCGAAATAATGACATTTTAATAGATTCTCTTCTTATATCATTTTTGTTTCTTCAGGAACAATAGTAAAATCTAATTCATTATAAGTGAAATTAGCGAGCATTATAATAAGATACAAGATATTTAATAGACAGTCATTTTTAATCTAATCGTTTCCGATTTTAGATCGACAAAAATGTAATTGAAAACATCGCCAAGGGGATGAACGAGTACTTGGACAAGACTATACTAAAGACGTGCTGTGACAAGACAGAAAAGTACTTCAATGGAACAGTATCAGATGTAGTTAATGGAACTCTGATGAATTCAACAAAACTACTTCAGTCATGTAAAGATCCATGTATGTTTCATAAGCAATACGTTTCATGTGCAATAGTCAAACTGCTTATTTTATAATTGTTTCATTTTATTCGTGCTAGGTCACTGAAGTGGATCACAAAATATATATTAATGTTGTGTTGACAGCATTTATAGCCAAGGAAATTTTATGCCATTTTTAGAGGCTTCCATAATTCAGTAACCTGACAGCCTCGCATGCAGACGATTTTAAGTATTTTCACCCACTCGATGAAATATTTCCGTTTGTCACTCGTTTCAAGCAAATATAATGTCTTTACTCTTTATCTTCCCATTTACTTTTTTTCTCGGCTCCTTGCAAACAAAACCATTCATTCAACAACTCATTCAGCCCTGCAGTTTGTGATGAATGATACCTAAATAATTAATAGCGCAAACCCCGATCATGTTAATGTGTTTTGTGAATAACAAATCGTGAAGATAATGAAAATTATGGTAATTATGTTCCACTCTTTAGTTTCGTAGTTTACAAGGATTGTTTTATTTTTCGGTTCTTTATATACCAAAACACAAAGAATACCCAGGGTTTTTTCACTGGTTATGAAAAAGGATATTTGAATATTTTTTATATTGTTAAAATAAATTTAATTCCCTTTCCTTTGGTGTATGGTTGAAAGGTGCCATTTGTGCTCCAGAGTATTGAGCTTCCCTTTTTTGTAGATACGAACCTTTCAAAAAGACATCTCGCTTCGTTTGATCCTTTTACTTCATGAATTTCAGAAGTAACTTGGAGGAAAAAATACTAGACCATAACGTTTTGTTATTTGTTGATAGTTTGCAAGTCATTCATTGCTCTTTAAAAATATGTTATCTACTCAAACAAACTGAATTTTGCGTATTTTAATTACTGCATAATATATTGTATTTTGATCTATTTCAAGCTCATTGTTCGAGTCCACGGAAGCAGCAGTTTTCTACTCTGCTTGCTTTAGGAGGCGCGTTACATCTCTAATAGCACATATAACGAAATTTCAGTCACAATACATGACAAAAGCTAACATTGTTTTCAATGTACTTATTGCAAATGCTTACATCTTCACCTTATACCTACCAGTCTTTCAAGTGTACATAATAACTTTACAGCGGGTTATAATGACCTACAAAGTTTATTTTGTTTAATCTAATTTTGGTTGTATAGCTGAAATATTTACGTCGCAAGCTTCGAAGCAGTCCTTTCTGAATAATTAATGCAGATGTCTTCCACAGAACAGTATTAATGGTACCGAAGTTGCAAAGACGCCCTTCACCCCTACCTCTACCTTTTCCATCGTACAGTGAGCTACTGGTATTTGAAAATAAACATTGCGTTATGAAACTGGTCATCATCACTGAGATTTCACTGAAATTAGATTTACATGGGTCAATGGTCAGAATTCATATTTGCCATTTCTTCAAACACTTGTACTAATCTGCATTGTTTATCATATTGTCTTCAATCAGATTGAAATGAATGGAAAAATAAATTTGCTATATATTTCCTTTACTTCATTAAACCTTTAAAATATAAATTTAGTTTTTTTATATGTTTTTAAATATTCCGTAAATTTACTGACACAGAAAAGTGTTCATATGTTTTTTTGAATCAGAAAGAGCAAGAGGTAAATAAATAGTTTTCCCATTGGCATCAATATTTACTTATTATACTGAGAAAATCATATATGGCGATATGAAACTAAGAAAATAAATTATACAAATGTTCATTATAATTTGTAAACGGTTTGATTTTTAACGAACACATTTTTCAGGTTAACCGCAACAGCTATACTGTGGGGTTTTTTGTTGTAATTTGAAAAGGACATTATATATTTGACTGATGAGTGTAGTGTTGTTGAACTATTGAATATGTAGCTTGTTTTTACTTCAGCTGTTGCTTTATTCAGTAACTGTTTTGCTTTATTTTTTAACTTCAAGTAATATTAGAAATAACTTGGAGGACAGCTGGAATTGTTTATATAACTTTTTCATATATTCTACAATTCATTTATTTCACTTTCAGAATTTGGTATTGTCTACTCCGGCAAAATTAATTTCCTCTATTTTAATAGCTGCATACATTATTATAATTTGTACTATTTTATCTTAAAAGTTCGAGCACACGGGAGCAAACACTCCCATCAGCTGCCTGATATAGGCAGTGCGTTCTCTCCCTGATACTACAAATATAGAAATTTCAGTCATAATACATGAAAAGTAACATAAAGGTAGGTCAGTATTTTACTAATTGATCTTGTTTCAAATGCATTTAGATTATTTTACTACATGTTTTCTTGTTATTATTTCTATTTACAGGTAAATACTTATTCCGAAACGCAGCAAATGTGTGGAGCGACTCAGCGATCGGTGCGGTTTTGCTTGTGCTTGCCTTGGTAATCATGTGTGCCTGCCTGATTGCTATAGTTAAACTCCTCCACTCTCTGCTCAAGGGCCAGATGGCCGTCACCATCAGGAAATTTGTCAATGCCAACTTCCCTGGTAGAGTTTGTGGTTACTTTACGGGCTATCTGGCCATACTAATTGGGGCTGGATTCACCATTCTTATTCAGTCAAGCTCCGTATTTACATCGTCCTTAACTCCGCTGGTAGGAATGGGCGTCATCTCTTTGGATAGGATGTACCCATTGACCCTTGGCTCTAACATTGGCACAACAGCTACAGGAATATTGGCAGCTATGGCTCAAGATATAGACAAAGTCCCTCATGCATTACAGATCGCATTTTGCCATCTCTTCTTCAACATATCGGGTATTTTGATCTACTATCCAATCCCATTTTTCAGACCACCAATAGGTGCGGCCAAATTTCTTGGTACAGAAACTGCCAAGTACCGATGGTTTTCTATTGCCTACTTACTCTTGATGTTCTTCGTAATCCCAGGTATGGCTTTTGCCTTGTCAGAGGTGTCGTGGATAGCCCTTGCTGCAGTCCTTATTCCGATTGCCATACTGATCTTGGTCGTAGCTATCATGAAATGCGTACAGGCCAAGAAACCAAGAATTCTACCGCGAAAATTACAAAACTGGAAATGGTTACCGGAGCCTTTGCGTTCACTTCAACCATATGACAGGATTATGATGAAAGCTACAGGAAACTGCATTTGCTGCCGAAAGTGTGGTTGTTGTAAAGGTATCTATGTGGAGGATGCGCCTACCAAAGAGGAGAAGTTCAAAACAAATGTTGAAAGTAAAGAAACAATTGTCACAGTTTTCTAACTAAAATTATTAGTGTTTCATATTCGTAAATTCATGGCCCTGAATCTTGTCTAGCGATCGTTATTTCTTGAATATTAATTCGCAATCTGCACATAAAGGCCAAGGAGTATCGAGAATAAATCGGCTTTACTAGAGAATATGATAGAAAGCGTGAATGACACAAAATGTGTGATTTTATAGATGAAATGATTATTGGATTTACAGTTTTGCATCTGTTGGACGATATGTTTCTGATTCTGATATGTCTATGACTTTACCAGAGGGGTAGTAACCTGTGTTCATGCATTAACAAATTCATCATGCATTGCGAGCAAGAAGCATCATAGTGTCTTGGAATATATATATATATATATATATATATATATATATATATATATATATATATATATATATATATATATATATATATAGTGTTTGTGTGTTGAAATGATTGCTGTTTGTATGAATGAAAATAACAATTACTTTTTATGTTCGACTGATTCTTAAGAGTAAACAGTTTAATAAATAGCACGACTTTATTCCAGACGGGGAAACGACCCATTATTACTAGACTATTTATTGTAGACGGGGAAATGACCCACTAAAGCTTATGTAGAGTAAGGCCCCTCATCAATAATTCTGCTAAGTTCGCCATTGTTGTTATTGTCTTTTATTAGGACATGGTAGTTTCAATACAGCGCGAGCCTGTTAAGTATATATAAAAAAAGAAAAATAATATGAAATGTTTGGTTATTCTATCGATTATAGGTTGATGATGAACTCGTATAATATTGGTGTAATAAGTCAAACATAAATGCATTTATACAATTAGGAAAAACACTAATTATCTCCGTGTTGAATAGAGAAAAATAATACTCTGATGAGTGTATATCATTATGTATTTCTTTGAGATGGTATCAATACTATTCAAAGACGATAGTTTATACCACAGTTACTGCATACTTGTTTGACAGCACCTGTGATAATTAAAATATGAACTTCAAGCAGATTATAGTGATAATGTCCTTTAAGTAAATGCATAAGAGCAAATATATTTTTCCGACCCGAACAAACACCACAATTTGTCTACACACAGATATATATATATATATATATATATATATATATATATATATATATATATATATATATATACATATATATGTATGTATGTATGTATGTATGTATGTATATATATATATATTCATTTTTAATTAAAAAATGTAAAAATATAATTTTATTAATATTGTGAGAACCAAATATTGATTGACGATTGCTTTAACTTTTGACTGATGTTGTGATAGTTTTCTTTCCTATATCTTTTAAAAGGTTTCTGTATGTTTCCTTTATTGAGAAATTTTATCGTAATTATAATAACAAAAGTTATAAAAATAGGTCTTTAGCATTAGCGTTTTCTTTTAAACGTTTAGATTGCATATAATATTCTGGCAGTTTATGAGCTGTATTCGTCGTCCTGGCCTTATTATTTACCCAGATTCTATTAAACCTGAAATTCATGACAATCTTTGTGTTCATTTGAGCTATTTCGTAAATTAAGATGTGATATATAAAAACATTTTTTATAACCTTGAGTGTCTTTGGTACGCTATAGTTAACTAAACATATGCTAATTTAGAAGAACTTCGAGTAAAATATTCATCACATTGTAAAATAAATAAAGTGATATTTATTTTTATTTTTCCTGAACAAATTATACATCCCCCACCCCTTTCATCGTATGTCTAAACCAAAACTATATATCTGTTTTATCCATTCATTTTCACTAATTTCTTCAAAATCTAAGTTAATTATACTCTACTCTTGTCTGTCTGTTAGATCTAAAATAAATAAAAATATCCATACATTCCTAATGTTGTATTTATGGTAATTTCGAAGCTTACCAATTATTGCAATGTGATGAAAATAAAGTCATTATGTTCATTTACAGCAATTAATTCAGAGATTTTTTTAAAGTACAAAATACATTAAGTTCTATTTTCTGTTTGTATTGAGGGCGTCCTAACAGGGGCGAAGATGGTAGCTCAAATAAGTTTGTCGAAATTTTGTTAATAAAACAAAAATTTTCGGAATGCTTTGTAGTCACCGTTTTTACCCTGATGTTTGCGGAAGAAGCCTGTAAGATTATAAATTTGGTAGATAAAGGAAACTGTATTACGTTACTAACTTGCCAAAAGCGGTACCCTCCCTTCTGGATGACCGATTGACCGACTGACCGACCGACCGAATGACCGACCGATTTACTTATTTACTAACCTACATACTTACATATTTACTTTACTTATTTATTTACTCGCTAACCTACCTACTTTACATTACTTACCTAATTACTTACTTACCTACTTACTTACCTACCTATTTTACTTAAATACTTACTTACTCATCTAATTACTTAAAAACATACTTACCCACTTACGTACTTATCGACTTTCTTACTTACCTACTTACTTATTTACTTACTAACGTGCTTACTTACTTGGACCCAGGATGGTCAAAGGTCTACCGTGCTCGCTTCTACAGCTCCTGGGGCCCCGAGTGCCGAGTGGTCTAAAGCGCTGACCGTTACGGATCACTGCCATCTCACCTCTGTCTGCGTGAGTTCGAGTCCAGACTCGGCTAACGTGGGTAAGTGAGAAAGCCTGCCAGTAGCTTCTCGTGGGTCGGTGGTTCTTCCCTGTGTTTTCCAGGGTTCTTCCTCCACCATTAATAATGGCCGCCATGTATAGTCTATATTGTGCTGAAAAATGATGTTAAAACCTACAACAAAAAATCTACAGCTCCTTCTGGTCTCACCTCTGTCAACTAGCTTACGGTGAGAAGGTGGATCTTACAGTGGTCTTATTGGTTTATTTCTCAAAAAAGTACACACGCCTCTGTTAATAGCCTAGCAAGTCCTGAAAAAGAGTGTTAAACCACACAAAACAAACTTTACCTACTTGCTGACTGACTTGTCTATTGACTTTCTTTTTTGCTTGCTCACCGACTGACAGACTGCCCGAAATAAATTAAATTCATGGACCTATTTCTATTTTCAAGACTGGTCAGCTTCTGAGACGAAACAGATATTTAATTTGTAGCTGCAATATTTTATGAAAAAATTCCTATGTAATTTGTATTTTGCATCCGGAAGTGATAATTAACTATAACCTGATTTGTTAACAAACTTAGACGGGCAATGTAGCATCGATTTTCACGAGTACGATTGACCTAACCAGAATGATAGCATGGATGGATGGATCACGTTTGCTACTACAACTATTACTACTGCTGCTGCTGTTGCGATTACTACTACTTATTCTACTACTACTTCTTCTACTACTACTACTGCTACTATTACTACTGCTTCTACTACTACTACCACTACTGATACCACTACTACTACTACTATTACTACTACCACAGCATACGGTGATTTACTACGAACAAACCATGTCTGATATAATTTTAAAATCACACCATTGGCGGGTGGCTAAATTGTGTTCCCATTGCTAACAAACACCTCGAATACGCAAAGGTATATTTGTGACTTGTATAACTACAGATTTTGAAGATCGATACTGATAGTGCTTAAAACAAAATCATATCTTTCTCAGTTTGATTACTAAACATCAACAATTCATTAGGTCAACTTCCAAAGCCCCAAAATCGCTCCGGTGACCTAGTGGTAGATAGTCCGCATCGGATGCAGGAGGTCGTTGTTATATCCCCAACCGAGTCATACCAAAAACTTTAAATGGTACTATAAGCCGCATCGCTTAGCGCTCAGCATTAAGAGGTTAGTGTTAGGACAGTTCCACCTGGTGTCGAGATAACGTGACTGGGTGGGACATCATGCTACATGACTGCAGCATGATGTCCCAATGCTAACCGTTACTACAAACTGTCACGCAGCAGACATCGTAGCGATATGACTGAAAAAAATGTTAAACCTAAATTAAAAATATAAATGACATCACATCACTTCCAGAGCCCCAATACTTGATTGCATGTTTCACTGATTATGTTTAACAGGCTTTATTGTCCGCTTCGTCATTAATATCCGCTGATGCCAAGGAATTGTTAAAATAGGCCTAAATGTCCGCAAGTAGACCTAAACGAGGAGCGTCTCAAACCAATTCAAATATTAACTAAACACCCTTTTCTTGACTGCTAAAATAAAACCTTAAGATATTCTCAAGAAGGCATTTTCTTGATTGAATTGATTTTAGTTCAACGAGATAATAAAAATATCAAATAAAAAAATTAAGTTGCTGGCAGATATTAATTACCCTAATGATAATGAAGCCTTTTACACCATTCATTAAAGTGATACGGCTTTACTTGAAATGCAGCCAATAAATAAATAAACAAGCCAATCAACAGTTGCTAGACGATAAATGATTTTGTTAGCGGATATTACCTACATTTTGGAACATCGACGACTCTTTAGAACATACTTCAATATCCGTGGACAGTAGAGAAAAGGTTTAAAGCAAACTACTTAACTAAATGCAGCACATTGCCTTTGAATGTTTGTTTTCTTTCTTTATTTACCTTGCAAACAGTGCTATCTCCATTTACTCCTTGCGAAAAATCACCGGAAGGGTTTCAAGTTAAAGTCCGTAAAAATAAATAAATAAATTAAATAAATAAATAAACGATAGACGATTCATTTTAGAAATTGAACATGTCATTGTTTCAGAGGTGAATAGCTTTTTAATGTCGGTTGCAGTAATTCTTCCCTTTTTCATGCAACGTATACAAGTAACCAGCTTAACTGTCCTATCAGGCAAGAAATTAGTGTGACCATTCTTCTTTGCCCCTGCTGAGAACGAAGGTATCTTGTTGTGACCCTAAGATGTTCATACACGCAACTATCAGCAGTGACAGGATTGATAAACTGGTATAGAGTAAGTCTTTAGCGAAATGCGTAAAGCTTGCAAAAAATGACATGCTGTACATACTTTAAGAGCCTCTTTGATCGGTATTCTGTATCAATAAAATAATTTTTCTTTCCATTCCGCTTTTATTTTACATGTTTAAAATGTATTTCTCTCAAAACTAAAAAAGTTGTAATTACTTCTTTCCCTGAAAAAACTTCATGTTTGTGAGACAAAAGGAAAATTAGTGATATGAAAAAGTATTCATATCGAATCACCCCAGGGGGCAACTATAACATGATCAGAAATTACGCCTTTCTATGATTAAAATTTGTAACTATTTTTGATGACAAGTTTACGCAGCTGTGACATTTTTGTTTACTACACAATCTCTCCGCTACCATAATTATCATTTATTATGCTAAACCCAGCCAAAAGAATGGAACCGATGAGCGTGATGGAAACTACTGTCGTACATTTGGCATAAATATATGTCCGATTAGGTTTAATGTTGGATACACATGCACAAATGAATACAGCCATGCTTGTAGACACATGATCATGTTTATTCATATGCAGCACATATCAATAAGAAACATAAACTCCAAACAAGGTATATACATTCTAGCTCTAGGCAGAGTGTTTCTTGAAGCTGTATAGTATGCGCTCTTTGTTATATAGTGCTTTTTTTGTTAACACTTGTTTTATCATATTTGTACTTAATCACCCGAGAAAAGGTAGCAACTTCTTGTAAGTATTATTAGTGCTGAATGTAATTTTGGAATGAATACAAATGCAAAGCAACGTAGAACATATGCAATTTTGTACTGTATTTTCTAAAGCCAGAAAAACTACTTGCATCCATTTGTCTTACTATAGCTGTATGAAATAGACAAATCCTGAGCTTAAAAGAGTTCTGATTAAAACACTTATTCTGATATTCCAAATTAATTCCTGGCATTGTGATTTACAAGATTTTTACGGGGAAGGGTTGCATTTCCCGAACGTGAAAAAAATTGCGTGTTTTATAATTTCTAAATACGCAGGCGCTGAAATCATAAGTTAATTTCGGAAACACTTGACAATACGCGATAATATTCAACTTTTGAATGATTTGAGGTTCCTTAGAAAAATGGCACGTTATATGGATTTCATTGGTTATAAAACTTAAAGAGTATATTTACAATTATGCTGTTCGTCTGTCGAGTCGACGAGGACCACCCTAGTCATCCGAGGGTTGGAGAGGCTGTTTCTGTACTGTGCGTGCGCAGGTGACTGAGGAAGAAAATCCTTGCACTGAAAGTTCGTTTGCATAAGGGACAAGAGGGAGGAGTGGGACATCTCCAGGAGGATTGACGACTAGCGCTTTTCTGGCTTGCATCTTCAGACCTGCAGTTGCTGACCTGCTAGATTCGCAAAACATGGACACATGTACTTGCCCAAGCAGCTCTCTACAGCATCCACACCATTTAGATGCAGTCCCAGCTACGCTGGCCGGGACAGACTGTACGCATGCCAGACCACTGGCTGCCTAAGAAACTCCTCTATGGCTAGCTACAGCAAGGACAGGGTTTTCAAGGAGGTTAGAAAAAACTCTTCAAGGACAATCTGAAAGTTGCATTGAAAGCGTTCAAAATAAAACCTGATTCCTGGAAGCAAACAGCAAGGGATCTAGTAACTTGGTATTCATTCGTGCAGAAAGGCTCCAAGTTGTGCGATTTACAGATATAAGCCGGAGTAAACCATTTTCTCCAAATAAACAATCAAATCCAAAATATCTGCCTCTTAGTTGTTGTTGGGTTTCAGTGAATAACATATATTAAAATTATACGAAAAAGATTTCCCATACAGCTATTCGGTGAATGTTTCCATTAGTTGGTACTTAAAATCCACCAATTTAATGAACACTCTCTCTCTCTCTCTCTCTCTCTCTCTCTCTCTCTCTCTCTCTCTCTCTCTCTCTCTCTCTCTCTCTCTCTCTCTCTCTCTCTCTCTCTCTCTCTGAATGCATCTTCGGTGACTTTTAGGGCGTCGAATGCGGAAGGTCGTCGATTCGAATCCCTGCCGAGTCATCCCAAAGTCTTATAAAATGATATTTACAGCTATCTTGCTGGGCACTCGGTATTAAGAGTTTAATTCTAGTATTGGTCGGCCTGTTGTCAGGATAATGTGACTGGGTGGGACAGCATACTACAAGCCTACGGCATGATGTTTCAGTGCTAGACATCACTATAAATTGCAACACTGCAGACATCGAAGAGCTATGACAGAAAAATTGTTAAAGCTACGTTCAAATCCAAATCTCTCTCTCTCTCTCTCTCTCTCTCTCTCTCTCTCTCTCTCTCTCTCTCTCTCTCTCTCTCTCTCTCTCTCTCTCTCTCTCTCTCTCTCTCTCTCATAATATTCGAAGAGAACATTATATTATGAAATATAAGACGTTGTTTGGGACTACCCACGTTGTTACTGATGATCCCTGCATGATTTTCATGAGTCTATGAAAAAAGCGTTAGAGTTTAGATAAAAATTCAAAATCCAGAGGACTACAGTCAGAGTTATGATTTTAAAAAACCTAATTATTGACTGACTAGAATGAAAAATAGTCCTTGCTATTTCACATATCTTGATAACTTATATTTGAAATCAGAGACGTAGTATAGAAGATAAGTCTTCGAGTCTTAATTTCAATGGTTTACAGACACTATTCAGAAGGACTAAAATCTTGAACTGATTGTCTAACAGCAAACAAAAGCAAACGAATACCCTCATCGCAATGTTTTCTTGTATCAAAGCAATATGAACGAATCATAATCTTCAGAATTTGATTAAATCGTTCTAAGGTCTTTTGATGTTTAGGGTGAGAGGCAGAAAATTTAAATTGTTGCAATACTTGTTGGAAAGTTCCAGACATGAAATATTATCCCGAATCTGACTGGGTAGATCTGGAAAGACCAAAAGGTGTAAAATTAATATTTTGAGCTTTTACAATAGTTTTGTTTTAATATTCCTGAAAAGAATTGCCTCTGGAACTCTTGTAGATGCACACATTTATTGTCAACAAATATTTGTTTCCTTATTTCGCCTTATGTAAGGGACAGACACAGTCTACAATTTTTTCATCAAATACAGGAATATGTTACAGATGAGCCGTAGAGTTCTCCTGCCAATTAATTGTGACAAAATTTACAAAAACTACAAACATCACTTTAAATGTTTGGCTAGTGAAAATTAATTAAGATCTTGTAATAAGTCTTTTTGATTGGTAATTGACTAGCAAAGGGAGTTGCATCACTTAGACAAAATGTTTCCTGTCGATATCATTTTGGAACGAAACTTTGATAGCTACTAAATCAGTACCAGAGCTACCTCAAGTTATATCCATTTTCTCACAAGGGTTTCATTTTTAAAACATAACACACGTGTGCCTGTGTGGCTCCAATTTCGCTAATGGTGCTTTAAAAAAGGAGATCTCAGGATCTTTTTTTATGTTCGACAACAAGTGATTGTCTTTTGTCATCTTGATTAGGATAAAGAGAATGAGCAGCAAAAGGAGCATCAGTGTGATCAATAGCTCATTACTGATAAATACCAACAGGAAAATGATTTCATCAAAATACTAACCAACATGTGCGTTAGCTAAATGAATAATTTCCTGCTCAACATCATTCTCAAGAGTTCTTTATGACACATCTCTGACAACTGCACAAGTAGGATATAAATCAACCATTTCATTTCAATAGGATGAAAGTTTTGATCCAAACAAGACTTATCAACTACAAGTGTATTAACTAAAGCAAAATCTCCAACTTCGTTTCCAGCTTGCTCATTGCCTAGTAATAAATGAATAGCCTCAATTGATAAAAAAAGTCATGAGACTAAATCTGGTGACATATTAACATAATGAAAAGAAACGTTAATAAAGCCGCACTCTGCTCAGTGAACAAGGGAATTTTCAATAGAAGAAGGCTTCTCAGAGAGCGGCAAGCTTCTTATCTAGCAAAAATCCTGATAATAAAATATATATGTTACCTATTATAACCCTTAACATTTTGATAGCAATATGATTGGCAAAATCACTACTAGGTGATATCGAACCTTTCACCATGTCAGTGGTGCCCATGATCCTTCACTCAGTTCTGCCATCATGACTAAAATTTGCACCTTATGAGGTTGACATTCCACTATCGTCAATAAGAACAATGATCGGTTGTCCAGAAAACATTAACGAAATTCCTGAGGACAAGCAAATTTACGAGCAGGATAACAAGGATCAGGATACCATATCACGCCAGACATTTTCATGCTTTCCGCAATAATTTGAAACAATTGAACATATGACTCCTTCAGTGCTAGTGATGAAAATGGAGTTTCCAAAACGTCAGCATCTCAGGGTGATATACTGTTTTGGTTTCACCAACTTTGGAACAGGTCCATTTGATAGCGATTTCTCCCGCGACACCATCGTATCTTCCTTGTCATAATCCTCATTCGCTTTAACCTTGTGCATCGTACCTGACATTTCAAAATAATGACAATATACGTGGACGTACAATCCCCGTGCGTGTTATAAATCTGTTTACGCGGTGTACTACGGAAATATTTTGGTAATGTTCTCCATGGATTGTTTACATACGCACCAAATCGCAAAACAAGATGAAATGCGAGTCGAAAGTGTTGCTGTGGATCTATTGACAAATATAGAATTGCAGTTGTTAAATGATTCGAGATTGACTACTACAACTAATAATACCATCAACGGAAACAATGCCGGCCTCGGCTGGAAAACAACGATTATCTGATTAAGCAATGGAAAATATGATAACGAAGAGCTGTTTCGAAAAGAGCAAAACGTTTTAGATGAAACAGTGTAAAATTAAAAAACGTAAGCCCAGCATACTCTGTTTTTTTCACTCAGATTGAATGAACTCATTTCACCTTGGACTAACTCTGATAAAGGTGAAGCTGCTTCCAAAAACCACACAGGTATCCTCGTCTACTTGTATTGAAATGATTATTTTACCAGTTTTCCTTTTGCGATTTACAATCTTCTCCGACAAGACAGATAATTGTCTCTCAAAATCCATAATTTCAAAAACATCCACGGCAAAAGTGATTTTCCCCATATAAAGTGATTTTCCCCATATAAAGCAAAGGTCATGTCTTAACTGGCTATTAATATAATTAATCATCAGGGAAGATATCTCGTGTATTCCCAGACGTCGATATCGTCATTATCTCAGTAGAATGCTGTTAATTAATGATGATCTATTTTAGAAAGATTACCAATGGGGAAATTAAAGAATAAACTGGAAACGTAAACATATATTGATAACTACATAAAAGTTATAAAAAGTACTGTCAAGAGGAGAACAACTGCATAATATGAAAAAAATTCAGAAAACTCAAAAGGAGCATTGTCCTTGAATAAAACACTGTGACTCTAAATGTACACGTCTTTAGAACTATGGATTGAGTTCACGGGCCATGTTATTTAATGGAACTCAAATGTTTCCATATGACAATGTGAACCATTGTCAGAATTCCAAAAATAGATCTGAAAAATGTGAGTAAACAAAAGATTCTCATAGCATTGTGAACAACTAAAATGCCGGTTTGAGAAAAATTATTCCACACGTCCATGGGATGAATTTCGGAAGGAAAGTTCCTGGTGGCGGAAGGAGACAAAGATGAACAAGGACTAAATTTCAGAAATATAAAAGAGGAAAAAAAGACCGCGATTGCAGACGTTCTTATGAAAATAATAATATATATATATATATATATATATATATATATATATATATATATATATATATATATATATATATATATATATAAATGAAGACTGGGACAAAGCATCTGCTTTGAGTAGGACGAAGAAAGCGGTTTGTCTTCTTCACCTTTAGGAACAAGAAGCTTTACTGGAGAAGGTACTTGAAACATTATAGGAGTAATAGGACAAATAGCTGAGACTACCCGTAAAAAGGGAAACAACCGTGAAACGTGTAGACGTATACCTAACAGGCTTACCTATCGAAATACCAATAAAACCAACAGTGAAAGAACATTAGTCTCAGATGACGAGAGCGAAACATCAACTGTTCAAAAACGATACACGAAATAGCCCAATGTATATAAATATAGCAAATAATCTGATACTAGGAACTTGCCTCAAACGTGTAAAATGCGGGAGAAAAGTTCGTTAGATCTCAAATGGTGAGAATAAAAGAACAATACTTTTCAAGCTGTATTACCGCAAACGCGAAGTACAATCGTACATGCCATGAGATGTAAGATTGTAACTGAAAACTGCGCAAAACCTAACCTGCATCCATCATATATATATATATATATATATATATATATATATATATATATATATATATATATATATATATATATATATATATATATAGGTTTTACAAAAAACTGGACCATGATCCAACGCTGGAATATGCAAAAATCATCACTAATGTTATTGACGAGGCGTACCAAAGCGGACACATAGACCAGCAAACGAAAAACTACTTAAACCCAGAAAACCCAAGAGCAGGTAGATTTTATCTTCCACCCAAAATCCACAAACAAGGAAACCCTGGCAGACCTATAATCTCAGATAACGGGCACCCCACAGAAAGGATATCAGAATATTTAGATCATTTTATGAGACCACATGTCCACAAATTACCATCATATCTTCAAGACACGACAGGTTATCTCATAAAAAGCAAAGCTAGTGAACCATTACTGCCAGATACATTACATGCTTCCTTAGACGTCACATCTTTGTACACCAACATACCGCACAACGAAGGGTTACAGGCATGTAGCGAAGCATGGGAAACAAGAACTGTAAACAATCCACCCACACACTTCTTAGTCCAACTCCTGGAGCTTGTCCTAAAACTCAACAACTTTGAATTTAATGAAGCAAACTACCTACAAATCAATGGAACTGCAATGGGTACTAAAATGGTACTATCGTATGCTAACATTTTCATGGGAAAACTTAAGGGTCAGCTCTTAGCATCGGTTGAGCGTACACCATACCAGTGGGTACGCTTTATCGATGATATAGAAATGAAGTGTCAGTATGGAAGAGAAAGTCTGGATGACTTCATATCAAAGGCAAACAACTTCCATCCTTCAATAAAATTCACGGCAGAAATTTCCAACTCAAACCATGTTTTCCTGGATACAACAACCAGACTGGTGGAAAACAAATTACACACAGACATCTACTCGAAACCGACCGAAAAACACCAGTATCTCCTCCCAACCAGCTGTCATCCAAAACACTGCATTAAGAACATTCCATATAGCCAGGCACTGAGGATACGCAGAATTTGCTCCGACGATGAAAGATTCCTAGAAAGGTCTGAAGTGCTGGCTAAACATTTAATTTACCGAGGCTACGACAAAGACCTGATTGCGGAGGCAATCCAAATGGTCAAAAAAAACCGTGATGACCTACTCAGATATGGACAGAAAGAAAAGGTTGATAGGATACCATTTATTCTGACCTATCACCCAGAAAATCCCAAAGTAGGTAAAATCATCGCAAACCACTGGCCAACCGTGCAATCGTCAGACATACTAAACCTAATACTTCCGAACAAACCTGTAGTAGCTTACCGGAGACCAAAAAACCTAAAGGACATCCTAATCAGGGCAAAGCTAACGCCAATCGCTAGTCAAAACCAACCTATTCAATCTGGACCCTGTGGCGATAAAAGATGCAAAACCTGTCAACATATGATAGAGACGAAGACATTCACTAGCACAGTGACTAAACAAAAACTAAACATACATGGTCCAAACAAAACGTGCAAAACAGAGAATGTGATTTATCTCATCACATGTAAGATATGTGGCCTTCAGTACGTCGGAGAAACTGAAAAGCTACACAAAAGGATAAACCTTCATAGATCTGATTGGATGACAAAAAACTGTACAGAAGCCCGGTCGCCGAACACTTCTTCTCCACTGGCCACACTTTCAGTGATATAATACTTATCGCTATTGCCAACAACCACAGCTGGAGTTCCGAAACCAGGAAAGAAAAGGAATCATACTGGATACGCCGCCTTAGAACATTGAAACCCAGCGGTCTAAACCAAGAATTCTAGAAAATGAAAACTATGCACTAGTAGAATTTAACATTTTCTAAATCTTCTTATTATCCTTCAATTTTTACTATAAGAATAACCGGTATAGAATCAAATATCCGGGATATAATCTGCGTTACATATGTACAAAAAGTAAAAATAGATGTTGCTTTGGCTTGTAGACTTTTAGGGAATTATACAACGTTTTCAGTTTCCGCAACTAGTCTATACAAGCTGGTTGTATTTATAGTTTTAGCACATGTGAAGACAGCCATGTAGAGGTTTACAAACACAACGTTTTTGTGTTTATTTGTTTGTCTTATATATGTTTTGTATTTGCCTTTGAAAAAGACTCATTAAGAGTCGAAAGCGCTTAGGCTAGTTAGTTACTAGTTTCGTACTGTTCGTCGTCAGTTTATTGCATCTATTTTAATTAATCCCTGACACACGCGATCCCTTGGTGGATCCAGTACGCTTGAAAGGGTTGTTATTCGACATATGATTTGTGTTCTTTATATATATACATATATATATATATATATATATATATATATATATATATATATATATATATATATATATATATATATATATATATATGTATATGTATATATATATATATATATATATATATATATATATATATATACATACATACATACATACATACATACATACATACATACATACATACATACATACATACATACATACATACATATGTGGGTGTGTATGTGTATATGTAAATATTTTGCCATTGCCAACATGCACTCTAAAAAAGATATAAACAAATATGTAAATATATAAAAAGAAAAGTAAAAATTAAAACAACAGTATATAAAAACGTGAAATTAAATATAACCCAAACAAGTCGAAAGACCTAAAATTGCGTGGGTCACTAAGGTTTACAAATTGTCTAGGGAAGACGAGCAAGGAAACCCGACCATCAGGATATACCAGAAATGAGGGAAGTAGTGTCCCGGAAGCAATAAAAGAAGAACTTGGATAACTAGGAAACAAAAAGGAACAGAGAAATATCCGCAGTAAATGTCAATAATTCAAAATTGCAAACTTAAAATTCAAACAAAGAACCTAAATTGGAAATGTTTAAAAATTATATTCAAAAGCTAAAATTTGCATTAAACTTTTAAGTTGCAACAATTTAAATATAAATCTTCATATGCTATATTGAAATGCTTACAACTAAATTATATTATAATAAAATGTAGGAAATGCAAATTTGGTAATAGCGTCCCGTTTAATCAATTCTTAGATTTCTCGTTTGATTATCGGAATTCAGTGCAATGGGAAATATTCCTTATCCAGAAATAATAAGCCAATTACTAGTAGTAAATATCAGGGTTAGAACGTATTAGTGAATTTCCATGATGTCGTGGTCAGTAAGTAGCTAAACCATACCCAATCCGCATGACTGTCCCTCTCATAATGTAGTCCTTATTATAATCTAGTGGTGTACATTAGTGTTGTGACTGCAGTGGCAGTTTTTAGGGTAGGAATCCGGTAAACTAAACAATGGAGTAAGCAAGAATGGACTCGGCAGATACTGTTTATGTCGCCATGGTGGCAAATGTGATGCAGTTGTAAAATGTCGCCATGGTGGCAAATGTGATGCAGTTGTACTGGCGTGATGTGCCATAAAACCATGTATTGACTGACCTAAGGTGGCATAGTTCAAATAGGTCCCTGTGTTAAGGGATAGCTGTAGAGTTTATATGACGTGAACTGCTGACGATAAGGAAAGTTGAAGTAGAGAAACTATACGGATCTGCGGTTGATGGATTATCGGCATGTTGTGAATAATGAGGTCTTGCATTGATTAGAGTAAAATCTATGCATAGAATGGACACGTCGAGCTTTCTAATTTACAACTGAAGTTGTATAGAAGTCTTTGGAAATGTGGGATAAACGTATGACTTCTAGCGGGAATTGCACCAGGGTTTTGACACCGCTGTCAAGCAAAGACTCCTGGCTTGTAATAATATATGCAATTTGTCAATTTCAATGATCTAAAGTTTCCAAGGCTTAACGGTAGAAGTGTTAGATTTTGTATGCAGGATTTAGTTCTGAAGAAGCTGTTTAAGATATCAGGAAGAAAGTGTGCATATGATATGGATGTCCTATGTCATTTATCAAGGTCACTCAAGTTAAGCAAACCTCTGATGTCATGTAAAATTATGATAAGACTACTGATGAATTTGACAAACATCTTAAATTAGGCATATAAGTTAACATGTTGGCTCTCCAACCTTCTGACAACATTGGTTTTTCCAGCCCATAACTTTGTGATAGCTCGAGATTTCATTATATTCTGCCCATAAATCATGACTAAACGGCGTGTCACATTACATATACAGGTCTCCTGCCACTTGGTTAAGTTCACAGCAAGGCAAGGCGAAATGTAATTATTTATTTTATACATATTCTGGAGGCAGGATTTTAAACTATTGAAGATATTTCAATGAAAAAATGTGTGCCAGTTATATATAACGATTAGATACCACATATATGACTACAGACTCAAGCCTTAAGGTCACAACCAGGGAATGTAGGAATCAGCAACCCATGTCTGTGACCAGGTATAATATTTGAATCCGTGATGTCATTTTCAATAAACTTAGCATGCTGTATATCTGGACTTGAAAGTGTCTTATATATTCATAGTCTCATGTAAAAGTTAAAAACAAAAAGAATCCCACAATCTCCCTACAAAAACAAACAAAAACAGCAACACAAAAAAACAAACAAAATCCCTGACAAACAAAGAAAATAAAACAAAAAGCAAGCGAAAAATGATTGAAATTAGGTGCTACTTCATATATTTTGATGAACCTGCATCTAGCTCCACACTTTATGGTGTAACTGGCATGTTTGTAATTTAAGGTCATTGGTAGCTGACATGTTTGTAACTCAAGGTCATTGGTAGCTGGCATATTTGTGACTCAAGGTCATTGGTAGAGAAAATAACAAGAATGTAAGGTGCTGGATGGTATAATTGTTATATAAAACCTTTAGGTCTTATTATTTTGATGCCATATTCAAGATCAAAGCAGCAGATTTGAAGTGGGGTTTTATGACATACTTTTACCATCAGTCCATATGACACTAGTTTGGTTGCTTCAAGTATATACAGCAAATCTAACTTTGACATGGGATTTTCATAATTTTGGCGAATAGGGTTAAGGCATACAAGTCATGTTCGTGTAGACATGCTGCTTTTCTAATTATTTGTTTTCCTTTTATAGTTTTACATTAATTTATTTTGACACACATGTATTTAGATGAGCACAGTTGTGAAATAGGCTTAGAATTTTATAAGTGTTCAAACTACTGGAGCTTCGTAGAGAGTGATACATGACATATACAGTGTCAAACATCATTCATTTGCCATCTGTGCTGTATGAACTTATGAAGTGACAGAAATTTGGTTTTCAATAAAAATCATATCTGAAGAAATTTCTATACTTGGTTAAACATTCCGGGAATATTCTAAACATTTTCTTTTTCTGACAGCTCCCATAACAACTATTAAAACTCCATAACAACCAAGTAGAAAATGGATTGGTTCATATATCCCCCTATCACGTGACAAGGACTCGTACTCAGTAACAAAGAAAAGAGTGAAAGCCAACAAGCTTTGTATATTTTAATAAAACAATCTATATCCATATATAAAAATGTAGATATTTGTAAATAGGACTTACAATATAATCCACAATATATCCAAAGAATGAAAACACAAGTCCTATCACTAAATAGTCCTATAAGAATCTAATCACTTCGACGTACAAATATGGAAGGCGATGACGTCAGATGTGGTCCAATGTGTGAAAAAAAATAATTCCTTAAGTTTTCTTTCTTTTAGAAGATCATTTGGTCTTTATATAACATTTACATTGTTAATTAATAATAACCCACCCATCCCCATACAACTCACATTCTCTCTCTCTCTCTCTCTCTCTCTCTCTCTCTCTCTCTCTCTCTCTCTCTCTCTCTCTCTGTGAATTGTTTAGCTACGTTTTATGTTTTTATATATTCTTAATCTGTATCTCTCTGTACTCCTTTGAAACGTTGAATTCAGTCATAATTGCAATCAATAAATGATTTTACATTTTACCTATTGGTACTTTCTACTGCAATCAAGAAGACTAAGATGATTCAATATTTATGAATCACATCAAAAAGCTTTGAATAACTTAATATTCTATTCCATTATGTTTTCCCATACCTATGTTTATTGTGTTTACATTTAAAATTAAAGTCTACTATTCTTTCAATCATTGGTATTAGATTGATTGATTTTCCATTGCTTCATACAATAAATAAAAACATAATTAAACATTTAACGTCAAGATTTAATATCTTTGTCCAAGAATTTTAATGAGCAATGGATTTTTCCAGGAAAAAATAAATTATTTTAAATAAAAGTTTCATTTCAGCTGGTCACAATACAAAAATACCTTTGCTCTCCAAAGGTATGATTTACGATTACTTTAAATCACTATAAAACACTAGACCACGTGATGGGGTCAAGTGGTCACTTAGAATGGCATAGTAAGACAATAGACCGACTGACAAGTACGCAATGGAAGAATACGATTCTGCTGAACGAATCTATAAGACTAAATAAAAATATTAAAGTTGTTTACATATAACTGCCACGCAAGCCATGTATGTACTTGGTTACCACCAATGATTTTCATTTAAGGTAAGAAATAAATTAAAGGTTATTTACTAGTTCTGAATCAAGATCAGGAACTAGGTCTTTTAAAATACAAGGTGGCACTGCTGGTTATTTACTGAACTCAACTGAATTTTCCGAAAAATATCAAATCTAGTGATTAAATTTATTATTACAATGACATATAATGAAATAAAAATAAAATAAAATTAACCCACAAGTTATTAAATTACATATACGTAACAACTCTCTCACTGTGAGTCGCAAGATTGTTGTTGACAGTACAGATTATCTTGGGACATGACCGTACCACTTCAGTTTGAAATTTTTAACAGTGTTCAAGAGGTCTTCATATAATTCGATGGCACGCTGGAGAATATCGTGGACATCTACGTTGGTTATATGGTTAATGGATGAGATGCTCAAGATCGTATGGTAGCATTTCGTTTCAAATGTTTGAATCCTTCTTTGTAGATCTGATGTGAGCGATCATGTTTCACAACCATACAGAATCGAGTGCATCAACATTATTTTAGAGCCAAAGCCAATGTTGGTATCTTTCCATATTGGTCTCAACATTGTTATTGCTGATGTTGTCCGAGCAAAGCTGCAAAGTAGTTCTGGTTTGGAGCCCTCGTCTGTGATAATTGATGTCAAGTACTTGCAGGTTGTGATTCATTCCATTTGTTTTCTACTGACCTTTATTTCTGCGCTGATGGTATTGTTGTTTGTCATCAGTTTGGTGTTTTGGCGCTAATCTCCATACCCAATGCTATTTAGGTTGTATCGTGGCGTTCAATTAAGTCAGCCAATTCTTTTCCATCTCATGCGAAACCATCAATATCATCTGCGAAACGAAGATTGGTGATTGTTATTCCTCGGATGCTGACGGTACCCTTGTCGTCATGCAAGGCATCCTCCACGATCCTTTCCAAGAAAATGTTGTTATATCATTTAATAACCAGAATAATCAAAATCCGAAACTATTTATAGTTATCAATTTTTTTATCACAATTGCAATTATGGGGTCGAACGCTGGTTTACATCTGTAGCATTATTGTTATAACAAGACAAACGTTTATTGCCATGAATATGTCTATATTCGCCAAACCAATGGTATTTATATGTTACTGTTCTTTTCGTTTATCAGATTAAATTACAAGCTTTATCAACGCGAACTTGACGTTTAGATCAGGTATAATAAATTTTGTTTTTATTTGCCATTATCATTTTCGATGGATACTATCTCCACTGACATTGTCTGTTATCAACCAAACATACAGTATTATGGCAAGAGCAGTACGTTTTCAGTGTGTGGCATTTTTCACTGCTTTAGGAAAATGGATTAAACTAAGGAGACTTATTTGTTAACCAGCAAATCCCTTTAAAAAAATACTCTCAACAGTTGGAACACGCTCTCCGTTTCGCAGTTTAGTAAATTATATTGAGGACATTGACCTCTAAAAGCCTGTATTTTCTCAAACTGGGACCAATACCACGTTCCACGTGAAACGGAACAGTTTTGGGTTTTCCAGTCTTATCAACTTTCAGTGGATTTACGTGTGGTAAAGTTAGGAACATTCATAAATGCTCATACCATCTTATATATCGAAGTCTTTGTGAACCATCACAATGTCAATAAATAATGGGTTTTGAAAAGAATGTATTTTCTGTCTTGTTTTTGACAGAGGTTCTATCTCCTATTCACTTTCCACGGCAGAGAAACGATGTTTTAATTAAAGCTACGTTCAAACCCATGATCGATATTTTTCATACCTTTTCATTAGGACTTATGTGCGTATAAAGCATCTAATTTAGCAGATCCAATATTTTAAGTTACAAATGCTCCATTTTTCAGTGATGTTTTTCTAAAATTGTTGGACCGTACAAACAGAAACTTCCAGTAAGCTGATACCGTCTTGAGATGGTTGAGATAAACAATAAAATATGAAGAAAATAAATATACGGCAAAATCATTTTACAGACCAAAGACCATACTGCTTCAAGAACAATATGCCTCGTTAATTTATGTCCTGCCTAGAGAATATTTGTAATGCCTTTTTGCACTCGTGGTTTAGTTACGTGCATAGTTGTACCTGCCACATTTGTGAGAGTCCTTTGTAACATTTAACTCGAAACTCGTTAGATCTTTTCCATGACGTGGTTTATCACGATATATTACAATCGTGGTGACGCAGAAATTGTTTACCTGTAGAACATTTCAAAAAGGATGACACTAATATTGATAACAGTGGCACACTTTTAAACACCTCATAATTGCTCCCGAGACGATTATTCACGAGTCATTTCGCATATCTCAATTTTTTTTCTTGTTTTCCTCAAGAGTAGAATTACTATTTCAGGGAATAACATAATCATTTCGAAGATATACTTGATATTAAATAAATAGTCTTTTAAAGGTAATAATAGCCTGAATGCCTGCACTTAAATGGACAATATGGCACTTATGTCTGATGTCATCATAACAACATCCAAAACAAATGCCAATATAATTCTTACAACGGAGGATGAAGCATGATTTACAAAAGATTAGAAAAGATTTACAAGACTTTACACTTAGAGTTACTGCGCATAGGATAACAGAAACATAAATATTTCTTAAAGCTCTATGCTTGAAGTATTTTCACGAAATCCATTTATGTAAAAGTCATGAAACCTTTCAAGGTTGGTTTATGGAATTTCCAGCAAAACGAAAGATATGTGCATTTTAAGTTGTTGTTGGGCTTAACGCCATTTTTCAGCACACGATAGGCTATTCATAGCGGCCAGTATTAATGGTGGAGGAAGAAACCGGGAAATCTCCGGAAAGAACCACCGACCTAGGAGAAGCTACTCAATTCCAGTTAATAAATCGGTTGATGAATGTATGGATAACACAACGACGTACCGTACTAAATGATGCGCTTGATGTAATTGGTTTTGTTTATTCCCGATTACCTACTGTTCATGGTCGTGTATGACCAAATTCTATCCTGCGATTACATTTTTGGCAGATTTTAATTGATCAATGATTCCATGTACACGGATATTGTTCATCACACTTATGCTAGATGGTATTGCGACTACGTATCCCGAGATACAGTTTAATAGCTTGATCGGTTCGTTGTTTGTTCGATTCTCATAGTGGAAATGCATGAACAACACCGTTAGCAGAAAATTCATTCTTGTCGTCACGAATGTAGATTTCGTAGAACTTTTACCTCGTGAGGAATTGTTTGATCGAGATCAAAAATGTTCGATAATAGGTTCGATTTCTGCTTGTCTTCAGAAACGGCCATTGAGTAGATTAGATTGATAATCCGATTTAAGTCGGTAGATTAAAAATATTTAAAACTTTCCTCTTTTGGCGATCTGCTATCTTCATCTCCGCTATGTTGTCAAGCGTTACAAAAACAACATAATATCATTGTTGCTATAATAAAGTACGATATATTTTTGTCAATCTGCATTTTTGGCAGAAGTTTTATTAGCGGTGTTCAAGATATTCCATCGCAGACTATTACCGTCACAATATTTACATAACACATAATTAGCCTTTACACCAACCCCACAGTACGTACACGAAAAACTGAACCACCATGCTTACGAACCGCAGCAGCATGTATCCAGCATTATTTTATTCACACATCTTCAACACATCTTGACGTATTTCTCAACAGAAGCCATGCACACTGACTATTTTCATTTATGTTTTATATGTGTTTTTTTTTCATAAATAATTATTAAATGTTATAAAAAAGTAAAATATTTAACAATGGTCGTAGATGGGATTTTGAACCTCTACCCCCTCCAGAATAGTTGACTAACCCAGCCTCATGGGATTATTGTGAGGATTGCAGCTTCTCTTTCGCGGAACAAGTTTTTTTCACACATTTCCAATGGATGGGTAACCACATGATACTCCAGTGTTAGGATCATCCATTCCGGTTTCGATGAGGACAGCTGATCCATATTCTGGGTAGTCATCTAATTCCGACCATACAAGAAACAGGTCTTTTTAATAGCTGATTATTGAGTGATATATTGATTTTGTATGGATGTGATCTTAGGCGCTTGAAAAACTGATTGAATGTGTAACATCTTCAGTCCATCATCATTTACTAGAATGATGCTTTTAATTTTGTCACATTCAAATTCCAATGGAAGTTTAAGAAATTTAAGAGGATCTTGAATGATTTCTTTTGGAAATGCCGTAATACAGGAAGAATTACAGTACTTTATGGAGGAAACATTGACTGAGCTAATGTTCTTGGTCTTAAAATAAGTAATATAAAGAATTGTGAAGCAACAAGCTTTGTAACATTCAATAAATAATTTATATTCATAGAATTCAAAGAAAAAATGTGAATGAATGGAACTTGAGAATTTAATTCCAAAAAATCTCAGAACTTCATACAAAAGTTCTAATAAATAATGTCATAAATAAACAATAGTGTAAATCGAAATTAAATCCAACGCACATATATGCCAACAGGGCCGGCATTTCTTAGTTGGGAACCGGTAAATACGAATAAAACCGAAGCTCCCTTACACATTATACAGAGATGCTTAACAATCATGCTGCGTATTGTAGAATTTATTAATCATAACCTATCATAACCGATCATAACAGAGAGAGAGAGAGAGAGAGAGAGAGAGAGAGAGAGAGAGAGAGAGAGAGAGAGAGAGAGAGAGAGAGAGAGAGAGAGAGAGAGAGAGAGATCCTTTCAAGGAACCACTGCAGTGAAAACTCAGATTGTAATTTTGTTACAGGAGTGGATTTGCTTCACACCTTTCTCAAAGGAAAATGAAAGATATAGCGAGCATGACGTCGTCCATTAACGTTGTTAGTAGTAGCATCATCTGCGTGTAAAAGTGTTTTGAGCAAAGCTTATAACATCGAAGTCGGCGAGATACTGTGTTCCGTGGATCTCTCCAATTATAATAGTGGTTGCTACAGTCTTTCCCTTTAATTATCAATGAAGTTGAACCTCTACTCAATTCCCTATTTATTGGTTATATAACCAGGTCCTGTCGATTCATTCTTATATAGCTTATCTTGTGAAGCAAAATGGCGATAAATCACATAACAACAACATTCGTATTCAAATGATAATCATAGACAACCGTAATACTTTGCTGTACCGTATACCTTCATATGCAGAACATAAGGAATGAGAGACAATTTTTAAGCCTAATGAAGCTCTCAATAAAAAAAAACCCATTAACGATCTAACTAATTTAGAACTTTGTGACAACAGCGCCTCTTTCATCTACATTTTGTTTGAGTTCAAGTTCATTTGAAGGCACTTCCTCAATGTAAACACCTTTACAACAACCACACTTCCGGCAGCAAATACAGTTTCTAGTAGTCCTCATCACGGCTCTGTCATATGGCTCAAGTGAACGCAAAGGTTCTGGCAACCATTTCCAGTCTTGCAATTTTCGCGGAAGAATGCCTGGTTTTTTGGCTTGTATGAATTTGATGACAGTTACGATCACGACTATCACAAGAATAGGAACAAACACGGCTACGAGGGCTATCCATGACACCTCAGACAAGGCAAAAACAACACCAGGGAATATGAAGAACATCAAGAATAAGTAGACAATAGAAAACCATCGATACTTGGAAGTTTCTGTACCAAGAAATTTGGCTGCATCCACCGGTAGTCTTAAGAATGGGATTGGATAGAAGATTACGATTCCAGTTATGTTGAAGAAAAGATGGCAGAATGCTATCTTTAAAGCATGAGGGACTTTGTCTACATCTTGTGCTAATGCTGCTAGTATTCCTGTAGCTGTTGTTCCAATGTTGGAGCCAAGGGTCAAAGGGTACATCCTATCCAGAGAAATCACCCCCATTCCTACCAGCGGGGTCAAAGATGATGTAAATACGGAGCTTGACTGGATAAGCAAAGTGAATCCAGCCCCTATTAGAATAGCCAGGTAACCTGTAAAGTAGCCACAGACTTTACCCGGAAAGTTGGCGTTGACAAATTTCCTGATGGTGACGGCCATCTGGCCCTTGAGCAGAGAGTAGAGGAGTTTAACTATAGCAATCAGGCAGGCACACATGATTACCAAGGCAAGCACAAGCAAAACCGCACCAATTGCTGAGTCGCTCCACACGTTTGCCACGCTTCTGAATAAGTATTTACCTATAATAATAATAATAATAATAATAATAATAATAATAATAATAATAATAATAATAATAATAATAATAATATAAATAACAATAACAATAGAAACAACAAAATAACAAAAAGTTAGTCATTGACAAAATATTAAGTGAGCGTAGAAATATTGCTATCAGCTTAAGATAATTTCTTGCAAAATTGGCTTGAAGACTGACGTGAAATAGGGGATTGCTTTGATTTTTTTACATACGCGTCTATACTGAAGAAACACAATCATAAAGGAAATGACGTATTAAACATAGCATTCATATCTGTGACATTCCAAATAATTGATTGGCATGAATTTAATTTTTCAGCATCGTTGCAAACTTGTATCATACAAACATCCTCCTCATTACAGTATAATCATGATTAACTGGTAAATGCCAAGAACATGATATTGATTATTAAGGTACCAGTTTTCTCTTGCATATGGCTGGATTGAACAAGTTTTCCAATACCTTGCATTTTGCTATTGGCCACTATACATGTGAAGTCAATAGTTTGTTTTAAAAAATGTAGAGAAAGAAAGTATATGGGAAGAAAAGAGTAAAATGAAATAAATAATTAAACTCTACAATACGCAGCATGATTGTTAAGCATCAAACGTACATGAGATTTTACAGGAAACCCGAAGTTCCTTGGTCGAATTCACCAGAGTTCCATTAAGTACTTCTGATACTGTTCCATTGAAGTACTCTTTTGTCTTGTCACAGCACGTCTTTAATATACTCTTGTCTAAGTACTCATTCTTCCCCTTGGCGATGTTTTCAATAACATTTTTGTCGATCTGAAATGTGAAGTGATTAAATAAATGATTATCTAATTTTATGGTTTATTTCTTATCTTTTATGTTGGTTAAATTGACTGTTGTGCATTAACTTTTATATTTTCCGCAAATGATTCGCGTAGATCGTGTAGATTAGAATATGACCAAATATTCTATTAATATGTAATCTTTAGAGTATTTGCCAGTAAAAAATTCACATCCAATCGAAAATTAGGATGTACACATTTCATTGTACTTAGAATTTCAAGCTAAAATCATATGCCCATATTTGCCAGAAGGTTTAGTCTGTTCGATTTGGGGCATGCTGTAAACGGACAAAGGCATCAAATATTTTACAAAGTCAATAATCATCATTGATTTTGAAGACTGATTTACGTAATGAGGAAACTCCCTAATACAGTCGACGAAAGGCTTCGCTATAAATTGAGTTCCAAATATTCGTCGTTGTAACTTTTCAATAACTAAACGTTTAAGGAAAAATGTAAGTTTTAGAACTGTTCTCATTTTGAGTATTTACTATTGACTTAAATACACCTTGCAGTCACCATATGTCTGAGTGGTACAGACTATTTAAACATTACACATGATAATCAAGCATGCAGAACACACCTGAATAATAAGTTTTGTAAATGGACCGATGATGACCTGCAGAAAATCCTTGTCTGCCTCCTTGTCTGCCTTAAGCTGTAGACTTTCCACTAACAAACTACTCAGCCAATCCAAGTAACCTAAAATAGCAGAACAATCAGAATAATATTTTCTTTTACATTTGTTATAAGAATTTTTGTTGTGAGTGCGTGACTGCATTATAGGCGTTTGTTTGTGTGTTTACGGGAAGTATGTAGAAGGAAAGACCATTACATTGGCAAAATATTAGTTCTCCCCAAAAAACTCCTAATATATCTAATGGACTACTAAAACAAAGACGTTTACATAATTATAACACACAGAGGGACATGTATATTAGTTACTTACCCGTAATTACCTCCAATGGCAGAAGGACCAGCACCGTAAGCCAATTAAACATGTCGTGGACGGTGGCTCCAGCAAACGCCCGCCGGAAGTCTTCTTTGTTCGCAATTTGTCCCAGAGATACAATTGTGTTGGTAATTGAAGTGCCGATGTTAGCCCCCATTACTATCGGTATAGCCAGCTTCACCGTGATTACTTAAAATATAATAATAATAATAATAATAATAATAATAATAATAATAATAATAATAATAATAATAATAATAATAATAATAATAATAATAATAATAATAATAATAATTGGCAAACATTTACTGAATTAAGAATTATTGCTATCAGCTTAAGACTATTCTATAACATTGGAGTGGAGACTGACGTGAGTCAGAAGATTGTTTATATTTACTTATATACATTTGTATACCGATGAAAAATATACACAAAAGAAATGACGTATTAATACGATCCAGACGCATTAAGCATAAAATTCAGATAGGTGATATACCATCCATATCATTAACTCCTTACAGGAATATAGTTTTTTGGCATCTTCATAAAATTGTATGATACATACTTTGCAAACACTATTCATACAATAAAATTTCTGAAAGTTTCTCAGAGGCTTTATTGGTCATGACTAAATGATGCGCGTTTCTTGTAATCAGTCATAATCATAGTGAGCGTCGTTACTTTATTATAGGTAACTAATCATTCAGGTTTTGTAAATACTTTAAGTGAATTTTTAGCAATCTCCCACCTTCCTCGGCGACCATGCTGATAATAATAGTGGTTGTTGTGGAGGAACTCTGGAGAAGAACTGTTGCCAAGACACCCAGCATCAGGCCCGCTACAGGATTGGACAAAGTCGTACTGTCCTGAAACGCTTTACCAGCAGTTTTACCTGGAGAGAGGAACAGGGAGAAATTGATGTAGAATGAAATAAGAGTTTTAAAACATTTTGCGCCATATGCGAAATGACAGTGCAAACGGGAATGAGGACATGAAAAAGATGAAGGTAAACAAGAAAATGTATCTATATATTCAAGAACAGACGTAACATGCTCCACAAACAGAAGAAACGTATATTGTTACGTGTAGGCTCGTACAGTTGTAACAAAATAAAGGAGTGAAGTCAGCAAGCTTTGTAAGTTTAAACAAAATAATTTATTTCCCTAGAAAACAATGTAAACATTGGAAATAGGAATTACGGTTTGTGAAGATAATCCAAAAATTAATCATAGAATTGAAATATAAGTTCTATCACCAAAGAGTTCAAACTGAAGCTAATTTTGAATCTCGATGAAGTTCCAATATGGAAGGCAATGACGTCAGATGATTTCTCTGTACTGTTGGCAAGAGTATCGTTGAATTTTGTGAATCAAGAATAATATTCTGGCCTTAGAATTCCAAATAACTTCCACTAATTGTCCATTAATTTAATGAAGAAGCACTTATTTTTCAGAGAATATCAATTATTCTTAAATAACAAATAACTCAAAAGTGGCAACAAGACAAAATACCTCTGAGCTCCTGAATAAATGTAATACCAAATGGCAGCTTAAGTCTCGATTTTAGATAACATGGTAGTTCACGTGACAGACTACGTGATTTCCAACTTGAATACCACAGTAAAAATGTTTTAGCGTAGCTTAGAAAAGCTCTATCTAAAAATCAGATTCTCACGCTGGAAATGAATAATAATAAAAACCACTGTTTACACAAGATTAACACATGGGCCGTACATGACTGAGAAAATAGCCAATCTTTATCTCTCTATGTTTAAAAACTACTTGAACCTGAGTGAGCTAACAAAAAATGCTAATGCAATAACTTTTGCGTTCTATACAAACATAAATTCTTGAAGAAATATCGAATCCCGTGAAAAAGAAATATCGAATCCCGTGAAAAATGTAATGCAACAAAAAAAATTAACACTAACACATAAGCAATTTATATATATATATATATATATATATATATATATATATATATATATATATATATATATATATTTATATATATATATATATATATTTATATATATATATATATATATATATATATATATATATATATATATATATATATACCAGACAGAACAGACTGTGTAATCCGTGGATTATAGTAGTAGAATCTTGATAATAATGGACAGAATTTAATAGTTTAATACAAACAATACTATCATACAGGCTAGAGAAATTAAATTCGTACTCTATAGATTTCGAACTCAGGTCCGCGAGTAAATGGGTGCAATTTACTCGCGGACCTGGATTTGAAACTCCATAGAATACGAATCTAATTTCTCTAATCTTTATGATTGTATTGTTTGTATTTATATATATATATATATATATATATATATATATATATATATATATATATATATATATATATATATATATAGCAAGAGAGCGAAGAAAAGAGGTGGGGGTTACCTCCTAGCAGCTTGAAAGCGTCTCCCATGAAGCCGAGGGAACAAATGAAAAGGTACAAGGCAACGAGGAGAAGTGCAATCGTCAGGATGTAGTGGTAAATCAACCTCTTCAACTTCTGACACCCGTTTAACTCTTCCATTGAAAACAGAGACACATGTTTGAAAGCGAATTAAATGTACTTGGTAGGAAAATGGCTACTACGTTTAATGAGGGAGGAAGAAGAAAGCATGTTAACATAAATTCGTTGTCCTTTATATAAATATAATATAATGGGTGATTGGAGTTTCTTTGTATTGAGGTATATATTTTTCTTTCCTGTAAGCTTGAGTTAAACAAATGATAAATATGTTCCACTTCGTCGTAATTGAAAGTTGATATACATGTCACGTATACTGATTTAGACTTGTTTTGACTGAAAGTACTTAAAATATAATGACATGCTACGTGAAATTACCAACCCATTTTAATAGTAGAGTTCAAACATTTGTATAATTGTTTTGTCAAACCAGAAACAGTAAAGATATACATGCTATTGCTCTATGTGTCCATCAACAGACTGAATTTCGACATATATCAACTCTGAGTCATTGATGAATGTCACAACTTTTATAATATTCTGATGTCAAATATATGACGACACTTGTCAGGAAAGATGGCGTGGCGTTGAACAATACGCATCTGGATATCGCTCACAAGTAGAAAATATGGCGCGCTGTAGGAAAATTAATGTCAGTCTAACGTTATACATGCAAAGCGCGGTAAATCAATGGTTGCTTTTTAAAAAATATAGAAAGAAAAATAACGGAAAAGAACAAAAGCCCGTATCTCCTAAGCGATTGCTGCTTCTCGAGAATCCCGAACACTACAGTCAGTTTAATGGCCGACCCACCAACCCATTAAATCACAATGTTAATGGTGTGAAAAAATGAACACACAACACATGCGCGCATAACGCACTCATGTTTAAATCAGTAATGAATTGCCACGTAATAATCATAAATAAAATAACAATAACAATATATGAATAATTAGCGTTTACTAAATCAATAAAACCTGATTTCCAATGTCATTAGAATCCCTCATCATGAGCCGATGTTTCCGCACCTCTGACGTTAATTCGGACTGAAAAAACTGACCAATATGGAGGTGAAAAGAGAGACATGGATGATAAGAGCAATCTTATGGTAGTATCAGTGGTAAATAAAAGGTATAATAATGACTCACATCAACTGTAACTAAATGGTTTCAATTGCCTCGTTTGGGTCCGTCATTCCAACATAGGATAGTTATGTAATCGAACGACCTCACTTTGGCTGTTTGTAATTTTATCTTTGCAATGTATGCAGTGATCTCCTTTATTCATTTAAACAGACTTTTGTCCTAAATCCTAAGATTTTCCTTTCTTTATTTGATAAGTATTAATGGAAATAAAAGATCGAATATATAGCAAACCAACAAGCGAATACAATGCAGGTGTGTGTGTGTGTGTGTGTGTGTGTGTGTGTGTGTGTGTGTGTGTGTGTGTGTGTGTGAAGGGTTCACTCCACTCTATGTTAGCACACAGCTTCGATTTTTCAGCTTTAAGTTTTTGGAAGCGTGTGTATGTGTATTTGCATGTGGTATAACATCATACCCATATTTTCTGAAAGCTACCGTTTGTAATAGAAAGTGAATCGTAAGACAGAGAAGCAAAAGCTAGAGTCGACTGATATGCATATGGCAGAGTCGTCGCAACTCATGTCTTACACTGTTGATAATATAGCAGTAATATTGGCTAAGGCATTATATTCTACCTGACCATGGTGTGAAGTCAACTTTTAATTCCGGGAGGGCCCATTGGTCAACTGCCGCAACGGAAATGTTTTTCTGCAAAGAAAAGGAGGAAAAACGTATCCCACTTATAATATAAAATATTGAAAAGTCAAAACAGAGATACTTAACTTCGTTTAGCTGAAGACACATTATGACCATTCTCAACATTGATCTGATTCAAGATATGAGTCGGGATGAGAAACGGATCAACGACGGATCAAAGACATATTACTCTTTTCGAAATGTAATTTGTGTGTATATTATCTTCATGTACTTATATATATATATATATATATATATATATATCTCTATATATATATATATATATATATATATATATATATATATATATATATATCAAATGTCGATGAAATTAATTGATAAAACAATTAAAATACAAAAAGACGAACAATTGTCGAGAACAAATCTAATAGCGTAAAATCGCACTGAAAAGATTAATATAAACATCTAATGACACTTTCAGTTGCTTTTTGACATAATCAAATAGAGAAAGAAAAATGTTGTATATCACACATGCATGGCCATTAAAGACTGCATATTCTTATATCCATTCTGTAAATTGTTTAGGAACTTACATCGTATCCTTCCGCAGTTTCATCACCAACGTCGAAACTTTCGTTGTCGATTCCATAGTCCTGTAAATAAATTATACATGTATTTTTTATTGTGTGTTCAGTATGGCTATTGCATCAGAACATTTATAGTCCGTTCTTCTTACGTCCATCCATAAAAACCAAGAATGATTCGATCTTTTGAGTTTAAGACTATTATTTATGCACTGGTAAAAATCTTGAACACCTTAAACCTTCTTTGAATACTTAACTGCATGCATTCTAAGAAGGATGCTTATTTGACCTAAAATGGGATATTTTTAATATGTTTCTGAGGCAAGGCAAAAGATGCGCATTTTACTTTTCTAAGAGGTTTGTATTTGTCTTGTATCAAACCTTTCAGAAACTTTGAGATCTTATATATGCGTGGTGTCTAGTGTCACTGCATAATCCCAAAATAAAGAAAATCACTTCTGGATATAAAGAAAATAGAAATTTGCCCCCTTTTGCATTAACCAACTTTTTTTGCTCTCTCTCTCTCTCTGTCTGTCTGTCTCTCTCTCTCTCTCTCTCTCTCTCTCTCTCTCTCTCTCTCTCTCTCTCTCTCTCTCTCTCTCTCTCTCTCTCTCTCTCTCTCTCTCTCTCTAAATAGTTGCAATCAATGAATCGTTAACAAATCTAATTTACATCGAAATGAAAAGCAAGTCGCTTGAATCGGTTTCTTCTTAGCTTTTTTGTTGTTTTTTATGCAACGTTTATAAATTCTCTTTTGAGTGTTCAATTTATGAAATTTAAACATATTTGAGATTACTAACAAGTTACTGTCAAGGAACAAATATACACCACTTCAATCTACATTCTCTCGAGTCGACCTTCCGGACCTGTTTGTAAATTTCTTCCTTGACAAAGTACAAACCATCAGAGACAAACTTGACAACACAATTTCAGTTGACTCATCATCACCATACAGTTGCGATACAGACTTTCAGCGGCAACCATTATCAACATTTGAACCTGTCTCTGTGATGAAGAGTGCACCAAAGTTCTGTGAACTGGAACTTATTTTGGATCCAATATTGCCTTCATTAACTGATGTTATTAATACATCTCTCTCTCTCTCTCTCTCTCTCTCTCTCTCTCTCTCTCTCTCTCTCTCTCTCTCTCTCTCTCTCTCTCTCTATCTCTCTCTCTCTCTCTCTCTCTCACACACACACACACACACACATCTGGAGAATTCCCATCATTTTAAAAAAAACTGCCATTGTAAAACCTCTGCTGAAGAAACCAACACTTGACCATAATGATCAAAAGAACTACCGCCCAGTTTCTAATCTCCCAATTATGTCAAAAATCTTAGAAAAAGTTGTTCTATCCCAACTTGTATCTCTTCTCAATTCAAACAGTTTTTTTTAGCAATGTACAGTCTGCATATCGCCCTCGCCACAGTACTGAAAGTGCTCTTCTGAAAGTAGTCAACGATCTTCTCTCTGCTTTGGATGGCGGAAAGACTACAGTCCTCACTCTCCTTGACTTGTCTGCAGCATTTGACACTATAGACCATGATATATTACTTCACTGTCTCCAGCATGTATTTGGCATTCACGATACGGCCTTACTATGGTTCAAGTCTTACTTGGTCAACAGGACACAAATTGTGTCCGCAAATGGAAAACACTCCAGCCCAGTTGATCTATGCTGTGGTGCTCCACAGGAGTCTGTTCTTAGACCTGTTCTCTTCATTCTGTACACTCAGACACTCTCAAGTGTCATAGATCATCATCCAGCGTCTCACCAATTGTATGCTGATGACACACAAATATACAAATCTAGCCATCCAGATGAATTTGAAGCTACCATCCAAGACACAGAAAGGTATATTTCTGATGTGAAATCATGGATGACATGTAACAAGCTTTAGACGAATGATGATAAAACTGAAGCTATCCTGATCACAAAACAAAGACTTTATCATTCACATTCTTTACTTCAGACAATAAATATTAGCAACACCGACATTAAATTCAAACAGTCAGTTCGAAACCTCGGTGTCACTCTTGACAGTACTTTCTCATTGCATCAACAGGTCATGACCATATTGCCGGGCTGAATATCATGAGCTGAGACGCATCAGATCTATTCACAAATATCTGTCAGTTGATGCCATAAAAATACTTTTGTGTTCCTTAGTACTTTCAAGACTGGGTTATTACAATTCACTTGTCTGGTTCATCTCAATATCTACTTCAGAAACTTCAAAAAGTTCAAAACAGGATTAACGAATAATCTCCATTTGTCACAATCTGTACCATTACATTGTGTGCTGACTACTATCGTTTGATTTTCAATAAAACGTAATGCATTGTAATAAATATAATATATGTATTATTTTTACCTATGTTTCTGTCTATAGCTGTGTTAGATTTTAGCAATTACTGCTTTATTATCGAGATTCGTGTTGGGACGATATTTCTCAGACCGAGTAATTAGCCATTTTTTTTAGGAGCAAACGTCATAATGTACAGTATTCACAAGACTTTATGGAAGCATTGATTAGTTTCGTAAAATATAACCTTTTTAATTTTTAAACATGGGGAATTCTATGTAATTATCAGTCTGTTTTCTTGGGGAGCTATAATCTTACTATTGAAGTTTCTTTGGAAACGAATTTGATATATAGCCGTTTTAACTTTTGTTAAACACATTTTTACCAAATTGAATTACAGTTAGCTTAATCTTCCTGTTAAGTTATAAGTAGGATTTATGTGACTGATATAAAAGCTACCTTAGAAATCAATATAACATTGCCTAGTGCGTCAAAATCCATTACTGACACTACGCGTTTAATTTTGGAGATGAGTTTCTACAGTGTTTATTTTAGTAAAACAAGTCTGTTTGTTGCTTGAGCTGATGAGTGATGTCACAATGGATTGACCGCCCCTGTAATGTCAGTGGGCAAGTTATGCCTGAGGTTAACATATTAACGACTAGTCCGGGAATGATATAAGACAGTTTTAATACGTCTTCTGCCTAATGAATGTGCACCCTCTTTTTCACGATAGAATTAATATGAAATTTCCAGATTCCGTTTTGGTGGTATTAAAAAGTATGCAAAAGATAAAATTAAAGAGAAACTGGAAACAAAAGCAAAATAATTTTAATGAAAATATGATGAATGTCTAATATTGCAAAGAATTATCAACAAAAAGTGTAGTTCAAGTTCAATTAAAGAACAAAGAACACAAATGCATCTAAGAATAATATGTCAAGTAGAATAACTACGAAGGGCATATGTAGACGGCATAAAATGTTGGCTAAGCATATATGACTGTTATAAAGAAGACTTATAAGTCAATATGTTCTCAAAACAGTATACCGGTGGTATCGTAATCTAGAGTCTGTTTAATTTGGCATTAAAATCAGCCCCTTTTCATGACATTGCAATCCCCTCCTCGGAAATGTTCATTAAAATAAATACGATCGCATTGTTACTATGATATTATCCATCCTAATGCCATCTTCTTAAAAAAAAAGTTGCCCTTATGAAAGCCTTGCAAAATCAGAAATGACGGGGTATAAAAAAAACAAAGAACGAATTTGTCCGGAGGATTCTAATGTTGATTACTTTATTAATAAAAACGAAGAAGGGAAAAGTGCACAGAAACGTTTTCAGAAATGGAATATAAAAACAAAATAAAAGTGAATACTTAAGTGTTCATAATTCGTAACGGTGTTAAGTATTAACCTTCCGTACACCATACGCTCCGTTCTAAAGCTAACCAACGAGAAGGAATTATATTATGTAATCAACTTACAGCTGGAATCTAGAAATCTACACACACTTGAAATGTTATGCAATGATGCAGTGCTCTGATTAAATTATTACTATAAAGAAGACGATATATATATATATATATATATATATATATATATATATATATATATATATATATATATATATATATATATATGTACGTCACTGTAAATTAAGTATTAATTTCATTCATGAATAATTGTTCATTCTGTGATGTGATTCAAAGGATGTATATAATGTCATATGATACAGTCAATTTCACTCGGATTCAGTCCCCTCACAAAAATATTCTCGCCCAATCAAATGAATTCATCTTCGTCAGTTCAGATGTGTTACCAAAGTATTCAGAAACCAAACTACACGAAAATATACGCAATGCAGCTTGTACGCACCAATATATCTCTTATATTATCAGGATAGTCTTCAAAGTGATTATGATGACAAATGCAAAGAACGTTACTATTGGCAGCAATAAGCCTTCGTATGAAACTATAATTCTGATATCTGCAAAAAAGCACACTTACATTATTAGAGTGGAAAAATTATTTGAGAACTTACTGACATCATTTTAAAAAAATAAGAACTGTTGCAAAAGGTGTCTGTCTAATATAAGATATTACTAGTTTATATATATATATATATATATATATATATATATATATATATATATATATATATATATATATATATATATATATATATATATATATATATATATTGTGGAAAGTGAAAATTTCTAAAGTCAACAAACAAAATTTCTTACTTTTTGATTCGTACTGACGAGCTTCTGTTAAGGAGCAAAGAAAACCAACCAAACAACCAATATAGATACACGACTGACAACTCACGATGGACAGACGACGGACCTAGGGTTACACGAACAATAAAACTTAGTAAAGCAGTCAGAAAAGCAGAAATATATGAGAAACGGAGATTGACATTTTGCATACCTTTCTAAAACCTGTAGGTTGATCAACAATGTCCGTAGATCCGTTAGTCATTTTTCCTCGTCGTTTTGCGGCTGGTTAGTAATAACGTATTCCTTTCTGGTTTGTTTCAACTCATTTGAAAACTCGCTGTATACCTGTTCGGTGCATAAATGAACATAACTCCCCAACGCTTTACAGACAGTATTTACGTGAACATTTGATGGATCGTTGTATTTCAAAAATAGGGCTGGCACGTTACGTGAACATTTGATGGATCGTTGTATTTCAAAAATAGGGCTGGCACGTTAATGACACAATGGAAGGATTTATCTATTCTGACAATGTGCTCCATTTCGTCATTTCTATAAGCCTTGACGTAACTACCCAATAGGCATATGATGTCCTGCAGTCAAGTGATCGAAGCTACTGTCAAACGAGAGATTTACTCCTGTATTGCAAATCAATAATCTCTACCTTTGTACAAGCTGCAAATAGTGCACGTTCCCAACTACGTCCCAAGATTATCTGACACTAGTCGATTACGGTATTTTGTACACATCCAAGAAATAGGTTGTCAACAAAGTTCTCAACACGCCTGTTTACAAATTTAAAGTCAATAGGTTTTTAAATTCAATCTTACTCGATGATTTGATTGCCCAATTGTTCAAACGCTTCACCATCCATGGAATAATGTTGGAAAGTTCCATTAACAAATACAGTTCTCTCTCTCTCTCTCTCTCTCTCTCTCTCTCTCTCTCTCTCTCTCTCTCTCTCTCTCTCTCTCTCTCTCTCTCTCTCTCTCTCTCTCTCTCTCTCTCTCTCTCTCTCTCTCTCGACTTCTTTAACATTGTTGGGAAAGATACACTTCCTAGGGAAAATATTCTTCAACATTCAAACCTCGCAATTGCATGTTTGCAATCCAGCAGTTTCTCGCTAGATCCATATAAGCTCAGCAGTATACGAACGGGATGGTGGACGATGAGAATTACCTCGGGCGCAAGATATCTTGGGGCGCCAAAACATCTTATAAAAATTAAATTGCATGAAAATGTTTGACGGGACCAACATCATCCCCTCGGGCGCCATTTTCACATACTACGGTACTGAAAATACTAAACTATTCTGTTATTGTATTATGTCTGCATTTACTGTTTTCGATGTCATGATTTCCTAAATTTTCAACATACCAGTTAACGAAATAAATTGCAATGCACATGTGAGTAGCATTGTAAACAACAAATATTATCATCCATCCTTTTTGGGGAGAACAGGTTGTGCTATGTGTTTGCTTATTGTTGTTTTTGGCTTCGTTGTTGTTGTTATTGTTTTAAAGCAAAGATAATTAGCCAGACAAGTAGCAAAATCTGTTAGTTCAGTCGATTCCATATTGAAAAATTAAAAAGTCGAGTTCAAGACTTTGAACAAATAATATTTCCTGCTTTTTTCTTTTTGACAATCCAAAAATAATTTGGATATATCCGTGGCTTTATTTATCTCCGTGACGATTTGTTATTTCAAAGCATCACATTTTCTGCATTGGGTTCATTTGACTATGCATTTTTCTCTGTTCCATATCTGACATTTTATGCCTAAAATATTTCATAATTTTTAAACGAAAAGATTAACTTCGATTTTTTAAAAAGCCTGTTAGGTTGAAGCATCTATTAATCTCATCTCATTAAGTTTATGTTCTCCGTGGCAAACACGAATTCTCAAAATTTATTCAACGCTCGTTCCAGAATATATGAGTATAGCTGAAAGACAATGAAATAAAGAAAGCACAGCTATTTATGAACGAGAAGACTAAAAATATTCATCACTTAAGTCCTACAAAAGCATGGATACAATTGTGTGTTTTAGGCCACCATGATACTTTTTTGGACCACAGTTTGCTAAATATAAATTTTGGAAACGCACTAATATTTTGAACGTTTCAGACTTTGAAAGGATGTTGTAATTTCGATCCCTCGAGATACTGACTCGTGATAAATACATAGTGCATCTTAATTAAAAATTACATTTCATGCGTACGAGATAGGGCTCTGTTAACTAAGAGATATGATGCCATAACTAGGAGATATCAAGTTACTTTGACATGCTCCCCGGTTATCGTATGGGTAAGATCATGAATTGCATATTGCAGGCAAAATCTGCCACCGTATAATAATATATTTTTGTATTTTGCTACATCACTTATGTGAATCAACAATTTCGTTATCACTCGATAAACAGGTTCTAAATTAAAACGAGCGACAAAATGTCGGTGACTTTATTTATATTTTGAGAAAGATTAATAATTTGAAAGTATTTCTGAACGTGTAAGTCATGTAGAAAGCTAATTTTAGCTACTGTCTGATCTTTGCAGGACGCTGTTGAACGTCATGATCTTTAGCGATCTGTCCTAGGGATAAGTCAGCTAGATTGGGAAAGGCATCTTCCAGCAACGAAACATCCAAGTAGTCTAGTGTTCTTAATGTTAATAGTAAATTATATGTCAGTTATTACTATCAACTTGGGACTAGGACGTGATAAGGCAAGCAGTGTTCGTTCTGATGCGGCATATAATTTCGACATAAAGGAAAGCAAAACCTGTTTCCCACATCAAAACCACTTGAAAGCAATGGCTGCATTTTCTCCCAAAACAGATATGTAACAAATGTGACGCCTTGATTGTTTATAACGCTTTTCATATTAGCAGAGGATAAGAAGTTTGGGTGATATTTGATTAAATCTGTTAGGTGACAACTTATTTTAGTTGATGCAGATTTCATTTTAGGTTTAAGACTGAGTAATTGTCTGATGAGAACGCTGGAAAAACATAATATACGTCTCAAAGTTACTTTATTTTCTTATTGCTCAACAGGGACTCTCAGAGGACGCAACACCAATGGTAGAGAACCAATGGGATTTGCTCGTCAAGGCGCGAAACCCTGCATTCCATACTTTATTAACACGTTTCAGTATTTTTTTTAAATAAAAGAATTATTTTAATAAATCATTTTAATTTTATTATAAGTGCTCTTTGAAGGTGGTTGAAAAATAATCGACATTGTCTTTTGTTGAAACTGACATATTAAGACTGGGGCTACATTATGATTTGATTTGAGAAAGCGCCAATGGCGTAGTTGTTAAAGTGTCTGCCTCGAATGCGGGAGGTCGCGGGTTCGAACCCCGGCCGGACCATACTTAATACTTTAAAAATGGTACGAACAGCTGCCTCGCTTGTCGGTCAGCATTAAAATGTCAGTGTTAGGACTGGTCTGCCTGGTGTCAGGATAATGTGACTGGGTGGGACATCATGCCACATGTCTGCGTCATAATGCCACAATGCTAGACATCACTATAAGCTGTCACAGTGCAGACATCGTAGCGATATGACTGAAAAATGGTTAAAGCTACGTTAAAAATCTAAATCACACACACACACACAGACACACACATGATTTGATTTGCTGAAACATGTTAGCACGTTCTTGTGATAAGGGGACAGAGCCAAGCGAGGGAAGGTAACCGGCCCTAGACAAGAGAAGTAAATATAGCATTGTTGATAGAGACGAGAAACTGAGTGCACATGAACTACACTACAATTATCTGTGTGGTGTTTACGATTATATGCCACGATGATCTTTTTGCCCGATTGTTTATATTTGATACTAGTACGTGACCAGCAACGTGCTAGTAATCACTTGAAGTCGTTTACATTTTATCTGCCAGCCCGACACTATGGAACCCTGACCATACATTTTCCCTTTTTCGGACATTGCTTTGCTATTTTATACAGGTCTTTGTTTTATTTTTCAACATGAGAGTCACAAATCATATCATACCATTATCCGATCTTTTTTGGTTGCGAGTAAATACAGCTTTATACTTCATTGTGTAGACAAACACTGAGTGCATGACGAATTATTAGATTGGCTGTTAATAAAAGTTCAATTTCTGGCTTTATTTCTTGTTTATCGTGCTGCGCAAGCCAGTGTTGGACAGTTATGAAGTAATGAATCAATAAGGTAATTGATTATTTGAAATATAAACTTTTAACTGCAATCAGTTTCTGAAAAAAAGTTGTCAGTAAACTGGAGTGCTATGATATCGCTTATCTTAAAGTTAGCGATGGAGATATTATATAAGTAAATAAAGTAATTGACCTTCGAGATATTATATATGTCTATTTTAGGATTCTTTGCTCTATATTAACATACGTTCAATCTACAGTTTAAATCGGATAACTGTGGGAAACGATTGATAAACAGACTGAGACCCCGAGTGGCTGAGTGGTTTAAAGCGCTGACCGTTACGGATCACTGCCATCTCACATCTGTCTGCGTGAGTTCGAGTCTACACTCGGCTTAACGTGGGTAAGTGAGAAAGCCTGCCAGTAGCTTCTCGTGGGTCGGTGGTTCTTCCCGGGATTTTCCAGGGTTCTTCCTCCAAAATTAATACTGGCCGCCATGTATAGCCTATCTTGTGCTGAAAAATGGCGTTAAACCCTATAACAACAATATAACAACAACGATAAACAGACTATATGTAGATTCCAGGTTTATTAAAAGGAATGGTTCAATCAAATGTCGCGGTAATACCGAAAAAATATTTATCCTAATGTTGGGAGCTTGATGTATATGCTGCACAAATTATAAATCAAGTTAACACTTGGATTCTGCTTCTGTGGCTCTCACTCTGCCACATTTAATTTCCATCTACAGAAACTGACCTAGTTTGTATTACAACAATCGTTTTGTAACAACTTGTGACCCGTGGGTGGCGCCAAGATGGTCTGTGAGAATGGGCATACGAACATGAACGTGGAAGTATATGTCAAGCACAGACGGTTTAAAAAGTAACTCGTGTTTTACAAAGAAAAGTAATAAATCGTGCCCAACAAAGTTTTTAAGTCAGCACCTGTCAATAGTGAAAACCACCAGAAAACAAAAACATTAACATGCTTCATATTTGGCTCCTATTTATTACCATATATTCGATATCTAGTTTCTTGACAAATATGGTAATGATGTGACCAAACTCTTGCATAAAATCATTGAACATTATAACATGATAAACTGATTAAACAGTTTTTTAAAGTGATATCGATTTTAAGAATAGATAGATTTTATCTAAGAACATGGTGTACGGCCATATTTTGGAAAAGTAAAATTCATGAGGACATTTTCAAAAATATACTCTACAGCACTTCAGACATAATATATATCAAGATATCAATTTTAAAAGAAAGAAACGATAAAAGTAACTTGTATAGAATATATTGCAATTTATAAGTTAGTGAAAGGCTAACCCTCTAAAATTAAGAGAGTGCTTTGATATTGATTTGGATTGTAGGAGAAGCGTGGCCCAATCAATAAGTCATCTCCTGAATAAAATAACACTAACACTGAAATGAATTTAGATTAAGCATTTATTATTGTTCAGCTTTCACTTGGTAATGGAAAAAGCATAATTAATAAGCCAGTTCAATAGTTCACCATTGGATAGAAGCCGAATAATGTTTATCTCCCCATTCAATCAATAAAACCTTATTAAATTGGGTTGTGATCCTGGGAACAAAGTAATTGATAATCACCCTAGGGAATTAATTAAATTAATTAAGTTCACAATGTGAATGACCACTTGCTACCTTACAACAAATAAAATAAAATACATTTATTACAGTTATTTAATTTGAGTGGTGGAAAATGACATTCCTTACAGTTATTGAATAGAAGTGGTGGAAAATGACATTCCTTACAGTTATTGAATTCTTCATAATAAATTGGTGGATGAATAACATGAATACAGGTGTCCAAACACATAATTATGATCCAAGAGGGAGACTCGCACCTGAACCATTACGACCAGCAGACTTCGCCTAATTATTACAACTGCTCGCTCCTGTTGCACTTGTCCGACAGCTATCTACAGACTAAACGCCGTAAGTCCTAACACCATTAGACTTCACTCCGCCCGGCTATGCTACATCAACTCCAGAAGCGACAGCGCCGCCATATTCCAAAGAGAAAACCCAGATTCGAACAACCTCACTCATTTTAGAAACTACAGCAACCAGAAATATCACAACGGAACGAATATGATTACAACTATGAGAGGATCGCAACATAAAATGCATACATCGCCTATGAGAATTGTTTTTCCAGTAATACTTGAGACTACGACATTCCGAATGCATACAGAGTGCGGTTCCAGGCTCAAAAGAGTGTCATGTCTATTTCTTACAGATTCTTGGTACCTTCTCGTAGCCAAAGCATTCCCCACAAAAAGATGTAACCGTATCTACACCATCATAAGTGACACCTTATTCTTATGAATGCTGAACTTTCTACCTTCTCTTAACTAGACACGAGAAGAAGGTTATGATAGAAAACGTCTAAACAACAACAGACTTTTCATATTATAATATATATATATATATATATATATATATATATATATATATATATATATATATATATATATATATATATATATAAGATAAGATAAGATAAGATAAGATAAGATAAGATAAGATAAGATAAGATAAGATAAGATAAGATAAGATAAGATAAGAAACGATAAGATAAAAAAAAGAAAAGATAAGATAAGCATACGATCGATAGGTAGCGTCATGCCAAAACCCCCCACCCTCCCCCCCAAAAAAACGATAACCTTGAACACCGCGATACCAAAAAAACCCGTTTTTACGTAGGAACCTAAAATAATCGTAGCTAATTGAAAATTGTGGAAAAGTTATGCAAAGCAATATTTTCTTTTAAGTTATAACTACTATTTGTCACAATTACAGTTCTCAAACGTACAAAACGAACAACACGATTGGAATAAAGGAGATAAAAAGAGAACGTCTTTAAAAATTGTGAAATTTGTTATTTAATATTGCATATATTGTCTTACGCTGAAATCTTAGTGTGAAGAACACTGTGCTGTGATAAACTTGAACTAACCAATACGAAATGTGAATCTGCGACAGAATAAACAGAAATAATGTAATTGTATTCTAATTATACAGATAAAAGAAGTAGCTGGAATTGATTGTTTCTGTGTCTCAAAGGAATTGTAATTGTAATCAACAACTACAATTTTTTTTTTAAAAAAGTGATTGTACTTTTAATTCATTACGATTCAAACAGTAATCTATACAAATCTGGCGGTAGCTCAGTTGGAATAGCATCGGACTCTTAATGCAAGAGTTACGGATTCAATTCCCGCCCATGTCAGCCTGGGTTGGCTGCCTCGGTTTGTCCTGGAAAAAGTATTTACCCCCCCCCCTCGTGTGCGCTGCATGACATTGGCAGAAACTGGTTAAAAGTGTCATTAAAACCAAAATAAAAAAATCCAACCTTGTTTGGTGTTTAACAGCACATAAACACATGAATGGTCATTTCGTGACGAAGTAGTATGAATCAAGTGCCCAACCTTATTGTAAGGTCAAAATGTTACCTCCATACATTATACTTTTCCAGGTACGGAATTAGGACATGCGTTATCTACAGAAACGTTAAATTGACTAATATCGTATATGCACGCTGTAGGCAAATACATTATCTAAGAATACATTGCCAACATGAATAATTATATACAGCACCAACATCTATCTCTTTCCTGTCTTAACTTAAATGGACTTTTCACGAACTTATATTATTGAATTTGAACATAGAAAATGACACAGAATGATGCAGAATGACATACCTTTCGATACATCGTAACAAGTTATAAACTGTGCATTGGTTACACAATTGTTAAGTGAACGGCAGCAACGTATTAGTATATATTAACAGAAAACTATATATATATATATATATATATATATATATATATATATATATATATATATATATATATATATATATATATATATATATATATATATGAATGTATGCGTGGTTGTGATTAATGGTCTTTTAAAAATTAGAATTGAAAATCATCGCTCCATTCTTATTGTTGTGCATAGCTATCTCCTAAGAGAGCAACACACGTTAAAATCAAATTTAAAATGGTATATTTACTAAGCCTGTAAGATTGAAATAAAGAAAAACAATGTCGCCTGTCAATATTTTACAGTTAGATCGCATTGCATAGCATATTTTGGCGGCGTAGTGTTGATAATAGTATAAGAATTCAGAGTAAAATGTATAGGGTTCGAAACAATGCAGTGGTGACAAATCTAATTCACGTATGTTGGAAACCTCAATGTAGAATATGATCAAACAACGTGCACCAATTTAGCTTTGACATTGTATACTAGGATTATCGATGTGGAGAAAACAACGAATGACATACACCAGTCTGGCTTATGAATTATGTTATGGGAAAATCAGTATAGAAAGAGAAAGGAAAGGGTAAGTAGTGTTCTGATTGGAACGAGATAAAATCTCACACCACATTAGAAAAAAAGGGTACACAATGTATAACAACCTGACATGAAAACTGTATTTTGGGCAAACATGCTTTGAAAAACGTTAATGGTGCACGCCAGTTAAGTTACACGATAAATTATGACCTAAACGAACACATTAAATGCCGATGCAAAAGAACACGATAAACTGTGACGTATGTATACAATAAACGATTACGCATATGTACACAAACAAACAATGATTGAATGTTGATTCCACATTTACAAGTTTGGATAGTAAATACGACAGTTTACAACATGTACAAGCTGAATGTTTGACATGACTGAACATTTAACATTGCAATTAAAGAGATATCAATCGCTTAGAGGAACTCATCCTTAGATATGGCCGAATGAGTTATAAGTAAAAATACTTTTGATAACATACAACATTAGCAACATGAATAGTCCTTTTATACTATAAAATCTATAATAAATTCTTCAAAAGAACATATATATTTATAATATATTTAAATATTGATAAATATAATCATTAGTTTAAACGATCTTGGTTTAACATGAATTTATTTGAAAACTAAGTTGATACATGCGTAATAATGGCTGATTAACTAAAGAGAGAGAGTACAATGCTAACACAGTTCGAATCCAGAAAGAGGAGAAATTTTACTTTTCAATAAAACCAGTTACAGGTCATCTACGAAGTAAAATTTGAACTGCAGAGTTGATAGCATGTGAGAACATGAAAGGTTCAGCAGGAAAAGTAATATGCAATAAACATTTCAAGATGGTAAATTTCACATTGTTATGTAGAACTAAAGAAAGATGTTTCGGAGGTGGATGACATCGATAATCCTGAATATTTCATCTTTCTTTGTGGCATTGATACTGGAGCGAATTCCTGAACAGTGATTCTAGACCAAATCCATGAACAGCAAATGTCATAGTAGTTGATTATTGGTAATTACAAAACAGAGAAATTAGACGTCATTTCTAGGGTGGATCACCCAACAGATTCGTTTTGCCAGAAGCTAATGGCAATGTACATTTTGCAAACATCTCACCAAGCTAAATGGATTTATCTGTACTGAACGAAAATTAGACAATAGATGAATTGACACTTGTGTGTTTCTATAAGCAGAAACAGACGATATTAAATTTATCTATCTTTAATCTGGTCTACTAGAATACAGGAAATCCCTGCATCAGTCCGTTGATGAAGAATGCAAAATGGTTTATTCGAAGAGCCAGACAACGGTAATGACGATTTAGTAAGTACATATACAAGACAATATGTGTGAAATGGAACTGATTAATTATCAACTACAATAATATGTGCTGATCATAGTTACAGGACAAAATCAAATAGATATCTTGTTGCGACTAAAAGGTTTCACTTGCAAAATGTGTGTTAAAAGATAAATGCAATTCCCATTGATACTCATCAGCCAAAATACAAAAGAATGTGTGGCAACGGATATTTAACCGACTCCATATTTTCCTCTCGGCAATACCTTTGAAAAATCAAAAATAAATTCGAAAAAAGAATTCAATTTAATCGACAATAACAAAGGATGTAGCTACGTTCGAAGTTAAATTCAAGACGCGAATGACCTATTTTCAAGTTTATGCTTCATTTATATCAGTTGGGACTAACAAGAGAAAAGTTTATAATGACCTACCTACCCTAATTTGTTTCTCATTGTAACCACTATCACGTATAGTTTGATTTAGCTCAAGAAAAAGTTAAAATGTTTCATTAGGTTATTTTGAGACTTACGGTTAAGAAAAGCACAAATAATACTTATTATTTTCTTCAGGTTACAGATTTATTTTTCTCAGATGTGGAGATGAATTATCAGTAATAAAACCTGGCCAAACCTAATCGAAGTTGAGAAACAGAAAAGAGCAGACAGTCAGCAGGCCCGTAAGACTTATGTTCAGCGAAATTAAAAGTCCACATAGTTACAGAATGTTGAAATTATTTGTTATGCATATAATTTATTCAATGATATCCCACTATTATGTTCAGCTATTGCGGGGCTTCATTTAATTAATATGTTTGTTTGCAGGATGCAAGTAGAGTTGAGAATAACCTGTGTTTTTACCTATATACATCCAAAACTTTAAAGTCAACTAGTGAATCCATTTTCTTGCGAATACATTTGACAAGAGAGTTTAAAAAACAGTTGCACCACGAAGAAACATGGCGAAATGTTAAACATGCAATCCTGAATTAATTAGCCCACACTGAAACAACTTGGTGCCTTAAAAATCCCCATATATTTAAACATTGAACTTCCTAGATAATAATAACGCCAAAGATCTGAATAGTTAGATTGGTGCCAAAATTGCATTTATATTCATCATATTGTTGACATGTTCGTCGTCAGTTTATTGCATATATATATATATATATATATATATATATATATATATATATATATATATATATATATATATATATATATAATTTACTTCCATATTAATTGTTATATTTCCAAAATCTCCAGTAAAATACTTCTTCTGATAATTCAATACAAAATTTATTCCAGTTTGGTTTAGAGTAAAATATTTCCTTCCACTCAATTGAAAATGAAACCATTCCATTCATAATACGTATTCTTTCACCTTTTCATTGAAAAGTAAGCATTCACGTACCTTTTTAAGATAATTATATCAATACGCCAAAGTGGCGTATGAATGCGTCGACCGCCTTAGCTTTAGGGCTAACGCCAATCGCTAGTCAAAAGGACATCCTAGTCAGGACAAAGCTAACGCCAATCGCTAGTCAAAACCAACCTAATCAATCTGGACCCTGTGGCGATAAAAGATGCAAAACTTGTCAACATATGATAGAGACGAAGACATTCACTAGCACAGTGACCAAACAAAAACTAAACATACATGGTCCAAACAAAACGTGCAAAACAGAGAATGTGATTTATCTCATCACATGTAAGATCTGTGGCCTTCAGTACGTCGGAGAAACTAAAAAGCTACACAAAAGGATAAACCTTCATAGATCTGATTGGATGACAAAAAAACTGTACAGAAGCCCGGTCGCAGAACACTTCTCCTCCCCTGACCACACTTTTAGTGATATAACACTTATCGCTTTTGCTAACAACCACAGCTGGAGTTCCGAAACCAGGAAGGAAAAAGAATCATACTGGATACGCCGCCTTAGAACACTGAAACCAAGCGGTCTAAACCAAGAAGACTCGAGATAGAAAACTATGCACTAGTAGAATTTAGTTTTTTTAAATCTTCTTAATATTTTTCAGTTTTTACTATAAGAATAACGGTTATAGAATCAAATATCCGGGATATAATCTGCGTTACATAAATGTTCAAGAAAGTAAAAATAGACGTCGCTTTGGCTTTTAACATATTTTAGACTTTTAGGGAATTATACACCGTTTTCAGTATCCATAACAAGTCTATACAAGCTGGTTGTATTTATAGTTTTAACCCATGTGGAGACAGCCATGTATAGGTTTACAAACACAACCTTTTTGTGTTTATTTGTTTGTCTTATATATGTTTTGTATTTGCCTTTGAAAAAGACTCATTAAGAATCGAAAGCGCTCAGGCTAGTTAGTTACTAGTTTCGCACTGTTCGTCGTCAGTTTATTGCCTCTATTTTAATTAATCCCTGACACACGTGATCCCTTGGTGGATCCAGTGCGCTTGAAAGGGTTGTTATTCGCCATATGATTTGTATTCTTGATATATATATATATATATATATATATATATATATATATATATATATATATATATATATATATATATATATATATATATATATATATATATATATATATATATATATATATATTGAACAGCCGATCCGAATAAGATCTGGCAATATCTGACAATGATCTGTCATTCAGTCCAATTTTTCCCGTTGTCTTCTTCCGTCTTCTTCAGATTGTCTTCTTCTTCTTCCGTCTTGGTGGGTGTGTGGTGTTCTCTCCCACGTCTGTCATCATCATCGTCGCAGAGAGGTGTGAGAACCATATTTTGTAAAAACAGTGTGGTTGTCTAACAGGACAACCACTATTTCCGCCCTATCTACTGGCAACTTTTCCATTTCCGATCTTGTCCATTTTCTTCAAAAGCAGTAAGTGCAGTTTTGTTTTGGTTGCTGAAACGTCACTTTCAGTTCATCTGTGCTTATTGAACTAGCTTGAATAATTGATTTTATCTGAAGGTGGGGTTTTCTCCCAGAGAAACTGGTGAAAAAATAATTTTGTGAAAGAAGTTTGTATCATTTAGTATAAAAAACCCAACCTGCAAATGAGATGTTTTACAGTCAATTTATGAAACTGGTAAAAAAAGTTTGTGTTAGTCACTATATGAAACTGATGAAAAAAAGGCAGTCCAACGTACTGTACGATTTACCTCCCTTGACACATGTCAACTTTCTCTGATACATGACTAAGTCCAAAATTTAATTATTTTTTTTAACAAAGTCCGATTTTTAAAAAAAAACAAACTAATAGCACGTGTACATATTTTTGTCTCTGTATGTGCCGGACTTTCTGTACATTTATCTGTCATACATACATACATACATACATACATACATACATACATACATACATACATACATACATACATACATACATACATACATACATACATACATACATATGAGATGAATGTATGCAATTACTTATCTATCAAGCAAGCATAAGTCTGTCTTGTGTTAACATGTATGCCAATAAATGACTAAGTCCAGTCTTAAAACCGTTCAATATAATATCTGTCTCCCATGATATGCGAGTAAAACAACAGTACTGCTTTATGCTATGAATAAGTCCAAATACCTTATAAAACATAACATCCCTACTTCCTGAAATAATTATGTGTATGTATGTATGTATGTATGTATGTATGTATGTATGTATGTATGTATGTATGTATGTATGTATGTATGTATGTATGTATGTATGTATGTATGCATGCATGCATGCATGTATACATGTATGTATGCATGCATGTATGTGTGTATGTATACATGTGTGTGTGCTTTGTAATGTATGTATGTATGTATGTATGTATGCATGCATGTATGTATGTATGTATGTATGTATGTATGTATGTATGTATGTATGTATGTGCTGGACTTGTGGTCAGAGTGGGTAAAATAGTGTTGCCAAATATCAAAAGTATTATTTATTTAAAGATATTAGCTTACCCTATATTAACATTTTTCTAAACGGCTGATATTTTTTATGTTTTGGCACAAATAGCAATAAATTTTAATTTCTTAAATTGCCAAAATTATTACACCACGAAACAAAATATTTTCGATATTAAAGCAGGATAAGACATTCTCCAGAAACTGCACGTTTATATTAAAGTTGTAACGTCCCAAGCTTTATTTCAACACAAGATCAACTTTGACAAGATGTCAGCTTGGATTTCAATCACAAGACAGGAAAGTTATCCAAGTTTTATGAGTTTAATAAACGATAGTAATGGTAAATATTAACTGTGCAATATGAACAGATCAAGAATGAAATCATAATGTTTCAGTCAAAACTCTAGAATATGTTAAAACGAAATGATGACACCAAAAATTCTGTCTTTACATAAATGTATTGCTCAGTGTAAATTTAAGAAAATACATAATAAAATAATCGATGAAAGCGATTAATGTATTTCTCAGGGGAAAAGTACAACCCGAAACAAATTGAATTATAAAACACACGAAAAACGATACCACTCAAATGTGTTTTCAAGTGAGTATTTAATTCTATGGTCCAGAATGCACAAAATACTTTGAAATATAAATTTAAAAATGTTTTTAATCTTTGTATTTCCTCTTTATAGCCAACTAAATGTCACGTTAATATAATATGGAAATAATGAATACTCCCTGTAAAAAATATTAAAATGAAGGCTCTCTACTATGCAAGTTTAGTTTTTTACCTAAGCAATAGTTCTGATATTTTAGTACATGTATATATTTGAATTTTCATATGCTGCACTTACATGATAGATTATTGTTGTTGTTGTTGTTGTTGTTGTTGTTGTTGTTGTTGTTGTGGGGTTTAACGCCATTTTTCAGCACAGGAAAGGCTATACATGGCGGCCAGTATTAATGGTGGAGGAAGAAACGGGGAAATCACCGGAAAGAACCACCGACCTACGAGAAGCTACTGGCAAGCTCTCTCACATATCCACATTAGCCGAATCTTAGACTCGAACCCACGCAGATAGAGGTGAGATGGCAGTGATCCGTAACGGACAGCGCTTTAGACCACTCGGCCACTCGGAACCCCTGATAGATTATTGTTTTATCATTCAAGTTAATATAGATGTTGGCAACAAATTAAATAACGCCACTGTAGTTTTAGCACTCTCTCTTGGAAGTCATTTTAAACTAATCACAATTTTTCAAAACAAGAGGGTTAATATGTGCTTTAAATCGTAAAATTCCTGATATTTACTAAGAACTTCATTTGTCAAATCCTAATTTTCGGAGGTGCGTGGTTTTTCACATTGCAAAGCTCTTCATACTCGGAGGTAAGATAATCTTCCTTTTAGTTCTTAATTCTATAAAGCAGATATAGAAGTAATCGGTTTAAAAAGATACAAAAAAAACCCCACAGGAACGTGTTAAGTTCATTAATGTCGTTAAAGCATCTAGGTTTATGAGCGTTGCTGTTTACGAGTGGTTTTAGTTTTCTCACCCGTAGCACTGCAAGCAAAATATCACTGTTGTGAGTGACAACTGACTCTTAAATACATGTATGTAATGTTTTTCTTTTTGGAAAATCATTTGATTGTATCAGATATTTTGAATACTGCTTTGTAGGGTCCCCGACTGCAAGGCATCAAAAGCGCTGCCACCTGCCTGCTAATATTTAATTGAACAAAATAAAGTTAACGATCTATTATTAATCCTGTATACAAACGAATAGCATTCAATCACAATTTGATAACCAGTCATTCTTAAATGACCTATGTACAAGCATTTAGTTATTTATATGGCCTTAAAAGCTTGTTCTTTTTTATTGTCCAAGGACTTCATATAGGGATATTATCAGCTATAAATTATGTGGGCGGACGTGTAAAGTGTTGTTTCACTACATAATACATACATACATACATACATACATACATACATACATACATACATACATACATACATACATACATACATACATACATACATACATACATACATACATACATACATACATACGTGCGTACGTACGTACGTACGTACCTGCCTGCCTGCCTGCGTGCGTGCGTGCATACGTACGTACGAGAGATTATATTTATATTAAACTTATGGATTTACGGAACGAGTTCAATAATTTCCAGTTTTTTGAGCCTTTGCCGAAATTTTTTTTTCTGTTTGGAATGTTGTTTGTATATTGAAATAATTGACTTCAAACTGCATGACGGCTCTCAATCGTCTAACTCTCAGAGAATCGTTTAAAGTACAGTGCAGTAATAAAAAAATGGATCTAAATCTGGACTGTATGGTGGTTGTGGCAAAGATTGGATCCTGCAATCTTTCAGGAAGTCTGTCACGACAGAGGATTTTACGCGCATGTGTGTTTGCACATACTAGTAGATGGATATATACTTGACCGGTGCGAGGACGGATAATTAGGACGTGTTTCACAACCTTTTGTAATATTTTCTGAGCATACAAATATCCACTGAAACTAACAGTCAGGTACTGTTACATGGAAGACAGGTCTTTCACATAACAATATATATGTATATTCCCACTACATCGGGCGATATTTGGTTTCTACTCTATTGCTTCGATCAAGACTTTATTAATTTCTCTCAAGTCATGTTTATTCATTGCAACACTCTCTGGCCACCATTTTCGTATTTGGCGAATAGTTGCTTCGAGATTTCAGCTTCTGTATGTTTTGATTATTCGTCAACTTTTGCGACAGCAATCTTGCACAAACCATTCTGAGCTTCAAAATGGCTGATTAGTATGTTAAAACAGCTGACAAATTAATTTCCTTGATAACATAAATATTTTACACAATGTAACGAACATCTTCATGAATAGCATCATTAGTGCAGCTTCGTTTCGCTTACCATCCACAGACAATGGTCTCCTAGCACTTAAATCATCTTACATGGATTCGCGACCATCTTGAAAAGGTCATCCACAAATTTTATAAAAGTAGGATTTGTCATCAGTCAGAGATTACCATACAAGCGCCAGGATTTTACGTTGTGCTATTTGCTCAGTAGTAGACTTTTTCTTTTACCAACGGTGTTTTTAGGACGCAATGAGGAAAAAAGGAACCCAAAACCTAATTTCTTTATCACTTAAAAAATTTTTAGATTCATATAAAATTACAAGTTTATTTTCAAAATTAAGTTTATTTTTAAATAATCTGCTTAAATTATAATCTGTTTTAACAATCAGATACAATTAAAATAATTATGGCCCACCAAGCCCAGTTTAAAATAAAACAACAAAAAATGCTACATAAAATTATTCTAAACTTTTCAAATATCACTCAAACAGAATGATATTTAAACGACTTTCCTCTATCAATTTATATTATGTCTTCTCTAAGAAGTACAAGTCAGAGTTTTCTAGGATTATTGATGCAAATGTTTTTGTCAATTCAGACATAAAAAAATACAATATCGCCTAAAAACAAGTAGGCCTACAGATATTTTACATGAGAGTTCATTTTAGAACACACACAGTAGCATACATCAACCAAAACAATCAGGTCATATGGTCTACACACTGCCTAGTTTGTGCCTAGCCCATCAACTTTCTGTCGGAATTATATGCATTTAACCAAAGGATAACTGTGAATAAAATATTGAGTCTGATAAAATTTATAATGAGAAATAATTCATTACTTCCATAGAAAAATCACAAAATAGCCATATTCACTAGTGTTAGATGTTGCACACAGTTGCGAACACTGCCGGCGTATCTGGGCCTATATTATTCGTTCAACATGCGTTTTTCTTTCGGAAAGCGTTGATCCTGATCTGCAGGGCATGATGCACAGTGATGTTCTCATTTGGGTGTGGGTTACAAACTGGTAAAACCGAAACACAAATTAATATTGTTAATAACACAAGACAGACACAGACACATCATCAAGTAAATACAGTTAAACAATGATTCTTTGAAGTAAACACTACAGCTAAATATCTTTTTAATTCTCTCTTTATCAGTTATATAGTTCGGTTGTGCTGATCCATTGGCATTCAAACCATATTCACAGGTTGTTATTTTGATGCACTGTGTACATAAATCTTCTAAAATAATTTAAAGGAAATAAATCTCAAGTCCAATGACCTTAGCAATAAAAAACTTTACGAATCTTTGTTAGAACTTTGAGACAACAGTACCTCTTTCATCGCCATCTTGTCTGAATTCAAGTTCATTAGAATGTACTTCCTCATTGTAAATACCTTTACAACAACCACACTTCCGACAACAATTACAATTTCCTGTAGCCTTCATCACGACTCTGTTATATGGTTCAAGTGAACGCAAAGGCTCTGGCAACCATTTCCAGTCTTGCAATTTTCGAGGCAGAATACCTGGTTTCTTTGCCTGTATGCATTTGATCATAATTACTACCAAGCATACCACGAAAATTGGAACAAAAACTGCTGCGAGGGCTATCCATGAAACCTCAGACAAGGCAAAAGCCACACCAGGGATTATGAAGAATATCAAGAATAGGTAAACAATAGAAAACCACCGATACTTCGAAGTTTCTGTACCAAGAAATTTGGCTGCATCTACCGGTAGTCTTAAGAATGGGAATGGATAGAAGATTGCAGTTCCAGAGATGTTGAAGAAAAGATGGCAGAATGCAATCTGTAGAGCGTGAGGAATTTTATCTACATCTTGTGCTAATGCTGCTAGTATTCCTGTAGCTGTTGTTCCAATGTTGGAGCCAAGGGTCAAAGGGTACATCCTATCCAGAGAAATTACCCCCATTCCTACCAGCGGGGTCAAGGATGATGTAAATACGGAGCTTGACTGAATAAGAATAGTGAATCCTGCCCCTATTAGAATAGCCAGGTAACCTGTAAAGTAACCACAGACTTTACCCGGCAAGTTGGCGTTGACAAATTTCCTGATGGTGACGGCCATCTGGCCTTTAAGCAGAGAGTGGAGGAGTTTAACTATGCTAATTAGGCACAGGCACATGACTGACAAGGCAAGCACAAGCAAAACGGCACCAATCACTGCGTCGCTCCACACGTTTGCCACATTTTTGAATAAGTATTCACCTAAAGATAGAAATAATAATAATAATAATAATAATAATAATAATAATAATAATAATAATAATAATAATAATAATAATAATAATAATAATAATAAACCATCCTCGTTAGTCTTATCAATCTCAACATCGTGTGACACTGGCAAGGCAAACAGGTAAATGACGATCACGCGATCACGTGACATTAATTAATTTAGTAACATTCTTTTCTTGCGTTTGGGTGGATTGAATACATTTATCAATATCTTGTACTTTCCTGTTGGCCACAAAAAGCCGTACATTTTCAATCAATAATTCGTTTGGAAAGAAGTAGATAAAGTAAAAGTAAATGGGGAGGAACAGAGTCAAATTAAAGAAATTATACAATGCGCAGTATGATTTCTGCCCATTAAACTTACATGATTTTTTACAGGCTATCTGAAGTTCCTTGGTAGAATTCACCAGAGTCCCATTAAATATCGCAGACACTGTTTCATTGATGTACTTATGTGTCTTGTCACAGCACGTTTTCAGTATACTCTTGTCCAAGTAATCGTTCTTTCCCTTAGCGATGTTTTCAATGACATTTTTGTCGATCTAAAATGTGAAGCAACTAAATTAAAAATGAATATCTATTTTTATGTTTAATTTTTCATCCCTTGTGTTGATTGAATTTGCAATTATGTAATGTCATTTTTCTTTTGTCTGCGAATCAAACACAAAACGTTCTGAACGTATAACCAAAGCTTATATTCACGTGGCATCATTAGAGTATTTGCCAGTGAAGAACACAGAGATAGATGCGAGATGATTTACACAAATCTATCTTCACAAAATTCGCCTGAAGATTAGCATGTAAACCTTTCGTTGTACTTAAAATTTCAAGTTGAAAGCATGTGCCCATATTTACCGTCGAATCTATGCTGTTCGCCATTTGGTGCGTGATATATACAATTAAATACGGTAAATATTTTACAACGTTTATGATCAGGACTGATTAGGAGATTAATTTAGGTAAAAGACTTAAAAGAGGAAACTCCCAAATACAGGTGACAAAAGGCTTCGATAATAATCTAGTTTCAAATTCACGCCATAAAATCGTGTCAATATTTATGCATTTTGTTAGAAAATAAAATGTTAAGAATTGTTCTAATTGTGCTTATATTCTGATAATATAATTATGTCTTGCGGTCATTATACCCCCGAGTAGTGCAGACAATTTACAATTTACACCTGATAATCAAACATGCCGAATCAAATTACCTGGATAATAAGTTTTGTAAAAGGACCGACGATGACCTGCAGAAAATCCTTATCTGCCTCCTTGTCGGTACGCAGCTGTAGACTTTCCACTAGCAAACCACTCAACCATTCTAAGTAACCTTAAAATGGCAGAAAATTTAGGATAAGATCACTTTTGCATGTGATCGACAAAGTTTGCGATGAATGTGCGTTTATGTCCCTTTACTTGTTTGTTCGCGATATGTAAATGGGAGAGAAGGACATCACAATGGCAAAAATGTCAGTTCTCCCTTTAACTTTGCTATCATAACAGCATTTCAGATAGATGAAACCGGTATTTATCTAACAAATATATTATTTAGGAAACTAAGTAAATATTAAGAAAAATACACATGTATAACTATACTTCTCACATTAATCGTTCAACTTACTTGCATCAAGTTTTACCATTACTAGAAACACGCACATCACCTTCATCACATACTACAATATTTTGCACATTAGAGGGACAGGAACCATTCATACTTGCAAAACTGGAAGCAAAGCTATTTTGTAACCTTTAAGTTTCCTTTAATGAAAATTGAGTTTTTAAAGAAGTTGTTCATATTTACTTTCTTTGTGTGCTGTGCTTAAATATCTTGAAAGTTTCAAAGGACAGACTATACCTTTTTTCATAGTTCTCCACGGTTATGCGATATCTAAGTTATCCCCCAGTTGCATGTTTATGATTACAAGAACATTATAATAACAAAGACTTTTAAGCTAGATTTAGTTTGAATCTTTATGAAATATCTGGTTGACTACTTGTAGGGGCACATAATGACCAAGTGATCTAAAGAGCTAGCTTTTACAAATCACTGACATATCTGCTCTATCCGCATTGGTTAAATTCTCAGCCTCGGCCAGGGTTGTGAGGTGAGAAAACCAGCCAGTAGTTTCCCGTTGATCTGTGATTATTTTCGGATTCATCGTGTACTGACAAATGACGTTAAACCCAAACAACACTAAGAACATGAAGGCAGTAACGAGAACAAAAATATTAAAAGAGACAACTAAAACCAAAACGTTTACATAACACATAGAGGTAATGACATAATTGATCTTTACCCGTAACTACCTCCAGCGGTAGAAGGACCAGCACGGTAAGCCAGTTAAATACGTCGTGGACGGTGGCTCCAGCAAATGCCCGCCGGAAGTCTTCCTTATTCGCAATTTGTCCCAGAGATACAATCGTATTGGTAATGGAAGTCCCGATGTTAGCCCCCATCACTATCGGTATAGCCAGCTTCACTGTGATTACTTATTAATAATAATAATAATAATAATAATAATAATAATAATAATAATAATAATAATAATAATAATAATAATAATAATAATAATAATAATAATAATAATAAAACAATAATAACTTTACAAAACATTCATGAAGCGAAGACTTAATGCCATCAGCTCAAGACAATTTTCTTTATAACTGGCACGAAAACTTAGGTCTGAGAGAGGGATGTTTACATTTACTGACATGACTTTCTGTACCGAAGAAACACAAGTAAAATGGAAGTGTTATATAACATTCATATCTGTGGCATTCCATCCGGATAATAAGCCGTAATTTCCAAAAGTGTAAGTAAGATGGTTTATTCATGTGGACCAAATTATGCGTGTCTTGCTGTAGTTTTTGACCATCAATGTAATGAGTCATAACTACAGTGAATTTGATTTTTTTGTTATCGATAATTATCAATTCATTTTTTGAATGTTCAAAGTCCTACTTTCCTCGGCGACCATGCTGATAATAATGGTGGTTGTTGTGGAGGAACTTTGGAGAAGAACGGTTGCCAAGACACCCAACATCAGACCCGCAACTGGATTGAACAAAATCTTACTGTCCTGAAACGCTTTACCAGCGGTTTTACCTAGATAGAGGAACAGGAAGAAATTAATACGGAATGATATAAGAGTTTACAAACATTTTTGCGCCATAGCTAAATTGATAATAAGACGAGAATGATGACACGAAAATATGAAGAAGAAAGATATCTATATGGCTACATCTTCAACAACAGACAAAGTACGCTATGCAGAAACAAGTAATTATATATATATATATATATATATATATATATATATATATATATATATATATATACATATATATATATATATATATATATATATATATATATATACATATATATACATATATATACATATATATACATATATATATATAGAGAGAGAGAGAGAGAGAGAGAGAGAGAGAGGGAGAAAGAGAGAGAGAGAGAGAGAGAGAGAGAGAGAGAGAGAGAGAGAGAGAGAGAGAGAGAGAGAGAGAGAGAGAGAGAGAGAGAGACGTTACCTCCTAGCAGCTTGAAAGCGTCTCCCATGAAACCGAGGGAACAAATGAAAAGGTACAAGGCAGCAAGGAGGAGCACGATCTTCAAGATATAGTGCAACAGCATCCTCTTTGACTTCTGGCAACCGTTTAGCTCTTCCAGTTAAAGATAGACAACTTTGAAATTGAATTATAAGTTTTTCAGGCATATCGCTTCTATGTGCAATGAGAAGTAAGAAGAAAGGTATGCGTTCACAAAAATCTTAACACAATGTTGTTCTCCCTTCTTTAAATAGATTATTAGCATGATTGGACTTTGTTTTAATACAGCCATATGATTTTCTTTATTGTGATGTTGAGTTAAAGAAATAGTTAAAATGTTTTCCTCTTGGTCATAACTGAAAGTTGATATACGTATTAGGTTAGCAGAGTTAAACTTCTTGTCATTGAAAGTAAATGAAATCTCATGACTGGTTATGTGAACATAGCAGTAATTTTCAATAAAGGAGTCCATATCGTTGTGTCACAGTTTAGTTAAGGGGGAAGAAAGAACGATATCCACGTTTTTGTACTAAGTGTTCATCCAAATACTATATTTCGACATAAATCAGCCCCGATTCATTGATGACTCTGTGAAAATTGTGATTCCGCATGTTGTGGAAAAATAATATTATGATATCAAATATAATAGGATCTTTATAATGAAAGATGGCGTGACTGAAAATACTAACTAAACATCAGGGCATCTCTCACGAGTAGAAAATATGGCGCCCTGTAGGGAAAATAGTGTATACCTGCGTTAATATATGCATATTATGGTCGTTATTTAAAAATAAAGAAAATTAACGGAACTCTACAAATTGTTTTTAGAGCCGCAGTTATTTACTCCTGCCGAACAGAAATGCTAGATGAGATGCATCATAGAACGCGAAAGTAGAATTTCGGTAGCATCCAGGAAAGTAAGGAGAGTAATATTTGCCAGCTATTCATTAGTCTGAATGCTATCATTTTGTTTGGACACATACATCACACGTTGATAACTACCACAAGAAGAACTTCAACGTAAAACCCTGTTTTTTTTTTGGTTTTTTTTTTTTTTTTTTTTTTTATAAAAGTAACATTGCTAATATGGTGAGACATAATATTTTAATTTAATGAATTACGGACAAAGCATCTTTATGTTCTAATTATTTAATAAACTGACGGTGTAGTGAACTTATAACAACTTAGATTATACATAGTGATCTAAAATACACAGTCTGTTTTCCACCTTACAATGTTTTAAGGCAACAGAAAGGTCGTGCTTACAAATACCTAATTTGTGCTACGTGCACATTTCATTTGTTTCCATATCTGTTCCGCATTATGCGTGTCATCAAACGATCCAAGTCGTTTACTGTATTTTCCCAGTACCTGCCACCGTTGTGAAATAAGTTATGAAAAATGACGCTGAATTTTGCCCGCCCACCTGAATCAGGTACTGTCACGTCCGATGGTAGTTTTGTTTTCGATTCGGAATTTCATGGCACAAGCTTTATTCTGCATGCCGTCAGGTGCACAAGTAGGACCGATGTAATATAACGTTCCTATGTGACTTAATCAGCATTTATGTCTATAACACGTCCCAACTGTCCCACCACCTATTTGAATCAAACACTAAATCTGGTACTCAAGAATTTTCGGACTACTTCAATTCCATGCGATTTATCTTGTCATGTAACACTGCCGTCTCTAGTTTACATGGGCTGATAATTATATTTCCCTGTCGAGTCAATAATTTATGTCTGAATCGCTCTTTTCGGGGTCCATTATGCATCAGAGAATTGAGTTTAAAACTCCGCTAAGCCGAAGTGAAGGAAAAGTGGTGATACATGAGACCTTCTAGAACACGTAGTTGTGGCTTTCTTTTCTGAACACACTTCATTATGTTAATTATTATACGCATACACTTAGCTATATATTCAGCAATTTTAGAAAACTAATAAACGTCTTTCCTTTGATGCACTCCTCCATACATGTATGCAGTTGCGTGTACCGATTTAAATTACATGAATAATGTTATTATTCCAATAAAACAGCTCATTTCAATGAGTTAAGTAGCCAAGACAATTACAGTTTTGATCGACTAATTGTTGGCAAATATTCTGTTAATAGCATTTCTTCCCCTTTCAATTAATTTTGTCTTTTTTTCTTAAATTTTTCTATAAATTTCTCATTGTTTCGGAAAAGTGAAAATATAGAATATTTAACTTTTGAAATAAATCTGGATTAAAAGCCCACTCTCACGACTTAGTGTGAGCCCTGCAGAAAATTTTAGTTCTGGTAAAGTAAGGAATATAAACTTAATATTAGTAGCAATCGCCAGTTTTGCATCTAGTTACCAATTTAAACAATTTCAAGAGCGGGGTCACACTTAAACTTTCAAACTTCCTGTGGTCACTGAAGCCATGTTCATAACGGAAGAAGGCAGTATCCCGTAACTGATTGCGAGTTCTCGAGATTACAAAAGCCTACCATCCGATTTGTGGTCGAACTACCAGATCTCTACGCACGGTTGCCTATCTCAACGATAATGTGGAATCATTTTTCGGTGATGTGTCAAGACGGAGAGGCAAAAGCTGAAATTGACTGACTTGTAGATAGTAGAATAGTCACAAATCGTGTCTTACGCTATTGATATGTAGCAGTAAGATTGTCCTACCTGGCCATGGTGTGAAATGGACTTTTAATTCCGGAAGAGCCCAGGGGTCAACTGCCGCTACAGAAACGTTTCTCTGTAAAGAAAAGAAAGAGGCCCAAACTAATCCCACTTGAAGTTTTGATAATTAAAAAGTACTAACAGAGATGGAGAGACTTAGTTAGCTCAGTTTAAAACACAGGATGATCACTCTCAATACTATTATGTTTCAAAATCTGAATGGGGAAAATGTAGATGACATTAATTAATAAAAATAATTTAAAAACAAAAAGACAAACAATTGTCGATAATTTACGAAAGAGCGAAAATCACAATACAGAGGTAATGAAAACATCTAACGACATCGTCGGTTGATTTTGTGACATGATAAGACCGAGACATGATGATTACATTATTAAATTAATTAAATTTAAAAAAATAAGGAATAAAAATAATGAAAATTAAAAATTTAAAACTAATAAAATATAAATAATTAAATTAAAATAAATTAAATAAAATAAATATGATAGATAAAATAAATCATGAGTGCACACTCTTATAGATATTTGTAAATGTTTTAATACTTACATCATTTCTGTCCAGATTTTCGTCTTCACATTGGAAAGTCCTGTTGTCAATTCCATTGTCCTGGAAGGAAATTAAACGTGTTTTGGGATTAAAACGTAGCAGTTTCGGTTTGAGGCATTTACTTACCACTAGAAATCTTAACCTGAATGCCAGAAAAAAAGTAATTTTCTTGAAAAATAAATGAATCATAAAATATTTCATTAACAAAATTTAAATTTTTGTGACATTATTAGCTTTTTAAAATTACTGATTTGTTTAATTTGTCTATTGCATCAGAAAATTTGTTATGAAATAAAATTGACGTGTGTGAAAATTGATCATTGAATTGGCTGCAAGCTTTAGTGTTCGTTCGATTTTGCATCTACTCTTAATCCTCTGGTCGAGAATTTAAGAACCTTTGTAAAATTACATTACCCTTGTAAATTGTCGAATTTGTGTTGAAATTAATTTTGTTGATAAATTATTTCCAAAAGTGTCTGACATACCTTCCACTAGGCCCACGTAAATATCATTTTTAATGTAGAAATTCTAAAAACTATTAGAAATATATAATGAAAACCTCAGAAATATAAACGTTGATATGAACAACCTTCATACAAATCTAAATTGAAACACTATGCGATATATCCAATTTTAAGAAAATAGTCTTGTATCTGATGATTTGAGGACATTAATGGTGTTTTACAGTCCTTTATAATGTTCATGTTTGATGACGACAGTATGCCTGAACACGTCTGCATAGGGATTTTTTTATAAAAAAAATTATTTTATGCTACACTCTGCTAGTTTAAATAACAACACGTATTTCTGTGGAAACATATTGACGATGCTTATTATAAACTTTATTACGTATTGTACATAAAAAGGAAAAAAAGTTCCATCAGGAAAAACGAAAAATATTTACATGATGCAACGAATGATCTTAAAAGTAATAGTATCTTATTAGTTTTAAAAGGTTTGAGAAGAATTAATGGAAGTGGGGGAAGTAGCTATCAAATGATCGGACTGCCGAAAAATATCATTCTTTATAGAATATAATGCCATAAAGTTGACTCCGGACGTGCCAAAGCGCTTTAAAATCGATAAAAAAAGTATAATTTTGTTTCAAATCGATGTTATAATTTAGCGTCTTACACGTTCGTCAATGTATATACAAGGTCATCCCTAAGCTTCAAGAATGATATAATCAGGGTGCTTATATGGACTCTAGAATGGGATGTTTCTAATACGCTTTTTGAGTTTATAAAAACAATTTTAACTTTTAATTTGTACAGCGTTTGTAATGGGATTTAATGCATCCTTTCAAAAAAGTTTGTGAAACAGAACTTTTATATTCGTTCTCTATGAATTTCATGTTTTTCTTGGACAGCTTGTAAAATGATATAAAATATTTTATCAGGCTTCAGGTGGTATGTCTATAGAGATAAAATACTCAAGAAGAGTAAGCTTTGGCGGTTATTCAATGATATATGTATACCACTTATATGTTCTGCAATGATATTTTAACGTGTTTTAAGGGGTTTTAGAAACAATGTACATGGTGTTCGAAAGACAAATTGATACATATTTTATGATTCTATATTTTTAGAACTTTTGCGAGTTTTTGAAATATATAATACATATGTCGAATAGTTCGTACTGTGTTATGTCTGAGAAGCAATGTTTAGGTTTTTAGATCGATTTTATAGATTGATTATTGAAGTGTTACGAGATATGAAGATTGTTTTATATAAATTATGATTTACTTTTGTTATTACCTATTATACCTATATAGTACACAAATTGGTGTGTATGTGTGCGCGTGCGTGTATGATTTAGATGTTTAACAAAACATTAAACAAAATAGTCATATTGCTACGATGTCTGCAGTTAGGCAGTTTATAGTGATGTCTAGCACTGGGGCATCATGCCGAAGACATGTAGCATGATGTTCCAACCAGTCACATTATCTTGACCACCGGAGCGGTCTACACAAATTGGTAATGCACATTGTAAATAATGTTGTTTCAAAACACAATATATATATATATATATATATATATATATATATATATATATATATATATATATATATATATATATATATATGCATTTTCTGTCGTTCAAATTGATATGCATACATTAGAAATCACGATATGATCATTTCTGTAGGTTAGAATAAATATTTTAGGTTGACTTAAAGCTTTTGCTTCTTTGCAACATTATATTTCAAACAAACTAGAATTTAATAACCTTGGTCTTAAAGCAAATCACTATCTAACGTTAACTATATATAGATCATTGTTATATTCCAGAAATTGTCGTTTTAAATAATGTTTTTAAGAAACAACGTCTATTTTCTGTAATAGCGTTTTACGGATGGGTACACTTTATATTTCTTTCTCTTGACATTTATATCCATCTAATTTGCGTTTAAAATACAAATTAGTCCAAAAAGTGACATTAAGGAAGCTAATTTTGCATAGATGGATGTTTAACATTTAAGTTGCACTAGTTAAAGCTGTCAAGGTATGTACAAGTCAACATCTAGCATACTGCAATCGAATATTGACGATTGTAATTGTATCTTTTACCGTCAACGGTTAGCTATTTGGATTGGTATTAGGTATTCCCTGGTTACTTGAACTGGTTACATATTCCTTGATTAAGGATATGAAGCCATACATGCCATTTTAGTTTTTGTTCAAGCAGATCATCATTCAGTATATATTAATACGGTTTATGAAAATGTTGCCTTAAGATAATACTTGCATTGATAGAAGTCCTAGAGTCCTCATCTACCTCATTAAATCATCAAATTTACTTGGAATTTCTACTGATTGTTTCATCTTGGTTTTAACAAAATCACGTGTTAGCATTCACTTTTCAGCATATGCAGTAACTTTTATCTTGGAAAGAAACAATGCATTTTGACGCTACTAATTTCTTTCCATCTTTACGGTCCGTACCTTTTTTTACGTAAATAATTATTTTACCAGTAAATATTACAACATTAATAAAATATGTTTCTTTTAAGAATTGAAATGATCGAAAATCAAGTTCATTGTGTACCCGAAAAAAAACCATTGAATATTTTTAATTTTGTAAACAACTAATAAATACTATTTTCTCTACGAGTATGGATTCAATAGTTAGATTATTGTTGATAGAAGTAAACATTTATCTTGTTCTGCGTTCAATGACATCGCATTTTCTATGTTCATTATTACAATTTTAGTAACAAACCTTCGAAACACACACACACACACACACACACACACACACACATGACTGTATAAAGACGTTTTACTATTGTTTATTCAAAAGAAACTAGAAACTCTGCGTAAGAATTATAAATATCTGTTTCAGCTTATAAATTTCGTTCTGCGGTCAGAAGGTAATCTGTATGCCATAGTCTTTTAGGAGTGTGGTAAAAAATAAATAACAAAAACAGAAATTTCAAGATTTAAAATAATCAAAAACAAAATTGAAATAAGCACGTCTAATAGACAGTGTGAAAAGACAAATATAAAAAGTATTTATAAAATTGGCTGCAGCTGCGAGTTTCGAACTCGCTAACTCTTGTTGGGCAGCGTTACATACAGAAAGAAAGGTTGACTAAGCAGAGGGTGCATATCATTGCCGTGGTTACTTTATACCAATATAAACGCTGCTGACATGGGCTCAAATACCTAAAATACCAATAGGGTTCTGGTCGATGTGTTCGGAATAAATATGTTGATAATTGAATGCGCATTAAATTTTTCTACAAACATTACGTGACTTTCATTTACAGTTTCGATTTGTTTTCAAACAATGACGTTGGAAAAGGATTTGTTTTTATATCATGTGACTATTGGATCTTTGATGTCACCGACATTAATGTTGTGAGATTTGTGCAGTTACGTGACTAGTAATGAAAATTAAGCTTTTTTTCGTGTAATGTTTTAGAGTTGTGATTTGGATTTTTAACGTAGCATTAACAATTTTACAGTCATATCGCTACGATTTCCAGTGTGGCAGTTTATAGTGATGTCTAGCACTGGGGTATCATGCCACAGACATGTAGCATGATGTCCCACTCAATCACATTAACCTGACAACAGGCCGACCATTCCTGGCATTAACCTCTTAATGCTGAGCGCCAAGCGAGGCAGCTGTTAGTACAATTTATATAAGATTTTGGTGTGACTTGGCCTGGGATCAAACCCACGACCTACCGCATCCGGGGCGGACTTTAGCAACTTAGGCCACCGGAGCGGTGTGAGTTCAATGTCACAATTCATTAACGCTGTAGTTTCGTGGTTTTTTGCCAGCAGATTAAAGACATAGCAAATGTTATACTCGCAAATTCTGAGAAAAAAAGTTATTTTAATATCGATTTCCAAACATGGCTCGATGAAACGTTCTTCAAATTCATTAGACCAGTTAGTCGGCGGCTACACTATTCCGACACCAAACTGTAGACAAAATCCCGATTTTGATAGGAAAATCAACTTAAGCCCTACACACCAACATAAATGTCCAAATATAAGAAATGGAATGGGCCATCTTCGTTAGTCGAGGTTCCGATATAACCCATCTACACTTTGATGTATCGAGGAGATATGTGTGTGTTTCGGGTCTGTAAAATTTTGTTCAAATTTGAATTCTGTTCCAACATGATTGACATGGGAACACACACCTTGAATGCACTAATAAAATAGTCATACTTTCGACGTTAAACTACAAAGTATCCTTTTTAGGTCAATACCCTTCAAACTTTTCGGCCGATGAAAACCAATAGATGTCGTTAAGACAAAGCACGCACGCACACATTCATTTTTTGACACCATTGAAATATACAGAGTATCAACTTTTGAAAGTTCTATAATATTAAAAATTAATACATTATGGAACAAATATTGCGGTATCAGGCCCATTATCAAAGGTAAACAATTAAGAACAATGAAGGAATGCGTGACATCTAATAAATTAGATTTTATGGTGCTCAAAAATTGATTATAGATTATTACAGCCACCGGAAACACACAAAAGTTTACTTACTCCAAGAGATAAATTTAATAAAATTTCTGGTTTAAGAGAAACTAATTTAAACTTAAGTGGACTAATAAAAAACGAAACGGGTAATACATGAGAAACAATTTTTTAAACAATATATAGAAAAAGTTATAAAACAACTTTCTGAAGTTAGTTTGTAAAGTCAGATAATCAAGGTAAACTCAAAGAATGGCATAATTCCTGGACTAATGGGTTTTCATATGTATGCACTGGTACACGATTAAAACACTATTTTAAAAGAATTTCTTTTTAATTCTGAGATTTGTCTTATAATGGCCACTAATGAATATGTAAGACCTGCAAGCCCACAAAACAATATTATTTGGGCTTAATTTTTTTTATCTAAGTACTGGTGGATGTGAAAAAAAATATTTTTATGAGAATTTCAATTTGTATCTCTTTTAAAAATCGATGTATTCCGACCCGTCTAGAATTACCTTATATAGCCTTAGAGCGAATAAAGAAACTTAATTTGTCTGCAGTTCACGTCAATTGTTAGTCGCTTGTGTGTGTGTGTGTGTGTGTGTGTGTGTGTGTGTGTGTGTGTGTGAGAGAGAGAGAGAGAGAGAGAGAGAGAGAGAGAGAGAGAGAGAGAGATGGCGCCTAGTGTAACATGACACACCCAAAAGAAAAAAATCTCTCTCTCTCTCTCTCTCTCTCTCTCTCTCTCTCTCTCTCTCTCTCTCTCTCTCTCTCTCTCTCTCTCTCTCTCTCTCTCTCTCTCTCTCTCTCTCTCTCTCTCAATTCTTATGCAGTCATCATAACTTAATGTTAAGCAAATCTGAGTTACATCAAAATTATAAGAAAGCCAACTTGAACAGGTCACTTTAAAGTTTTGGTGTTGTTAATAAGGAATATATTATGCTAATAAATAAATTAAAAAATTATCTTTTGCGTCTTCCTAATACTGGTACTAAAAATTAGCGTTCCAATAAATTACATTAAAGCCACCAAATTACACCAAACTTTGCTTAAGTTTATCCTACAATAAGAACAGATTATAAATTTAAATATACGTGATTGTATACGCAATATACATTACTATTTATATCCATGTATTCAGCAAGTGTCTTGTGACAGCACCACATAGGAAGATTCCAAGTGCATATTTCATGTAGTAAATCGTATGAAAATCCTGTTATGTGTAATAAAAATGATCGAAGCTTAATTCATCGAGAAACTAATAAACCCCCTTTACTTAAGTTTGCTGTAGAATATGGAGCGAATGTCGTCCCAACATTTCAAGCACACCGATGTTTATTTTTCAAATAAATAAAGGAAAAGAGTTTAAATGGACGGTTCCGACACCGAATTATGTGCATACATTACATAGCAGAGTAACAGAGAAATAAATTAAGTCATTTTTGATGATTAAATTGAGATTTGGAATAACTTGGATTTTACATCGATTTTAGCCTCCATCAAAACTAATTCACGTTTACACTTTCAAAATTTTTGTGCTCTGGTACTTTTGTGACTTTTTTGTGATCATCTGCAGTAAAGTTAGGTTATAATAACGTGTTTTAATGTCCAATACATTCAGCCCCACAAATAATGAAAATGAGTCTAATTTTAAGTTAAATTTTATAAATTTTAAGTTAAATTATATATATATATATATATATATATATATATATATATATATATATATATATATATATATATATATATATATATATATATATATCATCGCATTGTATGCTGACTGCAACTGTTCTTGATTTTCAGAAAACTACCGTATTGCAATAATCTTGGGTATGTTCTATTTGTATGTACGTTTCTGTCTATAACTCTTGTTAGATTTTAGTGATTATTTGCTTGATTATGAGAAGCTGGTGTTGGAACGATATTTCTCAAAACGAGTAATTAGCCAATTTCTATAAGCAAACGTCATATTGTATACTATTTACGAGACTTTACGGTAGAATCACTAACTTTCGTAGAATTGACCCTGCCTAATTTCTAACACAGACAATTCTCTGCATATATTAGGCATACATGCTTAGTAAGTTGAGATAGGAATGGTGATGGCATTGGATATTTGAGTGGTGTACTATGGAGCATGGTGTAAAGTACCAATATTTAGCTTGGAAAGGCTTACTGAATTGTCATACATATATGAAGCAAGAAAACAACATGCAAGTATAACATTATAGTTTCGTGATGTGTGATCATTTTGACTAAATAAAATTATTCCTAGTATTTGCGAGTGTCAGAACCCTTCTGCTGAAAATTATTTGTGTCTTAAGGTCCATAGAGATATGTAAGCATGAACCTCAAGCCAGAATCACGCATATTTTGTTTGTTTCGCTTTGTTTTAAAAACCCTTACGTGTAACAGTATCATCACCATATAATAAGACCGCTCCGGTGGCCTACTGGTTAGAGAATCCGCCTCAGATGCAGGAGGTCGTGGGTTCCAACCCTGGCCGAGTCATAACCGTCTTTCTTAGCGTTCAGCATTAAGACGTTAGTATCAGGACTGGTGAGCCTGGTGTCAAAAATGTGACTGGATAGGATATCATGCTAAATGTCTGCAGCAAGATACTCCAGTGCTAGATGTCACTAAAAACTACAGATATAGCAATTTGACAAAAAGATTGTTAAAAAGCTACGTTACTTTTCAAATCACACATAAATTTTAAAGATTGTTACAGTAATAACATGTACGATATCATAAATCATTCTAACTCTACACTTGAAAAATTCGTTACATATATGTATGCGTTCTAAACGTTCAGAAATGTGGCACACGGGTGTGGCTTTTTATTTCCGCCTTGCAGAACACCAAAACTGGATTAGAAAAATATCAGAATTTTACATATTAAACAATGAAGACACTATTTTCTTTGGTGGGGGGGGCGGTTTACCGTCAGTGAAAGTTTACTTCATGGAGCATATCTGTGTACAGAATCTAACATTTTTTCATATTCAACGAAAGTACAGTATATTGTTTCTCTTACGCAAGTATAGTCTATAATATATTTAAGAGTGTAATCAGTGGATCTATGACATATCACGTAACAAGGTAACAAAAGAAAGAGTGAAGACAAGTTTTGCAAATTTTAACAAATTTATTTTCCTAGAAAACATGAAATAATGTAAATAATTTAAGACTTACGCTTTACAGAAATAATCTAAATTTTTGTTCAAAATAGAAATACAAGTCCTTTAAAAAGTGTTAAACACCGTCTGATGTGTCTGAAGTTTCCATCCTAAAAGGCGGATGACAACGTCAGACGAAGGCTAACAGAAACAAAACATAATTTACACAAAAAAAGCATAGTTTGCGTTGTTCCGTTTCAATTTAGAATATTTTCGGGAAAATGTCTTTGTCCAAATCACTAATATTGTTCTCCAGGAAAACAATTGTTTAGAAGAAACGAAGCAAAATTAGCTCCTCTAACAAAACATGTTATACGTAAACATACGGACAACTTCTAGCACAAAATATCTTTTTTAAGGTAATAGAAGTTGTATAACTGACTTTACCTCTCTACTACTGTGTATGACTCTACTAAGACTGCCTGTCCATGACTGTGCACGACTTACAAAAATCTTAAACATATAAATGAAGCTAATACGTTGTTTGAATTGCACGCGTACGAGGACGCATGCAATTTCATTACAGTTCTGGACATTAGGAAAGCCTGACACAATATCAGCCATTCGTTTTCATAGCTATTCCTGAATGTTTACTTGTAATGAATTTGTTATCATACACAGCACGTGCTCACAAGAGTCACATTTATAACTCAATTAAACACTGTTTTTCAAAAACATGTTAGACTGATATTAATATAAATATATTGATAATTACATCTAATGAAATAAAAATGAAATAAAAAGATTTATACACAATTGTTTCCTTAACAAACACAATTAAACTACAGGGTCGTAACACATAGACGGAGGTATCACAGAATGTGTATATTTACGCTGTAAAAAGTCATACACATAAATTGTAATTTTAACATGGAGGAATGAATTATCAATCTGACTTTCTGGCAAGCCATATATATATATATATATATATATATATATATATATATATATATATATATATATATATATATATATATATATATATATATATATATATATATATATATATATATATATATATATATCAGAATTTTTCTCTCCCTATGACGTACTTCAAAAGACATGTACTTTGAGACAACACAGTCGGAAGTAGGATTTAACTCGAATTAAATTTCACTTTGACCCCAACATTTTCGCCCATTGAATTGAGTTCGTCATCGTCAGTTTTAATTTGCTACCATGGCAGAGTCCTCAGCATATTTAAAAACCAAAATATGCCAATAAAAAAGCAAAACAAAACACACCCCCCCAAAAAAACCAAAGCAAACAAACAAACAAACAAACTCCACCAACAAAAAAAAATCCCACCCATCAAAACCACGCAATCATGTTTGTCCTGAGCCAATAGCTTTTATATTATCAAGATAGTCTGCAAAGTAATTATGATGACGGAAGCAAAGAACTATACCACTGAAATCAATACGCATTCATATTTTAAAAAAATGCAGAAAAAAAACCTTTTTTTTTTTTAAAAAAAACTGGTTTTCAAAAATCAGGATTGATGCTAGGTTTATCTGTCAAATATACGCAATTAAAAGTGCTAGATATCAGTTACTAACTAACGAATGTCGAGAAACAATAATACTGATTAATTCATATTGACGAGTGGCTTTTAAGGAACATGGGAAAGTAACCAAATTAGATGAACAGACGACTGATATAACGGTCATACCAAAATACAGCCGGGGAAGCAGACATATATGTGATACAGTCATTAACATTTTACGTACCTTTTTATAACCTGTATGTTGATCAGCAATATCTGTAGATGCTTTATTCATTTTGTCCGTCTTTTGTCGTCCTGCTAGTAATAAATTAGTCCTTTAGTTTGACTCAACTCCTAATACGATTAAAATCAAATCTCTACTGCTCTACAGAGGCCGCTTATGGGTCGTGTTCCGCTGACCTTTGAATTAGCGAATGGAAAGGCAGTTTTCAGAAATCTGAAAGTGAATCAAATCGTTCAGCACGCATTGATGCACTCTACCTATGATGATCAGTCTCCCAAACGCGACACCACAAGACTTCATCTGATTGGATGATAAAATTAGTAATTATGGTAGTGACATAAGTCACTAGGTTACGACTACTATGCTGTCGCAGTCAAATCTTCACGTATGACAGTGGAGATCTGATTTTAATCATATTGCGTCAACTCCTTATTTGAAAATCTATTTATACGTCCTCTGTTTATAAAGCTGTATCCATATAACTCTTTAATTCTTGTATACAGTACTTATATGAATATTTAATGGATCATTGAATCTCTGATCAAAGGAATTGCACGTTAATGACACAATATAATCGTTTATCAATCCCGTCCAAAATTGTTTCTGAACATGTGATGCAAACTATATATTTCGTCATTTCTGTAAATTTTCATATATAACAACTAAATAGACAAATGATGCCCTGGGGTCAAAAGACCGATGTTACTGTCGAACAAGAGTTTTACACCTGAATTGCAAATAAATACACTCTATTTGATGTACCTGTTGCAAACCCTTTCCCAACTCCGTCATAAGATCTTCGAATCCATGTCGATTACAGTATTTAAAGTCAGTCTAGGTAAGAAAAAGATTATCAACAAACTTCTCAACGAGCCTGATTAGAAGTTTAACGTCAATAGATTATTAAATTCAGTCTTATTCTATATTCGATAGCACGGTTGTTCAAACACATCCATATTCATACAGTAGTGTAATGTTCTGTTCACGAATACGTTTTAATACTCTCTCTCTCTCTCTATTTCTCTCTCTCTCTCTCTCTCTCTCATATGTCATATATCTTTTAAGATTGTTGTGAATATATATTTGATATGAAAAACAAATAAATTTTTCAAGGTTCTGTGACGATTGTTATGGTTGGGATTGGGTGCTCCCAATGTTTTATTTAAGCTATTATAAAAAGCCCACCAACGCTCTATTTTGTTGGAAGTTAAATTTAGTGAAAGACAAATATAAAGCACTCAGTCAGCAATGCCGACTGTTAGATGGTTCAATATACAAAAAAAAATGTTGAAATTCAATTAATAACAATTTAATAACAGTTCAATAATCAAATAACTCAAATTTCCAATTTCACTCCTTCAGCTCAACTTTTAATAAGCTTATTGCATCACTTGATGCCTATTGCATCACTTGATCAGCAGTGTGAGATTGATTTCCAACTGTCTTTGGACTTCTACTCATCTCTTGTACCCTTTCTCTCACTTCCTTCTTCCCTCCTCAACCGCTTCCGTGACCTAGTTGTAAGTTCGGGAGGTCGTAGGTTCTATCCCCGGCCGAGTCATACCAAAGACTTACAAAAATGGTACTAACAGCTGCCTCGCTAAACGCTCAGCATTAAGAGGTAAGTGTTAGGACTGGTCGTCCTAATGTCTGAATAATGTGACTGAGTGGGACGTCGTGCTACATGTCTGCGGCATGATGCCCCAGTGCTTGACACCACTATAAACTGCCACAATGCAAACATTGTAGCGATATGACTGAAGACCTGTAAGAGCCACGTTAAAAATCTAAATCACACAGGCACTCCTTCTCCGCTTGCTCCTCGACTTTTCTCCATATTCCTTCTTCTCCTCCTCCTCAACTGCCTCTAGACTCCTCGACTTCCTCTAGATTCCTTTTCCTCCTCCACTAATTTCTCTACCACGACTACTCTTCTGTCGACTACAACTGTCTCGGCTACATCCTCAATTATTTTTTCAAATCTTGAAGACATGGGGCCCAATGGAAACCCAACGTTTTGTGTCCCTTAAAAGGCTTCCTGTGAAAACACTAGGACAGTGCAATCGTTTTACTTAGCTCTCTCATCTCACACTACCCACAGACTATGATCAGATAACGGCTGTTAATTTTTTTTTTCGGTCACACAATCGTTCACATCGAGATACCCATACGTTCTTGCAAGGATTAAACAAGTGTCAAAATACAGCACGGTATAAATTACTTCTTATACATAGAGCAATTAAATTCCGTCACATCAATACATATCCCTAATTCCGTAATACTAAACAATATCACACTAATCAGCAATTAAGCATACATACTACAAATGATTACAATTATGATGCATTAATGTTTTGCAAAAATCGAGTAATAAGTTACTGAACTTTCAAAGCTTTTTCTTTCCTTAGAATCAACCTCTAAGTTTTTCCGCCAAATTACAAGTGGCTTTTTCTCGGAGTAAAACCTATAGATTCGCAATCCTTTCTGACGAATACATGTATTATAATTTCATTCTCATTAATGTCAATAATTTCATTCTTACTCTTTCAACAAGCTGTAAATTAAAACGAGTGACAAATTATGTCGGCGACTTTATGTATTTATTGAGCAAGATGATTTAATGGTGCAAACTTTTATAGATATTTTTGCAGTGCATTCTATCGTGGTCAGTATAACACAGTAGCCGTTAAGACTGACGTTTATCTAGGGAAGTCCGAGGGTCTCATAAGAAATTAATAAGTAACCTTTCTCGTTAAATGATTCGTCCAGGGGAAGAATAATTTTAGAAATAAAAACACAGAGAGATTCGGTTGCATAATAAGAACGAGCCTAAATGAAGCAGATGGGGAAAAGAGCGCTGTCTACAACCAAGTTACGGTTGATGACCCGAGCAGGAGAGAGAGAGAGAGAGAGAGAGAGAGAGAGAGAGAGAGAGAGAGAGAGAGAGAGAGAGAGAGAGAGAGAGAGAGAGAGGTAGCAACCAGATTATGCTGACATACCGCTAACATGAGTTCGATCGTTCACTCGATTCTATGGTGAAATTTGTTTTAATCGGTATTACAGAACGGCTAATTGAATTTCGCATAAATTGTGTAACTCTATTTCCAAGAGAAGCTGTACCATTCAAATGTCATGTTCTTGTTTATGTAATTGATTAAGCTCTTATATTTGGCATTCGGGGACTCGTGTTGTTCTATTCTGTATCCCTGCTCAGATATCTACCATTCCATGCAGTAATTTCATATTTTATTTTATTGTTTACTTAATCCGTGCAGAAACACCGTGGCCCATTATCTCCTAAATAACGATAACCAAAGCATCATAAGGAATGGGGACTATATCCCACCCCTGACATTTGAATAATTTCAAAGCATCTCTAACCGTATATAAGTCATATAGAAAGCTAATTAAGCGATGGTATGGTCTTTGCAGGACACTGGTGCACGTGATGTTCCTTTGTGATATATCTGAGATAGCTAAAGCTTGGGAATCATAACTTCCAGAACGAAACATCCAAATATTCTAGTGTTCCTACACTGTGCAGAACGCTCCATTATTTATCAGTTATTACCATTCACTTCTTACTATGGAGGGATTTATAAAGCAGTGTTCTTGTTGATACAGCATATAATTTAACAACAGAAACGCTAAACTGTTCACCATAATACACAGAGCCACTTGAAGGCAAGGGCTGCATTTTCTCCCAAAGGCAGTTTTCAATTAATGTGATGATTGAATTGTCTATAGCTCTTTTTTGTGTGTTGTTCAAAAGCTGAGGTGATTTTCGATTGAGTCTGATAGAACGTCTGCGGCAACAATTTCTTTTTATGTGAAGCAGGTTTCATTTTAGGTTTAAGATTGAAAGATGGTCTGAGAGCAACGTTTGAACTACTGTGTGTGTTTGTGTGTGTGTGTGTGTGTGTGTGTGTGTTGGATTTTTTTTTAACAATTTCTCAGTCATATCCCTACGATGTCTGCAATGTGGCAGTTTATAATGATGTCTAGCAATGGATATCTTGTCGCAGACGTGTAGCATGATATCCCACCCAGTCACATTATCATGACACCAGGCCAACCAGTCCTAACACTAACCCCTTAATTCTGAACGCCAAGTGAGGCAGCTGTTAGTACTATTTTTAAAAGTCTTTGGCGTGACTCGGCCGGTGTTCGAAACAACGACTTCCGGCATTCGAGGCGGATGCTCTAACCACTAGGCCACCGGAGCGGTCTTTTCTCACTAATATAATATATGTCTCAAAAGTTATTTTTTATTTATTGTTGCGCAACAGAGCGTCTCAAAAAACACACAGGGCAATCTACCACTGTGATATCCGCGTTTAGCAAACCCAGCATTTCTTACTTTATTCACACGTTTGATTTTCATTTTATATTATGAATTATTAATATAAATCATTAAATTTCATCAGAAGTGGTCTTTAAGGTTGATAACCAGCAATGTACATCAATTTTGTAAGATATATTTGTCATGCTATGGGTTATCAGTTACATATATAATTTTATTTGCTGACACCTGTTAGCACGTGCTTCTCTCAACCTGACCGAGACAAGAAAAGTAAACATCGCATTGTCAATAGAGGGGAGAAACAGAAAGTACATGAGCTACACTGGACTTGCCGAACCCTGTAGGTGGTTTGTACTAAGCGCTCTTCAAGTACTGAGTTACGCTGGCTCAGTTTGACAGCCAAATCAATTTCACGATTTTGTTTTACCTTGGGAAAAGGGTGAAAAGATCACAAATTATATCATGAAATTATATGATACTTTTGCAGCGTTAAATTTCACTGTGTGGACAAACTAACAGGGACCGATTGGCGACGGGAAACAAATGTTTGTTTGGACTTATGAAAGTGCTATTTATAGTTACCACGTTGGTCGTGACGTGTTTATTTTTGATATGCTTACGTGATGTCATTTGTATCCCGTCTTCTGGACCGTGTGCATCCCTTGATGTATTTTTCACCTCTTTTTTTTACCATAGTGTTACTTTATGAGAAACAAAATATAGTTTACGCTTAATTCTTCATCATAAATATTTTATTCATTTTCAGAACAGTCACAAATCATATTATGCCATTATTTGATTTTTTTTCCCCTAGGGAATGCAGCTTCAAAGTTGATTGTGTGGACAAACCTTGAACGCAGGAGGAATTATGATTGGCAGAGAATAGAAGATTTTAGTTAACTTTTGATTTTGTGTCATGTTTACGGTGCTGCGGTAACTTATTTGGTAGATTACCCGACTCTTAAATCCAAGAATTACGGGTTAGATACACGCCCAGATTATCCTGGGGCGGTTGCCTCGGTGTGTCCTTGAATAAGGCTCTTAGTCTCCCCATTTCTTCTGCATGATATGAACGGCCATATTGTGCGAGGTGCCATGCCTAAGAAAACTTAATGTCAAAATCTTACCAAAGTATGCATTATACCTTTCTATGTCCGGATTTAGAGCATTCGTTATCTACGGTGACTAATAGCGTATTCATACAAGACCATAGGCAAATGCAATATCTATGAATAATTAAGTATATGTATGTATGTATGTATGTATGTATGTATGTATGTATGTATGTATGTATGTATGTATGTATGTATGTATGTATGTATGTATGTATGTATGTATGTATGTATGTATGTATGTATGTATGTCCTAACTTAGTACGAATTTATAATATTCAATTTGAACATAGAAAATGACGCAAAATGACCTACTTTGAAAACATCATAAACATAAATTTTCCGTTTGCTACACAATTGTTAAATGAACTGCAGCAATCTAGTTGTATATATTATCATAGAACCACACACACATACACATACACACACACACACACACACACATACATACGTACGTACATACATACATACATACATACATACATACATACATACATACATATATATATATATATATATATATATATATATATATATATATATATATATATATATATATATATATATATATATATAGTTATGTTTTGAAAATCAAAATTGAAAATCGCTCATCCACTTATATTGTTGTGCATCATTATCTCTTGCGGGAACAAAACAAATTAAAATCCAATTTAAAATGTCATATTTACTAGGCCCGTAAGCAACAAAAATATCGTCTGTTATGATTTTACGGGCAGATCATATTGCATGGTAAATATTGGCGGCATGATATTGACAACATTATAAGAATTCAAAGTATTTTGGGGGCGACAAATGTGTGTGTGTGTGTGTGTGTGTGTGTGTGTGTGTGTGTGTGTGTGATGTCTGCAGTGTCAGTTTATCGAGATGTCTACCACTGGGGCATCATGCCGCAGATATGTAGCGTGATGTCCTACCCAGTCACATTCTCCTGACACCTGGCCGATCAGTCCTAACACTAACCTCTTAATGCTGAGCGCACGAAAAGCAGCTGCTAGTACCATTATTTTGTTAGTGTGTACAACCGAAAGGAATATTCAATCTTTTCAATTAGAATCCTCTTTTTGAGTATATTCGTTTGTTCGCCCAGAGAGCATGAGAGCATCTTGTACCACGAACAAACGAGGCAAAATGTTGACTAGTAAAGCTTTATTAATTAGCCCACAAGAAAACAACTGGAAGCTCTCTAAATCTCCTGGAATTCAAACATCGAACTCCCAATGTAATATTAACGTGAAAGTTTTGATTAGTAAGATTGCTCCCAATGTTGCGTTTTCTGTTTACTATACTCTTGAAATCATAACACGTATGCATCAAGAACGTGTTATAAAATAGGGGTCGTATCAAAATCGTTCAAGACTTTCGTATCGATCAACCAGGGCTTAGAAAAGGCTGTTGATGGACATTTGTTCTGTTCGGATCCAGCAAATCATCCCCTTTCATCTTACCACGAAAAATTAACTTTCTTTCTTCAAAGGTTAGAAGTACAGATAGGAAAATGCGCAAAAGAATAAAAGCAGAGCTCTAACACGAATAAGAGGAAATAGAGGATGAGGACTTTCTCATTGTCGATTGATAAAGCAGTAAAAAAATAATTATAGAAATCCGTCAGTTTCATACTTTCGTACTTTTCAATACCCTGACGTATTATTTCATATAATTATGACTCTAAGGATAACCGACATAGTGTTACCGTTGTATCTACTTTTGAAACGTTCAGTGGTTTCTGTGTAGTGTAAAGAAAACTTTGAAAAAAAGGAAGGTGCCAAAACTGAGTGCATGTAAAAACTATTGAATCATTTTCTGATTGTAACACTCATTACACAGTTTATCTTTGATTTTGACTTAGATGCTAATAAGCTGCTTTATCTCATTTTTTATAAAATAATTTTTCATCTTTATTGCCTTGTATATATTAAGTTTGTTGCTGATTTGTGAAAAATTGTTAATGATAATTTTTTTTGTACTTTGGTAAGATTTAAAAAAAAATTGCAAGGTTCTGATAAGTATAGAGGAAAATATGCCTCATTTTACAGACCATCCCATCTGCTATCACAACTAGTCACATTTATTACAAACAGACCTTTGAATGTTGCAGGTATAAGGAAGATTCGTCTCAAGTTATAAATGGTCTCCTAAGGCAGTGTTTATCGTATTCTTTAAAAATCAGAACATAATGTATGTAAATAAACCAATCATTGTATAATATCTGATCATCTGATAGGAATCTTTTTCATAAATAATTCAAATTTAAGTAGTGGTTTGGTACGTTATAAGCTTAGACAGTGAATGCATGGAACATAAATATATATTCCAAATCTAAAAGTTAGTTTCCTTTACTGAATTTAATGTTTTTATTTTAGGTTCTGAACTTACATTTTATTATATGTGTCGGCCACATTGCATATCTTGTCTGCTTTTTAATTCTGTTTTAACTTCTCTCGAGAGCAAATTGTATGAAATGAATCCTATTCAATCACTGGTTATATTTGGCTAAATAAAAACTATAGTGCATACAATTGGTAAAATATTACCCGACCAAGATTTTTAACACTTAATGAAAATATGATTTATTTATGATCATAAAGCTCCTTGGTAGGTTTTGGACTGAGTTTATATTTTTACCCATATTGAAATTTATCTATTGTACATGGAACACACACTGACTGGCTGTTTTGAAGTTTGCGTAATGAGTATTCGTACATGGTATATTATTATATTCTATATTTTTATCGTTTTATCTTGAAAGTTATTGTTCCGAAATAATGATACAAACCCTCTTGAATACGTTTGGAATTTGTTTCATTTTGTTGCCATTTTCATCTCGCCTGTGATTAATGTTGCAAAGCAAAACTTGATATTTGCAGTGTCCGTCAGTCCATAAGTCCGGCTGAAGTCAGCTTGAGTACAAAATATTTAACACGGCAATATTTCTTGTTTATCTTATTGGATCATTACAAGACATGTCATATACAGCGTTGTGGAGATGGAATAGGTTACAGGTATCCACCGAGTCAAGCCTCATCACCACCACCCTTCCACACTGGGACTTAGTTTGGTGTCTTATAGCACATCAACACGCGTAGGTTATTTGATATCGAGTTTATAAGTAAAGTGATTTGCCCGAATATTGATAAGTTATATGTGACGGAAACTTTAACAACATTCGTTGCCGGCAAAAAATACTATCTGTAATTTGATTCGAATAATCCATTGAGATTTTAGATAAGTGGATCACAATACCTTCGACAACGATTCAAATACTGTGCTTGATCTGTTTTGTATTTCCTAAAACAAAATCCAGAACAATCTAATTAAAATCAGATCTCTGCTGTCCTACACGAAGATCTGACGACGACGGGTTATGGGTCATGCTCTGGTAACCATTGAATTAGCCAATGGAAATACAGCGTTCAAAATCCTGAAAGTAAATCAAATCGTTCATTGCGCATTCATGCTCTTCGTCCACACTGCTCATTCTCCAAACACAATGATGTAAGACTTCATCTGATTGGTTGATAAAATTAGCTCTTATGGTAATAAGATAGGTCACTAGAATATGACCCTAAAGCGGTGGCTCTCAGATCTTCATGTATAACAATGCAAATATGATTTTAATGAGAGTGTATAAAGGAATTTCTTCCCTGCAAATTAGAATGGAAAAGTCCATTGGCGCTGAGGATCATACATAAATTTGGAAGGAAGGCTCCCTATAATTCACGTAGATTGCAACGAAACTGGTACTTCTATTAGCACTACATACGCGATAGACATCATGTACGGCTTATTTGTTTGTACTGAAAAAAATATGTAGCATGACACTTTTCAGTCTTAATATGGAATTGAAACTACTTAGAAAGTCCTAGTCATTCTAATACCGAAGCGCCGATTCGTTTAGATTGGATAGTTATAAACATGTTTTCGAAACTGATGCATTTCTGTTTAAAGAAGCCTACACGTATTTCTTATCGACCGATGTCATATGATTCCTGAAAGTTGCAAACCTTGAATTAAACCTAATTAGTTGATTTAGATCAAAGAAACCAGTGCCCTGAGAATTTTGTCGGTTGCATTTAAACGTAATAAAGTTATGTTATAGTGTTAACCGTTTTATTGTTCTTTGTTGAATTATGACTTTTCTTGTATTTTCAGCTTTTGAGATACGTATTGTATTTAGTTTCATAACAACACTCATTATCACACACGCATATTTATCAGACGGCAGTAATATCTACATTAAATTGATTGTTAGCAGCAGAGTAACTTTAATGGGTCCCCATTAGTCCGATAAAAAACAGACCCCCAAAAGTATGTTGATACCGATGGGTGATTGTTTTGGTTTCATGCCACCTGTTCATTAAATTGGCAGCTTTGCTACATGAATATCTTTCTGGAACACTCCCTATGAGAGTTTAGACACCGTTATTTGACAACTACCATATCAAGCACGAAATTCAATCTGACTATAGAACACAAGGTTGTTTTTTCCACGTGGATGTTTATGCCGCCGAAGATAGGTAGTGATCTGGACGTATTCTGCACATTTCGCCCAAAAGAACTCTTCAACCTTTGGTAGCTCAAAAGACGCGAGAAATACCGGTATCAAAACAACAAATAGTTCTTCAGTGTCAACACATATTTGGGGGTCTGAGTTACCGAACTAGTTCACAGTAGGCCAAACCGCTCCGACCACTAGTTTGAAGGTTTCCTATCAATGCGTGTCACAGTATGTATAATTAAGATGTACAATAATGACGTGTCAGTTTTCCTTTCAGTGGAATATTCACGAGGCAAACAGATTAAATAATCGAATATATCCTTTTGCTTTTTTTCTGTGGACGAATGATGACGTGCATTATCAGCATGTACATGCATACTGATATACCTTTTTTCTTGAGGGACAATGCCCACATGTGTTTTTTTATAATTTAGACACGTAACGTGAATCAAATAATCATTTCCAGACTATTCTACTTGTCAACATGGTCAGGTCCTGTAGCAGCTCTCGTATTAAAAATTAGCTCACGTGGTTTCCGTATGGGAAAACATTACATTGACTCAAATATACCATCAAGTTCGTCATAAAGATTTCTTCAACAGCTTCCAAGGTCAAAAGGTCAAATAACATGCTTACTCAGATTAAAAGTACATCCCACTTTCTTGAAGCTACGTGATGTGCTTAAAATTGACTCTTTAGTCAATAATCATAAATATAGATGAACATAATGTGAAAATGAATGGTTATTCATTTCGAGCTACGCTACCGAGATTTGGTTTAACCTTTGACGATCCATCAATTTAAAGGCAATCTAGCATTTTCAATATGTATTGCAGTTGTTTAAATTGCATGTACATGTACAAGGTTTGTATTGTTCATATATTTTTCTTATCTTTCTTTATGAAGATCTGAATTTTTAAAGGTCTAAAATTGCCGCCGTTACGTGCAAAAAGTTGTATATGCCAATTCATCTGAATAATATTGAATCCTGAAACATCATGGTCCTAAACATCGTTCGATTCCATTAAGAAAAACCCCCATAATGTCTACGCTTCATCACAGTGTGTACACCAACTTGTACTTGTAACAATGTAGTCCTGTACTCCGATTACTTCAGATGCAATGCGGTGCTATTTAGCTCAACTTGTAAAACAGCCAACATAATATTGTGAAATCATTTTCGCTGTATGGTCTTTCATTAAATGCATGTTTTATTATTATAAATCAAATTTCTATAATTTTATTAAATATCATAATTGCTGCTTTAGTACAACAATAAACTTACATTGCATAAATATATCGCAAATATTTTTTCTGCATTCTGTTAATCTGAGTCAGTGTATTTAGTAACATTACAAAGCACGTAACAAGAGTTGTTTGTGTTAGCACATTTTTTATATACTTACTTCTGCAACTTAATAGAATCATGTTAGGAATGTCATGAAGCCTGAAGTCAGACGGCGTGAGCAAATTTGACGGACAAATTTTTCATAACAGTTTGAAAGTTATGACCCAGACGCTAGTTCAGATAAGACAAAATGAGACAGTGGCATGTGCTAACTTCCTGCAAGTTTTAATAATATTTCTCAAATCATGTTTAGAAGCAGGTCTATATATCATGGATGTACGTCTGACAATTATGAAAACAGTTTTAATTAAAACGACATTATGCGATTGTTTGTTATTTGAATTAAAACAATGTTGTTCTATATATTTTTGCTATTCAATTAAAAAAGTGTCTACAATTTGTGAATTTTAATTTTAAATGAGATTATATTATAGTTTTGGTATTTTGTTTTAAAAAAAATTGTTCTATTTCTTGAGCATTTTATTTTCATTAATATTAGTTTGTTTTAAATTTAGGCATTTTAATTTATAGGGACATTATTTCTAAGGCATTGATGTTTTATCTTTCATGGATGCAATCACATTTTACATACACAAATAAGGACTTAAAATCTCAATGACAGGCCATTTAGCCAAAAATGCAGATGCGATTTCGTTTCAAAATATGTTCCGTTCATCACTGTTTTAATTTTGTCTACTAAATAGTCATAAATAGATATAAATCTGACGTAAATTCATCTGCTGATAAATTTTTTAAAAATATCTGTGGTCCACTGAGCATTTTCGAACAACAGAAACAGATTGTAAAATGTTGCATGTCAACATCAGAATTATAAATATTGTAACTGAAAGGCGACAATTATTTTGCAAAATTTGGGCATAGCTGCGGGGTTAAACACTGCCTATCATTGCTCTCTCTCTCTCTCTCTCTCTCTCTCTCTCTCTCTCTCTCTCTCTCTCTCTCTCTCTCTCTCTCTCTCTATATATATATATATATATATATATATATATATATATATATATATATATATATATATATATATATATATATTGTACATCTTAATTTTGTCATACTGTAGCAAGCAGGACCACTAGTGATATTATAACAAATAGTACCCTTTGTGATATTGTCGAGTGCAAGACCAATTATCATACTGTAGCAAGCAGTACCCATGGTCATATTGTAGTAAGGAGGAACCTTTGTCATATTGTAGCAAGCAGGACCCTTTGTCATATTGTAGTGAGCAGGACCCTTTGTCATATTGTAGCAAGCATGACCCTTTGTCATATTGTAGCAAGCATGACCCTTTGTCATATTGTAGCAAGCAGGACCCTTTGTCATATTGTAGTGAGCAGGACCCTTTGTCATATTGTAGCAAGCAGGACCCTTTGTCATATGTAGCAAGCAGGACCATTTGTCATATTGTAGCAAGCATGACCCTTTGTCATATTGTAGCAAGCAGGACCCTTTGTCATATTGTAGTGAGCAGGACCCTTTGTCATATTGTAGCAAGCATGACCCTTTGTCATATTGTAGCAAGCATGACCCTTTGTCATATTGTAGCAAGCAGGACCCTTTGTCATATTGTAGTGAGCAGGACCCTTTGTCATATTGTAGCAAGCATGACCCTTTGTCATATTGTAGCAAGCAGGACCCTTTGTCATATTGTAGTGAGCAGGACCCTTTGTCATATTGTAGCAAGCAGGACCCTTTGTCATATTGTAGCAAGCAGGACCCTTTGTCATATTGTAGCAAGCATGACCCTTTGTCATATTGTAGCAAGCAGGACCCTTTGTCATATTGTAGTGAGCAGGACCCTTTGTCATATTGTAGCTAGCAGGATCCTTTGTCATATTGTAGCAAGCAGGACCCTATGTCATATTGTCATGAGCAAGAACCATTATCATACTGTAGTGAGCAGACCCTTTGAGATATTGTAGCAAGCATGATCTTTTGTGATACTCTAGTAAGCAGAACCCTTTGTAATCTTATAGTCCATAACCCTTATTAATGCACCCTGCACTAATACCTCTTGTTATGATTTGTTTGGACACAGACTTGTATGTGAAAACACACAATCAATCTCATATTAATAATTTTTTTTTTATTATAGGGTTTAATGCCATTTTTCAGCACAAGATAGGCTATACATGGTGGCCAGTATTAATGTTGGAGGAAGAACACTGGAAAACCCTTGGAAGAACCATCGACCCATGAGAAGCTACTGGCAGTCTTCCTCACTTACCCACATTAGCTGAGTCTAGACTTGAACTCACGCAGAGGTGAGATGGCAGTGATCTGTAACGGTCAGCTCTTTAGAAGACTCGGCCACTCGGAGACCCCTTAAAGTGATTTGTAGCATATTAATGCATAGACATTTACATATCAGATCTTGATCTATCTCCATTGGTTTTAAAATTGCCAAGTATTGCAATTAATTAAAAGAAATATTTAAACTCTGAAATAAAGGCCATCACCTTTTATTTGCTATACTGTCCATAACTTTCTTCAAGTATTCCTTTTGAATTCAAACATTTTCTGACCAAAATGCTGACCAAAAGAGAAATTTTACTAAGTTTTCATCTGCATGAAAATAATGTGTAATAACGATATTTATAACAAATACAAATACCAAATTAATAATAATACTAATAATGATGATAATAATTATTAATTATAGTAGTACAAGTATTGATGTTGTTGGTGGGATATTTTGGTCTGCAACAGGCATTTATAGCAATTAAATTATCTTAGGTTTTTCATGCTTTAGCATTGAGTCCATAGAGATTCACTACATGAAAAACTATTCATTGGTGCAAGTATCTGATTTAGATTACCTGTTTTACCTGGTCAAAGGTTTAGTGACCATAAGGTATGGCCCTGTCCCTGTATTGCATCATCCATCCATCAACACTTGTTTGATGTCATTTGAGAGATTTCATTTTAATTTCACTGTTCAATCAAACTTTGTGGGTACATTTATATCCTCAATATCTCAGATGAATCAATTTTAAGCATCTTCATGCATACCAATGAGATGACAATTCTGATTGATCTGTCATTCAGTCTAATTTTTCCGCTGGCTTCTTAAGTCTTCTTCTGGTTGTCTTCTTCTTTTTCCGTCTTGTGGGGGTATCCTCACCCATGGCTGTAGGCATCATTGTTGTAGAGAGGTGTAACAACCACATTTCATTTTGTAAGTACAAAGTATGGATGGCTAACAGGACAGACACTATTTCCGCCATATCTACTGGCAATATTTTAAATTCTGATCTTGTCCATTTTCTTCTTCAGCAGTATGCGCAGTGTCTTTTGTTGCTCAAACATCACTTTCAGTTCATCGGTGCCTATCAAAGTAGCTTGAATAAGTGATTCTATCGGTGGGGTGTCTCTCCAGAGAAACTGGTGAAAAAGTTTTTGTGAGAGAAGTCAATGCTTGTAACGTGACAAATTACTCTAATTTAATGTCTGTCTGTCTGTCTGTCTGTATGTATGTATGTGTATGGCTGTGGTTATGTGTGTGTGTGTGTGGTTGTGCATGGGTGTGTGGTTGTGTGTGTGGTTCTGAGTGTGTTGTATGTTTGTGGTGTATGTGTGTATGTATGTATGTATCGACGTGGACAATCTTAGATAATTCGAAGGATTGATCAAGTGTAAAGTCTTTCATCGCACGAACTTTTACCATCCCGTTTTACCATATCATTGCCAAGAAAAACTGATGTTTCCCTTGTGCCGTACTTGTGCTTAAACGTGCAACCAAGACCACCCTTGTCAGCACACTCATGAAGAACGCGCCTTGACGGGAATGTGGTTCAGCGTGGAATTGTTTAAAGTTGTGGACTTAAGATATCAACTATTAAAAGTGTATGAAATTTACTCTTTCCCAAGACAGAAAGATACCTTAAGGGCGACGAGACTCATAAAGGCATTTTTTTCAGACTACGTGAATGCCTTATTGAAAATGAAGCAATAAGCCAGCGACTACCCTTTCTTGCTGTCACACTCCCAATGACCAAAATATATGCTGGGAGCAGAAAGGCATCACTTTAGACCACGTCTAGAAAAATGAAGGAAGGCGATCGTTTGCCAAAGTGATGTTGAATTGTTGTGGGGCAAAATGGCACAACGACCGTATTTATCCAAGACGGAGTATTTGTCAGAACCTTCCCGCTACTTTCAGATGATTCACGACAAAACAAAATACATGAAAAACTTGGACGTGAGGACTTGATCTTAGTCAATTACGAAGAAGAATAGGACTTTGTAGAAGCCGACGAATTTGGAAATGTCATCAATTTGGCCTACGTGACAGCTCATGCTCGCTTAGATTTAGAACTGTAATAATTTGAGAGGATATAGGTTCCTAACTGCCATTGTTTTGGCCTGGGTTTTTGAGACCTCATGGATCTCCAAGCCAAGTATTTTACAGCGCCTATAAAATTGCCGGTCTTCTTGAAATCCTGAGTGGCGATGTGTAGTCCCATATCCTTTTAAATTTGCTGGTCTGGGTCGTACTCTTCCTTTTCATTTTTTTTTTTTTGTTTCTTCAACATTGTCATTCTCTTCTTCTTGTGCGTCTGTTTTCTGTTCATCTGGAACAGTCTCAGCAATGATGGTGTCCCTGGAATATACGCCATGCTGATAATTGTTTGTGTCTCAACATGGAATGGTATTTTCTGCTGTGGTGTTGTTGGGGTGGTCATAGTGCTTCTCGTCAACAATTTGAGATCGGGTGGTAGATGTATGTGTAAGGACTGGTTCAACTGTTACGTCGTGTATAGAGTGGTCGGTTGTCAGTAATCTAACTTTCTTCCTCCTCTTCCTCCGTTTCTGGTTTTTCCTCCTTTTTCCCCATGACCCAGAACAATCTTTTTCGCTTATTAGTAAACTTTGTTCATCCCACATTAATAGGAATGTTGACCTTTTAATTTACATGCTGCAGCTGTTAGTAAGAGCTTTGCCTAGGGCCCTAATGGCCCGTACTGCTGGATCTGATATAATTGCAGTGTTTCTCCGCCGTGCTCAACTCAAACGCTAAAGTGCACTAGCTACATAATGGAGCAGTATGTGTATCGCACCTGCGGCTTCAGGTTAGGTTTATAACACCACCATGGCTCCATCCCGGTGCCGTGCGTGGCTAACACAATATTGGCTGATAAAGACCGTCCATTAGGATAAATCGGACAAGAGTGAACAAGTTAGTTTTGTTCTAACGTTTGAAGGACACTGCGGTAGACATGCTGGTCTCTTTTCGTCTCTAGTACCCTCCCATCCCCGGACATACAAAGGTAAGTAGCGACCAGTTCCTACTTGTCTAGTAGCCAAGTACCCCAAAAAGCGGATCCGCAACAAGTCTATACAAGCTGGTTGTACTTATAGTTTTACCTTATGTGGAGACAGCAATGTAGAGGTATACAAACAAAACGTTTTTGTATGATTTGTTTATCTTATATATGCTTTGTATTTGCCTTTGAAAAAGACTCATTGAGAGTCGAAAGCGCTCCGCCTAGTTAGTTACTAGTTTCGCACTGTTCGTGGTCAGTTTATTGCATATATATATATATATATATATATATATATATATATATATATATATATATATATATATATATATATATATATATATATATCGTCAGTTTATTGCACACATATATATATATATATATATATATATATATATATATATATATATATATATATATATATATATATATAGATAGTTACGTGTCTAGAATCACTTCCTCTCTTGTCACAGCCATTAAAAATTCTTGCAGTATAGCGATTTATTAATCGTTCACCTGCCTAAATAAATGTTCTCTTTATAGATCGACAGAAATTTTCACCCTTATGACATTGTAAAAAGCCTGTTGATTTCACTAAAAATTTCAACCAAAATATGAAGTTATTTTTGAGATTTAAAATAATTCTGAACTGTGTGTGTGTGTGTCCTGCTTACACACACACACACACACTTTTTTTGAATGAAATGAATGGCCCCTAAGTTGTCTGAAACAATTTACAAAGATATCAAGGGAAGTAATTATGAAAACCTAAGATGTCATATGAAATTACAATGAGAAAGATTCCCATTTTAATATTTTAATAAAACAAAAAAACAAAACACCAATATTTGTAACCTGTAACCTTTAATAATGTTCATGATAATTTCATTCACCTACACCAATAAATGTTCATGATAATTTAATTAGCATTTGCAAATGAACTAATAAAGTACACCTACTGAAGAATGTTTGGAATGTCACCAGGCCTGATGACTTTTCATGAAAAAATCAGATATTGCAATGAATTTGCTACTATTCAAAGCAAATTCCACCAATACTGGCAAGTGTCCTTTACATGTAGATATATGCAGACAGCATCTTCCCTTTACCAGCATGAAGATAAATTTAATAACAGGAGTCGACACGAGCCTATAAGTATGCATAGACAAACATTTTAAGAAGCACATAATAAAAATTCTCCAAGATAACTGCTATTGCTTAGTATTTAAGCAACAATGGCTAAAGTAAAATATTTTTTAACATTTTTGCATTCTTCCTTCAATATACATCTCCAAGGAAATGTCAACTTCACAAAGATACTACGTCCCAAGTTTTCTATCCATTCATATTCAAGGATTTTAAACTTTAGAGCCTGAATCTGAATGTAATTCATTAACAGAGATATTTATCCCAATTTTCTCCAAAATATAAGCTTATATGGTAGTTAAATGTCTAATCCTGCCACAGACTCAAAAAACATGATTTACAGTAACATCAAGTGAAACAATACTTATATATATATATATATATATATATATATATATATATATATATATATATATATATATATATATATATATATATGTATGTATGTATATATGTTCTTTTATGTTTACAATGTTTTACTCTATATCAGTATTTTAATTTAGATGTATGGATTATGCAGTCTGTAATAAAGAATTCTTTTCTTATCTTATCTGTAGCTTGTAGGTATAAACAGCAAACTGTCTAGCTTGGTGCCCATATAAAACTATTCTCAGGGTGGTTTATACAGCTGATTATCATTTTGAATATGAAATGGGAAGATGGTCAGAGATAACCAACATCATTTCATAGATTACATATATGGCTATGATGAAATTGTGAAATCCTTTGAACACTGCTGTTGAAGAGCCTATTAGTCTACTTTTTAATATATAAAGTATACTAATTAAAACAACCCAATTTAAATTGTTTGAAGTTGGATACAGTCATAAAAACACATGTTCAAGAACAAATTATTATACACCATTGCCTAGAATAAGAATGCTAAAACCATCACTACTAAAGACTATTGGCAAGTTTGTCATCAGCGGCTATATTTCTTTGAAGTTGGATATTACTCCATATAAAAAACAAAATGATTGTTTTGGTAACTGGAATAATGTACAAGTGTGGTTCCATGTTTAATCACAAAATGCTGCTGTGATTTTGGAAATGATCAGCCGTATGTTAAATGAGCCAAGACTTAAAAATGGAACTCATGGTTGGAGTGTGACTTGGAGATGCACAGAAGCAAGAGGAAGCATGTTATTTTCTGCCCATATAGCAAACACCAAATGAACATTATTAATTCTGGAACATCTTTTTACATTGCAACAACACCCAGCAGGTTTGATACTCCATCAAAGTAAAGCAAATGCAGAAAGATTGTTTTGTATGATGAGAAAAGTTCAACAAGGGATGTTTTAACAACAGTACCTTCTAGTTTCAGAGTGATAAAATCAACTCAAATTACATTTGCATTACCTTCAAATCGCCCACGTCACTAAAGTATTGAGAACCACATAGACCGTATCTAATGAAGACAATATTCCATTGTTCAATAGATTATAAAGTAAGAAAATTGGAATGTTATTTTTTACTTAATATCTATGTGATTCTGTTTACATTAATGTGGCCATGTGTGTGATGATGATACTGTACAATGCTAATCTCATGAGTGTGATGATGATACTGTACAATGCTAATCCCATGTGTGTGATGATGATACTGTACAATGCTAATCCCATGTGTGATGATGATACTGTACAATGCTAATCCCATGTGTGTGATGATAATACTGTACAATGCTAATCCCATGTGTGTGATGATACTGTACAATGCTAATCCCATGTGTGTGATGATGATACTGTACAATGCTAATCCCATGTGTGTGATAATGATACTGTAAGCCTATCAACTATATATTGGGTTTGTAAGTGTTAGATGCTTCAAGGAAAACACTTGATTTTTGTAAATAAATTTAAAGAAAGTTTTTCAATGACACAATCTAGTGTTTCATGCATGGATATTGATTTGGAGGAGGAAATAAAAATCCTGAATTCATGAAAGCCAGGAGAGAAGATGATTTTGCTAACAATATGATCATTAACATGGATGAAATTCAAGTGTACTTCAGTCTCATTTGTGGACGGACGATAAGAATGGGGTAAAAAGTTGGGAATTTGCATGACTGGTTCAGATAAAAACAAAGCTTGTTGTTTCTGTTTCAGGAGATGTGTTGCCTTTAATGACGATGTTTCATGGCATGAGGAAGCTAAAAATATTCATGCAAAGAAAGAATGGATGTACGTATGCAGGAGAAGGGTTGAGTTGATGAGATGCTGCAGTGGATTAAAGAGTTTTATCTCAAGTAAACACTTTACTATTTTTTAAATAAAATTTAAGTTTTAGTGTATTTTCTGATATGTAATTTTTGAATGATTTAAAAGGTATCTCACAACTTTCAATTAACAAAACCAATGTGTCCCAAAACATAGTGCACAAAAAGTTACTTTAAAAATTGATTCATGTTATCCCAACATATACAGTAAATTATATAGTAACTTGCTAATAACAAGCTATTTAATTAGAGATGTGGGGATAAAGGATTGCCAAACATAAGACAAAATAGCAAGGTTTTTATCAACAAGAAACAATTATAATGGGCACTATATGAAGGAAGATGGAGACAATAAAATACTTGCATTTGGTCATAATCTGGTCATGAACTTGACAAGCAAGTGTAATCTCAACACACAGGAATCTAAAAGGTGGCACTGAACAGCAAAGTTAAAACTTTAAGTCTGGCCTAAACTACATGTATACCAAACTGATGCAAATCATGAAATAGCTTTAAATAAATCACACTAATTTAGCATCATTTAATTCTAGTGAATTTTAGCATGTTAATTACCAATTTTGTTTGCAAATTACCAAAATAAAACTAAAACTCATACTAATGGATTTTTGATAACAAAAGTGGTGTATACTTGCAAGCAACTATTTCAGATCATAAATATTTATCAAGATGTAATAAATAAATAAATAAATAAATAAATAAATAAAAAGAATCTACTGTAAATCAATTCCTTCCCCTGCAACTTGACTTTCTTCACATATTTTTACAATGGAATAAGAAAAATGAATAGAATTATCTGGAAAATAAAAAAGAAAATATACACAGAGTTTATCATGCATCATTCCATTTTAAGTTTTATGGATATAATTGAATAATAGCCAAATAAAAAAAAATGTACCAAAATATATAGAAATTGTTGCACCTATGTAAACAAACTTGTAATTTTATTTAAATTTAATTTATCTGCTGTTTTCATTGCACATCTTGAATGGATATAATGTTGAGTTACAAGTCAGTCTGGAGAATGCCTTATGCAAATAATGCCATCTTGTGAAAAATGTAGGCAAATAATGACATACTGGAGAATGAATTTTGCACATATTGCCATCTACCGTAGAATGTATTTTACAAAAAACACCATCTACTGCAGAATGCCTTATGCAAATAATGTCATCTAGTATAAAATGTCTTATGCAAATTATTCCATCTACCGGAAAATGGCTTATGCACATAACACCATCTACTGGAGAATGTCTTATGCAAACAGTGCCATCTACTGGTAATTTTCCTCCACTGAATTTCAACATCACAGTGGTACTGTTCACAGTCAAAGCTGAATGATGATAGGATGACAGCACGAATTCCACTTGAGCAACCATAAACACCATTCCCAGTCACATGCTGCTGATGACTGTGTCACCTAGCTCTAGGGCACCATATATTGCCATTGGTGTCTGGTAGATCCATGTAAGGAATGTCCCACAACCAAGGCCTATCTACAACAAAAACAAATATATATGATTAGACTTCAGAAAACAGAGCAATTTTTTACTATAGTGTTTCTCAAAAGCACCATTAAAGTGTCATGCATTATGGGGAATGATAGGGAGACTTAAGCTATAGAAGAGTCATCGTCGACCCGATGACTGACTGCAATGATGAGCCTTTTACAGCAATAGATTATGTATAATACATTACATAATGTAATGAGATCCCTAGCCATTACAGTAATTGACTTCCTTATACATTTACCTCATTTCTCTATGTTTTTTAATTAAATCCAGTGTATTAGTTAAGTTTTGATTCTCTATGACTGTTGTAATTGTATTAGGCACAAACCTTTACTAATACATAAAAAAGCATAAGTTATCCTGTATTTGAATGAAATGCCAGGAATTTTTAGTGAAAGTGACCTTTCCAGAACAGTGTCATCCTAAACATTAGCCAAGAGGCTGAACTCAGGTAAACACTTTATTGTCTGTTTAGGCCCTGAAGCTGCTTTTTACTGAATCCAAGTAACATTTTACACTGCTCAGCAAATCTCTAAGACAATATACTGTTGATGTTCTTAGAACTACAATAAAATGTAATAACAGCTAACTGGCTATAAAATGCAATAATAGCTTACTGGCTATAAAATGTAATAACAGCTAACTGGCTATAAAATGTAATGATAACTAAATGGCAATAAATTGAATAACAGCTGACTACAAAATGTAATAACAACTGACTGGCTAAGTGAGTGTAGCACTATAAAAGGTAATATTAGCTGACTAGCCACAAAATGTAATAGCAGCTAACAAGCTATATAATATAATAACAGCTGAGTGACTGAGTACTGTGGGATTTTATAAAGAGAGACCAGTCATGGATATTGAACAGTCCTATGTATCCGCTTTAATAAATGCTATATGTATCTACTCAGACAACAGAGATTTATAATATTTAGTTACTATGTATTTCATATTTCAGTCTTTTCTACCATGTAATTTCAAATTTTAATTTCTTTTGTGAAGAGTTGTTGTTGATGCTGTGCAGACAAAAAAAAAACAACAAAAACCATTAAACAAGGGTTCTACAGAATACTATGCTGTGATTTCCACTCACTATTTGTATGTAACTTTTATAAATGCAGAATGTAACATAAAATACTATGCCTGAAGATGTCACTCAGGCTTGATGAAAAATAATACCAACATCTTCCTTAGTTTTCCAAGATGAATGTGAAACAAAGGAGAAGAGGCAATTACTTTTAGAAACAAATTTCACAATTATTTTTTTTTCATTTCATGAAAAAATAATTCTGCATTAGAATAAGTTTATTTACAAACATCTTTCCATGGAAAAATTGCTTTGAATCCATACTGAAGCATTATCCAAAAATAGAATTTTTCCTTCGTTTTATATTTTTAATACACATGATTACTTTTTTCTGTTTTGTTTGGCTAATGCTTCAAGTAACAACCAAAAAGCTCTTTGAGCATGTTGGAGATACAGATATTTTAGATGTCATGTTAAAATATGGCCCAACATTAGGGTAATTGTGATACCCTCTACATTTATAGCTGTTGTTGTTATAGAGTTTAATGCCATTTTTCAGCACAAGATAGGCTACACATGAGAAACTATCGGCAAGCTTTCTCACATACCAACATTGGTCAAGCCTGAAACTCGAACCCATGCAGAGAGAGGTGAGATAGCAGTGATCCATAACAGTGAGCACCTTAGACCACTCAGCTGTAAAATTCTGTCAGTTACAACAAATCATTATCCTAAATCACTGGTAGTTATTGTTGTCCCTGTGGTAACAATTTGTAGTAATTTGTGGCAGTGATGTTGCCCATGTGGTAAGTCTGTTGAAGTTGTTGCCCATGTGGTAATAATCTGTGTTAGTTATGCTGCCCATGTGGTAATAATCTGTGTTAGTTATGCTGCCCATGTGGTAATAATCTGTGTTAGTTATGCTGCCCATGTGGTAATAATCTGTGTTATTTATGCTGCACATGTAGTAACAATCTGTGTTAGTTAAGCTAACTAATGTGGTAATAATCTGTGTTAGTAATGCTGCCCATGTGGTAATATACTGTGTTAGTTATACTGCCCATGTGGTAACAAACTGTGATAGTTATGTTGCCCATGTGGTAACAATCTGCAGAGAAGTAACATCCTTGATTTGCATAAAAGGTGGAGAAGGAGGGGGAAAAAAGTCAAATGTACAAAATCTTTCTGACAAAACTTCATATAGACAATCAAAGTGGGAAGACAAATCATTTAGGAAAATGTTTTACATTATGACCCTGGGTAACTATCTGGAGGTGAGTAGGTGGGATGGCTTGATAATATAGAGTAACAAGTAAAGGGATATGCAATGACAACTGTTGTTGCTTTGGTTCTAAATCAATCACCTATGAATGAAATGTTGGAATGTTCTACTAGTACATTTGGCCAAGACACATTTTTTGCTGACCATGTCTTACTTTGAGCATGGTTAATAGAATCATTCTGAAAAATTATTTGTGAAAGTAACAACTATCTTCTTTAAACTTAAGTCAAATTCATCTATTTCTATGTATGTTGAAAATATAACCTATTACCCACACTAAAAACAGCCCTTAGAGCGCATTCTCAACTTTTCTCCTCTAACATCCATGATCAAGATAAATTTTCTAATACTAAAGTTTATTTTTTCTGAACTTGATGCAATATATTTTAATACTGACCTTATTCTCTATCCCTTTAGTATAAAATATCAGTCAGATTTCAAAACTATTAAAATTTCATGTGAATTTATTAGCTAAGTATCTAAAAAAAAGTATGTCTTTCTACTGAAGAAATATTTCTAATGACTCAGATCTTACCTTTGCCCTTGACATAATCAGTTAGTGGCAGATCAAATGGTAGAGGAAACACATTTGTAGATGATTTCAGCAATTCCAAATTACTGCTTACATCAAATAGTTCCTTGTCTCCCTGAAACATGATATATGTAAAGTATGGATGAGAAATTGCATCCCTAATCAATGCACTAAAACCAGCTATTTTGTCCACATAAAGAAGTGGCCAGTATACAGATGTCAGACTAGTGGTAAAATATTCCACTGGGATCAAAAAGTTATCTGAAATACTGAGTTGCAGGCAAGTGCATATCACTTTTGTCATCATAAAACCATTAGCATAACACTTTTAATAATTTTGTACTTTGCTAATTAGCTAACATTTTAAGCAAATGAAATTCACTACAATTTAATGCTGCTAAAATAGTGCTATTTACAGTACTGAAAAGCATTCAGATTATAAAGATTAATTATATTATGATCTGAGTATCACTAATTGTAAATTATCTCCTGATCAACAGCTTTTTGTCAACACCATAAAGAGTATGCCTTTCAGTGACAAAACATACAAAAAATGCAAACTATTCTTTGTCCCTCTAATTAATTCAGATTTCTGAATGTCTAGGAATATATAAATTATAGTGTTCTTACTGATATGCTATGTGATCAGAATATTCATCAAGATAACCATTAAACTACTAATTATTCATCTACAATAATTTCTATTACCTATCTAATTATTTAAAATTTTAACTCTTCGAAAACAATTTAAAGTTAATATTCAGATGGGAAGTTAACTTATGAGCTATCAAATATTACTCTATGACCAATGCTGAAGACAATTTGAACTTATGAAAATCCCCATATTCATTTTTTCTTCACTTAATAATTCATGCTGCATTATTATTAAGTAAGTTTGAAAATTATTTACTAGGTAGTATTAATAAAAATAATTTTATTACAAAAATTAAGTTGTTAATTTCTTTTTTTTACTTTAATAGTAAACAAGTCATTATTTTAAATCAACATCATTTGGATGATGAACATATTATTATTATTATTATTATTATTATTATTATTATTATTATTATTATTATTTGTACTGGTATCTATATGGTCATGATACATTATTTATTAATCATAATATTGGGTTCAATTTGTTCCATTTATAATACAAATAATATTAAACATAATATTGATACTAATATATAATTATCATTAACACAATCATTATATTATAACAATTTATAACAACTATACACTTTGTCATGACATAGTGATCAATCATTTTAACTCATTATCATAATAGTCATTTATAGTATAAACACACACACACACACACACCACCAAACAAACCCACCATCCAGTCTTAGATTCTTCTTTAAACATCCTATTACTTTAACTATCCTGAAGTTTCTGCTCTACTGTTTACAACTTTGCACAATGATTGATTTTGAGAGAAAAAGAATTGCTCCCTTTTGCCACACTGGTTTTTCTGGTTATTTATAAAAGACCTTGTATATTTGGTAAATACCTTTTAATTGCCATTATTTTGGTGTATTATTGATGAATGTTAATTTGGGTTACAGTATACATCTTGGCCTTACTTTAGATGTGCACCTTTCCAAAAGATGGGAGCACCACTTGGTCTTTTTCACTTCCTGGACATCAGACATAATTTGGAGAAAAAAAAACTAGTAGATAACTTTTATCACTTTTTCTATACTTTTCTTATTTATATATTACATCTTTTTAGAATTCAGTATTCTTTGCTCTGGAAAAATTTATTTTTTTCTATTTTTATGACAACTAAAGTTAATGTACATTGGATTAGCTCAAATCCATTTTCTCAATTAGCCATTCTGATCAGCTGACTGCTTTAGGCATTGCATTGCTTACATAATACCACATAAAAAGAAATAAGTCACATGACATGACATCAACAAAAAAGTATGACAACATTCTGTCCAATAAAGCTGCTTTAAATCCACACAGCTTCACATTATGCCCATCCTGCTTTCAAAGTATGTAATAACAACAGAGTGGAGCAATAGAACACATATACTTAGAAACCCATAAAACCACAAGTGTATTAAGAATATGAGTACAGTAAACATTATATAACAACGCCCATGTTTAGAAGTTTATATACCAACTCTTATGTTTAGTATTCATCTGTGTCAGCACTGGTAGGGCATGGTATGGAAAAATGGGAACCAGCCTGGAAATGGAGGGGGACATAAAAAAGAGTATATATGGGTTTGGCTGGCCAGGATTGGTTAATAATATAAGTTCTATTTTAGGAAAAGAATCTTATGAAAGCTTATCCTAGTTGCAAGTGAAAAAATAGAGACATGTTTTATTGATGGATTTCCAGTTTTTTAAGTCTTGAACACTCAGAAATAAAATTAGCACCTGACTCTTTGATGCAGAAATGAAAGCACATGGTTCAAACACATGCAGATCTTGAAAATGACTTGGCTCATATCCTTTCCTCTACACAGAAGTTGACATCCAAGTTTCATCTATACTGATAAATATAGGTTTAATCATGGGCACTCAAAACTTTTTTAAATTATTGAACTTTTAATATCATGGTGTTTGTATAGGTTAACTATGGGAAATGAATTAGTACTGTAAGTCCTAAAAGAGAACTTGAAATATTATGTAATTTCTTTTCATTAAAAAGTTTGAAAAGGGAAATCATTTTAGGGGGAAATAACCACTTGACTAATGGTTTAAAAATACCTAATTGTATGTGTTAAGCAAAACAAATTTTAATTTTAACACATGTTCCTTCTCCTTTTAATTGGCATATAGCTTTACATCTTTATCTTATGTAGGTGATCCTTGAACATTTAAAATGTTTTATCTTTTGCAAACCTCTGTAAATAAAAGATTAGAATTGTTCTCAAAGATTCACTAATTTTATTTTATATGATCACAAATATAAAAGTTCATTACCACAAAAAAACTCCAAAAAACATGCTGGTCCTCCCAACAAGAAAAGCACAAGGTTTTCATTTGAATATATAACTGGATGCTATCAAGGTTACACATTTATACATGTGACATGTCTTTAACCTGTGTGATATATTGAAGTAATATTTAAAAAACTTCAAAGATATGACATGTATTTATGAAACAAATATCAATGATAACAAATAATGCATGAATATTATAAACCTTACAAAGAACTTGGGAAGGAAGAGCACTCCAATTTCATAAGATCGTATCATGAGTTGTGTTCCCTTCTTCTCTAAAGCTCCCCAGGCTGCTTTGGACAGATTGGCACTAGAAATCAAAATACGATACAAAATAAGCAATTGACATGTTTTATTTCATAAAATACTCATGAAATTTTTGAAGGTGAGTATACTATGCACAATGTGTATGCTCAAAGGGGTTAAAGTAAACAGGACACCATGTGGCCAGATTACGGACATTTCACCTTTGTCCAGAGACTCAGGCTCATCCAATGTGATTTTGTGAGAAAGCTTGCCAGTAGCTTCCCCTGTGTGGGTGGTTCTTCCTTTATTAGATATACTGGTTGCCATATATCATGTACTTAGAAACCCATAAAACCACAAGTGTATTAAGAATATGAGTAAAGTAAACATTATAAAACAACTCCCATGTTTAGAAGTTTATATACCAACTCCTATGTTTAGTATTCATCTATATCAGCATTGTGATTGCTGACCAAAGAGTCTCAATACCTTGGCATTGGGGTAAAAGATATGCTCTTTTAATTAAACTTATGCTATAGTAGCCATTTTTTTCTAATTAGACCTACCATGAATTGGGCCACTGACCATTGGAGAGCAGGACCCAGAATCTGTTTGTTTCTTTATTAGCATAAGTGCTAGCCATTCACAAAGTCTGGTCAAAGAACTTACTCCAGTAGAAAAGTTATTTTGTGATATCCATAATCTTTTTTTTGGGAGCTCAGTGACCATGACTTTGAATCTTCTGATCTCCAATTCAATAATCCTCTTCCATATCTTAATAGTAAGCCATCACTAACTTTGGTTTGGGTACTTGGCCTCCAACTAAAGTGATTATGCCAAAACCATTGTCTTCTTTCAGTCATGATGAACTTAATCTTTGGCTTTACACCATTGAAACCAATCAGCAGTTTATTAGTAGTCATCCAAAAAATATAATTGCCATTCCAATGTATTGAAATGGACTGACAAATTTCTTTTTAATCCAGCGACTGTGACTTCACCTGTCACTAAGGGCCACTATATCTCTTACAGGCACCTACTATAACCATAGTACAGGGATCACTTGTATTATGAATCTGTGGGACTGTTCATATATGGTAGGATGTGAACGACATGATTCGTCATTGAAAAATCCATTTGGAAAGTCAATAACAGAATAAATGAAATGTTCACCTTGCAATCAAAACAATACCACTGTGGTAAATTGATCGACAGATTGAATCTCGTCCTTGTGGTCTATGTAGCAATTGGCTTAAGGAACTGTTTAGAATACTGATAGAAATAATGAAGGAAGGCCAACACTTCCATTGGATACTATGATATAAACCAATTCGCAGTCAAGATTCATCCCATACAACAGTTGTGTGTAATTACTGGGTTGTATGCAGAGGTATCCAGGATTAAGTACCTGGAGGTTCTCTATCTTTGAGGATCAACCTAAATGTGAGGATTTGTGAAATCAGTCCATGGTCATAGGTTACCAAATTGACCACAAATCATGTTGGAAAGTGTCAGTACCAGTCACGTTGCTATTGTGCATAGCTGTTTCAGATTTAGCAGTTATATTGCATTTATGTCTCATTGCAGAGGAAATGCTGTTTATTGTTTTGTGAGCTCACATGCAAAAGACAAATATCTAAAATGTTATATTATCATAGAAGAGGAACCCCTAATTGACCTAGTTTTTTTAGTAAAAGATTGAATTCAACCTAATGAATACTTTCTCAGAAGTTGTTGTCGAAAAAACAGAAATGCAACCCTTTAAAGAATTCTCAAACTTGATTTAGCTAAAAGCCTAACAATTATTGCATCTTAAGGCTTCTGTCTGTAAAAGCTTTGGTATCAGATAGACAGAAGTTAGCCTGCAAGTTTACATGATTTTGCCAATGCCAATATCAAGTGAGTCATATGTATGCAACCTAGCAGATATAAACTTATATTTCCCAGAGATTATTTTGAATCAGACAAATGCTATTGTCAGGTGAAGTGTCAGTTTCTTAATATTTGTGGTACAGGGACAGAAGAAAGAATTCCCATGCAAAGGTTACTTAAATCTTTACAAAGTTTCAAGGGCCATTTGAGATAACCTTGAGATGAAGAGTCTAGAGTAGACAGGAATTTATTGCAAAAGTCTGATTACCCATGAATGGTAGATGTTCTTGGCAATGAAAGCAGGGGTTGTCATGAGCAATGATGACTCATTTTGTCAGAAATGCATGTAGACATGTTTACTAAAAGGGTATGCAGTCAATGGTTCTGTCTGCCATTTGCTAATATAGTAAGGATGCAGATCTTATGAGAGGTGAGTCAATGAAGCTTCTGAGAGTGGCTCAATTGGAGTCTTGTTCAGCTAGGTTAGTACCCATGATAAATTCCACTTGGGTAAATATTCAATATCATCGGAGATGTGTAATCAAAACTGGACAGAAGATCAGATAGGTCTTGGTTTGTTCAATGGCCTCTCTTTTATGATAACAATAGTAGTGGAAGACTGCTTTCTTGCTCTGGATAGTTCATGATCATTAGCAATTTCCCATACTCAGAACATTAACATCTTCTGAGTTCAATGTATATCAAACCATATAACTATTTAACAAAAGAACTTAGAAATGTGAAGGATAAAACTAAAAATATGTGGGGTGATTTATTATATCAAATGTAAAGATTGCAAAAAGGATTGAGTTAGAAACCAGGATTAAGGAACATCATTAAGGGCGTCATCGGTCACAGCAATATGGAACATTCTATTGTCCCCAACCAAACCAAGCTTATCCCATCTAAAGAACATATGGAAAAGGAAAGTGAAGGTGATTGAAATAGGACAGCAGATGCCAATACTAAACAGAGACAAGGGGCTTGAATTAGCTTCTATCTACATCAGATTCCTTATATCACATGATCATTATAGGTAATGTGATCACCATTAGTTGCTGATGAAGGCAGTGTGATATTGCTCACTAAGAATCAGCAGTGTACCAGAGATCATGGGATTGGTAGGCTTTAATTTTGATTAGTGCTGTTTCTTGTCCAGGTCCCATAGGAAGTTAGCTAATAAGATATGGATTCCTGCAGTTGCAAAATCTGTCTTTATGCATGCCAATGTGAGAATACATTCCATTAACTTTAAATACCTTTACAGTGGAGGGCCATCTAAATAGAATATTTTTATCCTCCACTGGTTCTGAGAATGGTCTATCCCTGTGGGTGTACTTTAATAAGATCCAGACATGCAGGTTCAGCAACTCTTGGCTGGGGTGAAACACCCACGATTCTGGATGCTTGAGCAGATGAGGAAATATCTCAATTTCATGGTGATTTTGTTGGGAGACTGAAAAGATTAATCATTCAAGATTTCCCACTTAAGTTGTGTAATCAGGATAAGGTGACACTATGATTATTTTGCCTTCTATCTTTCTATATCTCCTGTAGAACATTAGGTGTTTGGATGTGGAGTATATACATGTGCCATTCCAATGTATTGAAAGGACATCAACTGTCCAGGTTTTTGGATCCAGGACTGTGACATATCACCTTGTCACTAACAGGTCCACTATAAGTCAATCCCTTCAGGCACCTACTGAGTAAAAACCAAAGGCTAAAGAGACCATTCCATTTGTATTAGAATGTTCTTGTGGGACAATGTCTGCCAATACATGAACTGGCCTAGGATATGTCAAACTTGGACATGAATTTGTCATTGAAAACACCACTTTGGAAAATCATAAACAAGAATACAAAGGTCTGCGGAACATTGTTTCACCTTGCCAAATAAAACAAATCACTACAGTGGAATTGTCGGACAGAATAAGAATTCCAGTCCCATGTAGGTTCTCCATGTACCAAATTGAAAAGCTTTAAGAACGGTTTACATCTCGAGAATACTGATATGCAAATAATGATCGTGAAGGTCCAACACTTCATTGGTATTCATAATAACACCAATCTCCAGTCCTCTGTATTTGCATCCATACAAATTGTGATTGCTGGAGGTTGTACTTGCAGAGGTATCCAAAGAGTGAGTCCACTGAGGTTTCTCTATCTTTGAGATGCAACCTCAAATTGTGCAGATTTGTGAAAGTCAGTCCAATGGTCATAGGTTTAGCCTAAATTTGGACCACAGAATCATTGAAATTGGAGCCAAGAAGGTGATCTAGTACTCAAGACATCTGTTGCTGCATTGCGCAAAGCCTGTTTTCAAAGGAATTCCCTATAGACAAGGAATTCACTATTGTACTAATTATATTCTCATTCCTGAGGGAGACATGCTGTTTACTTGCATGTTGAGTTCCATAGCAAGATGACTAAAGTCTTAAAATGGTATGATGTCAGATATGAGAATGAGAGTAACCTGCTATTTTGTAGCCTGTAGTTTTTGTAGGCAAAAGATTGGAACTTCAGGGAAGCCATAATGGATGTGGATGTAAAGTCAGAAAGTTTGTTGTCGGGAAAAGAAAGAACAGAAAAGTTGCAGTATACTTCCCTTTGAAGACGAAACTTCTCAAACTTGATTTATGGTAGAAACCTCTAACCAACATGTATGGATTCTGTAAGGCTTCTCTGTCTGTAAAAAGCATGCTACTCAGTGTAAATGGAAGTAGTAACTGAAGATTTCATGGGATTTTGTGCCAACCCCAGTATCAAGGGGAGATCACTATGTAAAATGCAACCTAAGCAGACATATAACTTTAAACTTTTCAGCAGATATGTTTTAATCTGGAAGGACTGGATTTGTGGGGTAGTAGTAGTTTTCTTAAGTATTATGACTGGGTAAGGAAGAAACAGAAGGAACAGAATTTTATGCAAAGGATTACTTAAACTGTTGAAAAGGTAATTGCAAGGTCATTTGTGAGAATACGCTTAGCTAGCACAAAAGTATCAACTGTTGTCCTGCAGGAATTCACACTCATCCCATTGTTGGTGGTGGTGGTGGACTCTTGTTTGACTTTTGTCTTGGCAAAAGAGAACACTTTTAAAACATTTATTGCTATAACTAGTTTAAAGCCATAGTTAACATCTTATTTAGCTTGGGATGTCAGGATTTGCAAGATAGTGCAAATTCTCCTAATGCATTATAATGGGAAATATGTCTAATGAAATGTATATGCCAAATAAGTCAATGGCAAACATTTTCCACAACAAATTGACTCAATTTCTTTCTTTCAGAACAACTAATTGACACTGAATTTTCATTATTTACAGTACCTTGTCACTAGGAACCAGGCTGTTTTCTGACTGTCTGGTGAGGGGCGAAGGTATGTCTTAATGTGTGGCATAGCTCGACTTCTTCCTTGTCCCTCTGACCTCCATTGACTAATGTAAAAATATTGGGATTAAATATAGTACAAGTCTAATATGAAAAAAACTTCCACAAGCTATGGAAGATTTAAGATTTCAATTATCACAAAGATGATACATATAGACACACAACCACATGAGTAATATGCCAGTGGCTGAAGTAGTTAGAGCATCTGCCTCAGATGCATGAGGACACAGGTTCGAACCCTGGCCAAGTCATACCGAAGACTTATAAAAATGGTACTCAGCATTAAGAGGTTAGTGTTAGAACTGGTCAGCCTTGTGTCAGGATAATGTGACTAGGAGGGATGTGATGCTACATATCTATAGCATGAAGCCCCATTGCTAGACATCACTTTAAACTGCCACACTGCATACATTGTAATGACATTACTAAAACTGTTAATAACTTAAAAATCCACACACTAAAATGCCAAGTTTGGCTACAAGATATCTTGAACAAAATAATGAGTTATGGAAGAATGATACCAGTTGCAGTACTGAACCAGCTGTTTCACAATTTTCAAGAATCTGTGCTCTTTTTCATGCATGAAAGAGAGGAAAGTATTCACAACCAGATTTACTTGGTATGAGGAGTTCAACATCTCAAATAAATGAATCCATGATCCTTATCATTTGTTTAAATATTCCACAGAGGGGCTTAGTTTACTGCTCTGTAGAAGTTGCATTTTCAAACAAAAACATATGCTACAGGCATCATATTTTATAATAGAAGGTAACTTGAATTACATGTAAATTAATTTCAATTTTAGTCTGTATGGATAAAAAGTATGCCTCTATCACTCACTGGAAAAAGTCATGCAAGAACATCTGTTTCTTGGCAACATTGATGCTATAGGGAATAGATCCTCCTGCCGGGAAGCCCTCTAAACTGCACCGCACATTATCCTTGGTTGGAAAAACCTAAAAGAAAATGCAATAAAGAGGTACCTGTTCAAGGAAACCCCCTATGGAATAAAAATGTTCTTTGCAAACAGATTCTTCTAGATATCAAGAGCAATGATCCCAAAATTCTTTGGGACACTGTTGGACATTTTTTTGGCAATATATAATCTTGTATAATTTGATAGAAAGACAATAATTGGCAGGTATCACTGATTATAATAAAAATTCTTTAAATAAAAGGTACTCATATCTTCAGTTATTAGCTGTATCACAATAATGTGCCACTTTCTGTTTCAAATTTGTAATTGCTTCAGTGTTAGCACTGGCATAAAGTTATAGATCAAGAAATGTTATTAGCTTTTAAATTATCAGAAGGAGTCTAACAACATTTAAATTAGTTTATACAGTACAGCCTCCAATACCAGTCACCTTCCATGGGAAAAAAACCTCTTATATACAATCATAGTCTAATTATGTCTTCTCTTTTTTCTATGTATTTTACCACTCCATAACAGCCTCCCGTACCCATCTAAAATGTTTCTATCCCATTGGCAGACGCTAATGAGAGGTTGTACTGTATTGGATTATCTTACAAGCTGCAATGGTGGCACTGAGGGTAAGGTGGTCCCTCCATTTACAGCTGATAAGGACTGAAGCCACTCCCCACACAGCCATGCCTCCTTATTGGCCCCCATGGAACCCACACTAGAAAACTGACCAATCACTGGCCATTTTGTCACAGCAGTATTAGAAGGACCATGCTGCTGTAAGACTCGTTTCAGCTTCAGGTGACCCCAAGACCTCATCTGGTCTCCTGTGTGGCGCCCAGGGACAGATCCAATGATAACAACTCTGAAAAAGGTGAATATATTATACATGTGTTCCACTGATCAGTTATAGATACAAATGACATGGCTTTCCATCAAATTTAATTGAAAATATTACACTTATTGACAACAACATAAAAATGACACCAATGCGAGCAGAAAGGTGTAATGGTTTTTTTATCTACTCATGCATCTGAGACAAAATAATTTAACAACTTTTTTATAAAATGATACATGAAAAACAGTCAAAATGCAAATTATTTCTTACTCTAAATGGAAAACAATTTAGAGTTAATGTTTTTGTAAATCCCAGATAAAACTGCCTTTCAAAAATTCCAAATATTGTTGTGGATTCTTATGGATTGATTTTCACACATCAGTTCATGTACATGATTGCACACATGAACTAGAGCATGCATTTTAAATATAGTTTTATTTTAACACTTTATCTATTATGGTCGTTATGTACCCACGACAAGAACAGAACAGTTCAAGAAAATTTTCAACGTAGAAGTTCAGAAGAATACTCTACCTTTGCTTGTCAAATTAGGAAATGTTAAAGTCTTTTTAAGCAACTATTTTGAATGAATATTCGTAAGGATACTTCAACATAATGTACACAACAAAAGTTTATGACTTGCTCAAGAGTAAAATATTTCCAAGTGTGTGTGTGTGAGTGTGTGTATGTGCCACTTATCCTAAATATGTAATGGCTCGATACTTAGCTGGTAAAATGATTAATAAAGGAAGCAATACTAAGATTTAAAAATGAAATCATATAAAACTTGCATGTCTAAAAATGTATGAAACTTATATTTTACTGAAAATAAGAAAATAAAATATGGTCAGTGTTTTCATACCTTCCTAACTGCAAATTTCTGAAGAACAATTTTTTTATAAATCTATGTGCAATATTTGAAACTCTTGATATCTGAAGAAATTTAAAATCAAATATTTTCATTATCATGCCAATAATCAAATCAAGAAATGCATATAGACTATGATATGAACAACATTTATCGGTATTATTGCAGTATTCACTAAAAGATAACAATATCAACATTTTTGGAAGTTAATAATTTAAAATATTAAATTAATATTACTAGCTGCAGTGAAGTGTCAATATTTGTTGTTTATCTTCAGTGTTCACTAGTGAGTATACTGCTTCCACTGTCATGCAAGTCTGTGCTACTTGTATTATATTTTGTGTTTTGCCATACATAGTATTTGATGCAATACAAATTTTGATTTGATTCATATTGCCTTTTTCTAATTGCTAAGTAATATTTCCTTAGTTATCTACCAGCTTAAAGCCCTTAGCTTGTAATGGCAGCACTCACTTTGATTTCCTAACCCTCTGACCAAGTTATGAACCTTCCAGTGCCAAGTAGTCCTATATTAAATTAAAACTTTATCAGAAATTTCTATGATCATGCTGCACAGTTAAAACTTCATCAGTCTTAATAGATTTCACAGAATGTATGGTCAAAGTGTCACTAACAGGATTCTTCTACTGCAGCTTGAATTTAATTTTAAATTCATGTGAATACTAGTAACAAGAAACCATGGTGAACTTCTGTAGGTCAGCCTACTCGGTTATATAAATAAATCTATATACTGAAAAGAACACAATGTTCTTCCAGGGTTAGTTTAATTTGTAAATAAATAACCTTGGTATTTGACTGCCCAAGTTAAACTATGTTTATTCTTTCTACCTTGTGTGTTTAGTCAATACCTAAGCTTATATTAATTTGCCACCTTGTTATCATAATTGATACAAACAGGTATTGATGTCTGCAAGTTACAATAGCATGAAAGCATTAATTGTCATATGGAATACATTTGTAACCTTTGCTAGCAATACTATTGTCATTTGCACTAATAGGAAATGTATTTAATAATTAATATTGTTATGAAATAGTATGTTGTTAACCTGGACATAACACACTCTTGGCTATTTTGAGCAAACACTCTGTCATACATGAATTGCTGGTGCCTTGAGCAATGGTTATTTATCTCTCTTTCTCCCTCTTGTTTGAGATTTTCTTGGATCCAATTTTTAGTTTGATAACATGTTGACAACCTTGAGGAAAACCAAACACATTTATACATCTTCACATCAATTAACAAGATATCAAAATTTTTACTGAATTTAAGCAATACACACTATGGATGTGTATGCTACATCTCTGCAAAAATTTTGGATAGTGGATACATTTCTTTTGCTCTTTAATTACATATGAATAACAAAAACTAAAAACAAACAAGAACAGTACAAGTTTAGTTTTTTTCAGTGTGTTATCAAGTAGGCATTATATTTGGAAGTGGAGAATCCAATACAATTTTTACTGTGTCAACAATTTTTCTACAGATGATCAAGCAACTCCGAGTGGCTGAGTGTTCTAAAGCTCTCACTGTTACGATTCACTGCCATCTCATCTCTGTCTGCATGGGTTTGAGTCTCAGATTCAGCTAATGTGGGTATGTGAGAAAGCTTGCCAGCAACTTCTCATGGGTTGGTGGTCCTTTCTGGGGTTTTCCTGGGTTCTTCCTCCAGCATTTAAACAACAACAAAAAATTATCAGGTAACAAAAACTTTAGACTTAAGTTAAGGGGCTGGAAAAAAAATCATTTATTGTATCTTGTTCCATCATGTATGATTGATATGGTAAATACAGTAACACCTAAATAATGTGCATTTCAAGTAAAATAGGATGTATAGCTTTTTTTATCAGGTCTACAAATAAGTCTTAAAAGATGGCAATAAAAATTGGTTGTTGTTACTAGTATCACTTCCTTATATTGGGTCTGGGCTCTGTATATTTTATTCTAGAGATAGTATGTACTGACACCTCGACACAAACTATATGGTCTAATATTTATCAGTACGGATATTTAGCCAATTGTTCAATTTAAGTTTTTTTAATAAGTTTTGGAGATAAGCTTTCTCATTGTTTTTGTCTTACATTTTTTGATAACAGAGTGTTAATACAATATACTAACCACATCAGGTTAGTTGATGGCACCATTAATGATTGTCCAACAAAGCAACTGTGCAAAAAAGACCTGGACACCTTTCAGTCAAGCTTTGTCAGCAACATATTTATTGATTGTCCATCAATAAATCAGCCTGTAAAACCAGATCTAGTGAACTTTGAATTTTACTTCATTATGTTGTTTGGGATAGAAGAATTTGAAAAATCCATGGTTGTCCCTGTTTACCAGCTTTGAAAAATTGGATGCTCAGGAGATCTTTCTGGTTGTCAAGTAAATTAGTGCAATTGTCTGCACGACTGCTGTAATCAAAATTATTTGATACTTAGTACTAATTGCATATAATACATGTAATTCAACATCAATCATGCTATATGGATAGTATCACACATGTTTATACACCTATTTAATCTGCCTGAGATCAGCAAATAAAAGATAATCAAATAATTTTATTTTCCTTTATGGTGTTTTGAAATACATCACCCACTCACCCCTCCAACCTTTAATAGTACAAATTGGTAATCACCCATCAATAAAAATGCAGGTTTGGGGACTGATTTATTGGATTAGGTGTCTTTTTCCCATCAGCTTTCTGATAGTTGGCCATCCCTGATAAGAAACATATTTATGTTATGTCTATTGCATTTTTCTTCATTACAGTTCATGCTGACACTAAATACATAGTATTATTTTTGCATCTAAATTGTCAGGTAAATATAATCTTTGTCCTGGGATTTCTTACTTAGCTATTACGCTAGAAGCCAATATAGTATGCAGCAGCAATTGTAACTAGTTACATCATATTTGCCATCTTCCATTAGTTAAAGTTAGTCAAGAAAAATAATTCAAATGATCTACAAGTTCCAATTTCTTCAACTGACCAATGGAAAGGGTATTACTAGATCACAGACAGTCACTGTATCAAGTCAAAGATGAAATGTACTATTATCACATGTTGGAGTGTTGACAACAAGACCAGCATTTACAATTCTTGTTTTGATAAGGGCTTGCCACAAGCAGCTTATAGTATGGAATATTATTATCAAATCTGATAATATATAGCAGGTACAGGTGGGTTAATGGATCATATTACCTATCAAAATCAATCAACACTTCATCATGGAATTATATGGAGATAATCTGGGCACCTGTTATGGGTATTCACAGAGACAATTTAGAGATCAAATGTTTTGTCATTGAAAAATATAAAATTCCACTAAAATTTAAAACATAACTATTTGCTAATATATTTTGTTAGTGCCAAAACAGACTTTCACATTGGAATAAATGGTTGCCCTGCATTAATTTCTCTACCCTTAATACATACCTACATATACTAGGTTAGCTAGGAAATTTTCATACAAGGTGGTCTCAAAGGAGAAAAATCACATTATATAAATAAAATATTAATACATATGCACTTGTCGGTCTAATTGTTCATCATTCCATCTGGTGGTACATATCTCTTAATGTTACTTTTTTTCTTGTAACCTGAACTCTTTACAGAATGTAGTTGGGTAATCATGTATGGCAAGGACTGGATCACTATTATGTAGATGGCAATGAAGCTTTCAAATCCTGGATGCAGTCCCTACAAGAAGGACAGTTTGGGAGTCAAAGGTCAATGTTTCATAGGTACTATAGAAGCTTTTCTTGTGACCTTAATGCCATCTATACACACTAAGTGGATGCTCATGTTTCACTAGAGTAATTAGATGACAACAAAGTTTGATTCTGGTAACAGCTCTGGGGTTAAGATAAATGGGTTTTTTTGGTGAAGTATGGATATCTGTGCTAGCTTCCATCTCAAGTTATTATTATTATTATTATTATTATTATTATTATTATTATTATTATTATTATTATTCAAAATAAGTCTATAACTCCATTCAAATTTTCTTGAAATGTGAAATCTTCATAAAATTCTTCAACTGAAAACAAGCTGTTCATCATTTTAGATTGCATTTTTAATTGTATCTACATCAAAACTGGTGTATAGGTACCAACAAAAAACATGACACTATCAACAAAAATTGATCATGAAATGTGAAAATCAGGTATTATCAGTTGAAAAAATGTGAAAATCTGGTTGACAAAGCAATGCAAAAATCAGATATTCTACAGTTGACAAAGCAATGCAAAAACCAGATATTCTAAAGTTGACAAAACAATTCAAAAATCAGATATTCTAAAGTTGACAAAAGAATGTGAAAATCAGATATCCTACAGTTGACAAAGCAATGGCTCAGAAATTTCTTGAGAGGTTTTGGTAAGATTATACTAAAGCCATAAGACACATTAGAGAACAATAATTTTCATGCGAAAAAGTCACTGTGGCTCTAAATTGATCCCAGATACAACATAGTTCTGTTTCCTTCTTAGAATATATTAATCTATTATAGTGAAAAGAGAAAATTGATCACAGTGATAATAAATGAATTAACAGCGTCATTTATGTGAAATAGTTTTTCTTTTTGATCCTTCTTTAAAAGTCATCCTAAAGAACTAAGTTTGAAACCAAATAATAAAGGACCAACATGGATGGAATACGTAATTCATATAGCTATTCTCAATACAATTACAAAGGAATTAAAGTTGAATTATGCTTTCTTTTTTTCATATTCAAAGAGTTACACTTGTGACAAAAACTATTAATCAAACATTTTCAAATGATTATGAGTTACATAGTTTCCAGACCTTTTAATTGATCAGTGAAAGTTTATACCATGAAAACCATGTGCAGTTTTTCTCCATTTGTACTGTAATCCTTTTCATATTTTTAATTAGATACATATTTATACCATATTTCATCATTTAGATCAAGGTAATTACAAAATATGAACTCAGAGACAATATGGTACATGGGACTTACTGTCAATCTCTCAAACTGTGAATAGCTTACACGTCTAAACACAAACCTTTCATAGTTAAATTTTGCTGAGTCCATCATTAAAATACAAAACAAGCAGAGATATTGTAATACCTTGCAGCAGACATGTCATGCTCAGAGATATTGTTGATCCAATCTTTCAGTTGATATGCTTTGTAGGCTGATACATACTCCAGCAGATTCTTCTTAAAATAAGTTAGGGAATCCCCTTCTGTTGCACTGGGTTTGGCCATCTTCGGAAACAAAGGGCTGATCCATATACTGCATCATAATATAGAACACATCAGTTCTACATTTAAATAAATAATTATTTCTACTATCAGTCATTCAAGCTTTACTAGTTCTATTAGCATATACCCTGCTGTTATAGAATTCAAAATTTAGAGGGCTAACTCAGCCTGCCATTTAATGGAACAGGTAGAATTTTATGTATATAGGAGAGATGTAATAAAGAAAAAAAGGTAGGGCTTGAAAATATAATGTGCAATTTCCACATAATCTATTGAATTTGTTTCATTATATTTTTTATAGAAATAGATGCAAAGACCAGCAATTTCAATTCATAAAAAAGACAATGATTCAAAGGCATGCAATGTTATCAAAATGAGTATAATAACATGTTTATGACATGCTCTAGATAGAGTAAATTGTCTTACATTTTCTTGATTTGAACAAGCATTATACTTGGATTTTCCAACAAAAATGACACGTTTTCTTTAAACTTATTCTGAGAGAACTTTATCATGGGTTCCTTTTGAATGCTAAGTTTATGCCTTGTAAATAAAAATTAAAATAATGCAAGTCTGATACCTGAATACAAAAATGTGCTAAAAGTAACAGCAAGGTAGGGTAAAATAATGAAAAGGTTTTATCTTAGGACTTTCTAAATTAAAACTGTAAATAAAAAGTAATATTCTTACATTTTTAAATTTTCATCATATTTCTCAACCATTTTAAATCCTACAATATTTCATAATGTATTATTTTCTCCTGGAAAAGGTGTCTGAGTCTTGCCTTGGATTACTGTTCCTTGGCATTGTAATGAATGTACATAACTATATTTCACATATTAAAAAACGGATGACAAAAATTAATTGTATCTTGCATATATATATATATATATATATATATATATATATATATATATATATATATATATATATATATATATATATATCAATGGTAAAACATTTACACTAAGAATGCTATTTTTTCCCAACAAACAAACTTTTGTAAATGACCAAACCTTTCTAAAATTAGCAAGTTACATATCATAAAAATGGACAGCTTCTAACTTGGAGGAAAGTGAGTTCAAGAGGTTATTAATAAAAAAAATATTATAAGCCATAATGAAACTAATATTGTAAATAATGAAAATCTAATACACGTGATGAAACATTTACACCTCAAAAATACATTTCAAATGCATTTCTTTACATTTTTGTTTAAGCTAGAATTTTATTGTTTAATTATTATTATTTTTGCCACTTAGCAATTATGCATCTCTTTGGTGTTTGTATTTTAACTACAATATTGATGTCTACTGTCACTTATTAGGTCAATTAAGTCATTCACTTAAGCCTGCAAAGAATGAACTATGTTTTCTACTTAGAACTGAGAATACATGTTTTCCCAAGATTCATTGGTATGTACAATTTGTAGTTTCATACCATTTCTCTGGCTTGTCAACTAGTTCATTTGCCCCTTTTGACACTTAAGTGATTTTGTAACTCAAAATTATGAATAAAGTAAGTTTTGTACTTATCTTGAAATGTGTTTTCTTGACACTGAGTATTTGAAAAGTATGCATTTCTCTCTCACACACACATACACTTTTATACCAAGTCATATATAACAATATTTACAGAGGGGAGAGATAAACACATGAAACCATATTTTTTAATTTGGTCATTCATGTACCTCAAATATAAATGACTATATTACTGAACTGCATCTGAGCTATTTTATCAGGCACACTGGTGAGCCATTGCTTATAAAAATCTCATCAGTATTTTCAAAATTATTGTGAACATATGCTGATTTGTCTCTTTTTTGCAGTCGTGCACACAGGTTTTATGTTTACCCCCACCCACCCCCTTCATGTGAAATGAACCTCCAATTTCAAAAGAAAACAAAATGCAACTAACATTCAGATTCTGATGGAAAAATGTTACAATTATAATTAATTAATATAAACCAGTATATTGGCAATTAAATTAAAAATGGCACTGCTGTGAACTTAACGATCGCTGCAAATATTTTTTCTTGTTGTTTAAATAAACTCCACAAGCATTTTTAATATCCTTCATGAGATCACTGTCTGGTGACCACTGATGACATTCATTATCTTTGAAGGCTGGCAAGACAATTTCTGTGCAATATCCAAGACTGGAAAACTATACTTTAACCAGTTTAGTAAAATGATCTACTATGAGTTGTGGTAAAGTGTGCTGTGCCAAAAAAGTTGCAAAGTTTTTTCAATGTTTTTTATTGTCACCATCTTTTATGGTTTTTCAAGATTAAATGTTTTTTATGGTTTACCATTTGTCATTTATGGTTTACTTTATGCTATTTATGACTTAATATCTAACATTTAGGGTTTACCATTTAGCATTTCTTTCTGGTGCTATGGAACATTTATAGTGTGCATATTTATTCTTTGTTCATTCTGTGTTTGTTCATCATTCGTTTACAATATGATATGCTTAAATTTCCATTTTATTCTGTTTGTATTTCAAAGAGGTAAATAGTTGTTTTTGGGTCTACACTGTATTTTAGTGCTTTATACCCCTGGGTCTTCTGGTGCCAGTCTTGTTTGATTAGATTGGAGGTGTGGATGACAACTCGCATCCCAGTATCATACTGTAGCAGCATCATCTTCCTGCAGAGAGAAAAATACATTGCAGTTAACAGAAGGCAAATTTTTCAGGTAAATTATGCTTCCCTAACTTTCCCATTAATGCTAACATTAATAATACAAGCCTGCTGCTGCTCGAATCCAGCCCTCTTCTTGGACAAAGGGCAATAACTTATGTCGATTACCTCTCCTTGCCACTGCTAGGTGTTGCTAATTTATAAGCTGAGTGAAATACCAATAAGGATGCTCTCATTGCAGGGTGGCTGGGTGTGGTTTTAAGTAATGTGAGAAACATAATTTGCTAGAAAAATTTGCTTTCTCAACAAATACACTTTAACATTAGGCAAATAGGGAGGAGGGAATGGGCATCCTTCATATTACCTGAATATCCTTTGAGGAAAGAAAGATTGGGTTCCCTATGTAAATCATAACCCAATCCCCTACCTAAAGCAACATCTCATGGTCCCATGATCTGTGACTGCTATATCAGGTTAAGAGCAAGATGATTACTGAAATATTCTTACCTAAAAATTTCACTGGCTATTTCAGCAAAGTTTAGAAGCTGCATTGGTATAATTGGGTCTGGTGATCACGTTTAAACCCTGCAGAGCTAAATTCCTGAGATAACAACTCTAGAATGTCAACTCTGCATGTCTGTCAACAGCTTTCATGATGTCTTGGATTGAAATTTTGTGTTCAATTGTGAGACTCACAGAGAATGTTCTAATTACAATTAGCAGAAATCCTTATTATGCAGCTATGATCTTTTGAGACTTAAGAGTATGCCAAACATATAACTCACTTAAACCATGCAGATTAAGTTTGAGAGGTAATACCCTGATTTCCCATCTTCACAGGGATTAATAGTCACTGCAGTTGCCACAACTTGTCTATGTGTGCTTCAAGTAGTAATTGCATGGCTGCTGTTCTTGACTTGATCTATAGACAAGAAGGAACAATGGTAACTGGTTCTTAGCTACAAGGCCTAAGTCATGAGGAACACTAAAACATCCAATCTGAACTGAAGCAAGTTTGGGTTGACTAAAAGGGCATGTAACCACTCATCATTTATGGCAAAGCTAAAGCTATCAGGAAACGGGTTTTGTATGATAACAGTCTCAATGAGGTTCAGGCTAATGATTTCAATTTATCTGAATTTAGCCGTGTTAAGACCCAGTATGGATTCTATTTTAGAAACAGGGTGAGTGATTTTAATCTCATCAAATAAAAATTAGCAAATAGGTTTAAGAGATCATTATCATGATCAATATCTCTTCTGTCATGATGCCCTAATGTATTAGATATCATAAAGCAGTAGCCTTTGATGGTAATTGCTGCCAACACTTTCTTATTGAGGAAGAGAAAAAAAAGTTGGTCAGTAGAGGGATATAGGCACTTAAAGGGACAATGTTACTGAATCAGCACCAATCCCTGAAAACATGCCACTTTCCCTCATAAGTCTTCAGAGAGGAGGACCTTCTTGCTTAGAAGATTCTCTTGACAGTTGAAGGTCTAAATCCTTCTCTGCTTCCATTTAATGAATGTGTCATACTAGCACAAACAGTCACTTCACTGGGAGTATAGTCAGTACTGTTACCAGCTGTGCAGAAAGCAGTCTGGTTGTTACTGGTACCATCCATGCAAAGGACATCTAGACAGACATCTCTCACCAAAATCCCTACCATAATTTTTGTTTAGCCATATGCAGAGAGAGATGGATGGACCAATCACTAAAATCTCTGTAATGTAATTGCATGTAGCCATGGCAATTAAGATCTCCCTAATTGGAGAAAGATGAAGCCATGGACCTGTCTCAATGGATTGATCTTTCAGTAATAACCCTGGCTTGAGACAGCTGTAACAAGACTCCATGTCGATATGACCACCAATTGAATAAAACCCCATGTCAATATGACAATCAATTCTCGAAGAGTAGCTGTAACAAGATTCCATGTCGATATGACCATCAATTGAATAAAACCTCATGTCAATATGACAATCAATTCTAGAAGAGTAGCTGAAACAAGATTTTCAAGCTTCCACTGTGGCAGCCATACTGGATGTCAACTTAACAACATTTTCATTTAGGACCTATTAGATTTTAGGCTGACTATGTATTTAAAGTTTCAAAGCAATCCTCAAAGTAGTTTAGGAGGAAAAGCTATAAGAAATTGGTACAATTGGACAGATGAAGGACAACAGGCCATCCCAAAAGCTTATCTGGTCAAAGACATGTTGATCTAAAGAAAACTTACGTGTGATGAGTTCCATACATCATTTCTAATTTGGCCTGTAAAATAAATTGATATGGATTATATGATATAAGCCAATAATACTGCAATTGCATACAATAATTTGTCAGGTAAACTTATCTAGAATGGTGTAAAAATATAAATTCAATTGTTTTACAGTGTGTGTATGCACATGTATATATGAAGCAAACTACACTAACCCTACTGAAAAGGAACTAAGACAAAAGTCAGAGATTGCATTAAATAATAAATCTGCCTAAATCCTCCCTGCATGCCTCAATAGTAATGTACTCAATATGCATATCAGCAGTCCTGGCTTCAAAGCCCAATTCAATACACACAAAACCATGTTTTAGTAAAGTATGTTTCTTCAATAATTTTACCCATTCTTCCATAATATTTACCCATTCTTCCATAATATTTACTCAAACACAATACCTTAAGAAAGCTTCTACTACTGCACAAATCCAGGCTGCCAATTTTATAGTTAACGAACAAAGTTTTTGGATGGATATACTGCACAACCATGGGAGTGCAGTATATCAATCTAAGAAAATGAGTTCATATTTTCCCATACAAATGCAGTAACCTTTTTATTATATGCTCATTTTAATATTCTACCTAAAGCTTAATTATATAAACAAAATTACACAACAAGAAATAAAGTAACTTAATTATGCTGTATTCCAAACTACACACACAAGCACAGATTCATCAGTACACAACAAAACCATAACTCTTCCCAGATAAATTTGAACTTAGTCATGTGCTAGACACCATTTTCAAAAGAAAATGGTGTTTTGGTCTACTTAAAATTGAAATTTATAGTCACATTTTGAATAAATGTGCATTGCAACAACTTTTCCATTTGGTCTGGAATGAATAGATTTTGGTAAATTTGTAGATTCAGCTAAATTTTGTGATAATGACTGGTTTTTCTGTGTAAATTCTACATGAAGTACATCTAATTTCAGCAGCGAGGAAGCAGCATGTTTACGTCTGCAAGTGTGTTTCTGTTCTGTCATTGAATGTTTGGAATCATGATGTGGTAAAAGTATGATGTCTTTCAGTTGTATTTATCAAAAAGACACTATGGAATATAATGTTTATATCATTTTGAGTGCATTAAAGAGGATGTAACTGCACTTGGGATATAAACAAAATTACAGTACCATTTTGAAATGTGTAATCAAGCTTTAGAACCTATAACATAGCTCATGCAATTCGGATTTGAAGAACAAAGAAAGTATGATTTGAGGAAATTCAGGATGTAAAACTAAGTATATGTTTTACCATTCTTATTACCACCTAAAGTAGACACGTTTATGCCTTGTCACTTGCAAGTTATTTATAGGGACCTAGCAATTTTATGACCTGTCTGGCATCTATCGCTAGCTTCAATCCGAAACATTGTATCAAAAATGTTGATGTGGAATATTGCAAACCAACTGGTATGTGGCAGTCAATGAAAACACCTGCAGAAACAAATTTAATCAGCTAAACTGAAAACATCTACTGCATGAGTGTTCATGATTTGTTTACAAAGTAGTTCCTATTACACTATTGGGCAGATGTATCATGCACATGAGTGCAATATGAAGGTGTGCATATCATAAAATATTGCATGATTCTGATTATGCAAAATTAACAGAAACAAAAATGAGCATATACAAATAAAAGTTTTTATATAAAAAGCTTAAAGTTATCTCCCCATCTAGGTGGCGGTTAATGTGATATTCCTTTGATACCGGGATTGGAGAAAAATCCTGTGACTTCTTAAGTTCCTACTGGAGCAGAAGGCACATTCTCCATTTGGATATACCTGCAGGGAGGCTGGGAGGGTGTATGTGCATTACGATTGGGCAAGTGTTATAAAAAAAGTATTTCACAGAAGAAACAAACTAGTTTCTTCCTCAAATGTGTTACCTGATCATAGCAGCTTACAAGAAGAGGTGAAGGGAGATACATCCCCTTATCTCAGAGAGACCATATATGGTCTTGTAATGTATGTGAGACAGCTTCTAGATAATCTAACTGAAAAAAAGACTCTCATATGGGAACAGCTTTGAAAAGAAAAATTATTCCCTTCCACAAATCCAATGAATGTAATGAAGCCACATATTTATAAAGCTATACATGACTAGGGAAAGTAACTTTTTGGCTATGGGCCCAACTAGATCAAGTTGAGCCTTTTAGGATGAAAAATCTCTGAGGTAAAAGCTGGAGAAGTGTACTCAGATCTCAATCTAATGTAATGGATAATGATAATAATATTTTTCTAACTCACACATTTAACACTTTTTTCCAGGATTTAAAATATCTTTTACACTGGCAACTTCCAGTCAGCATGCTGAAGTCGTTACTATGATATCACATCATGAAAATTACTGAACAGGAAATTTAGTATATGAGGTCAGGGAAATTCAGAGCCTTGAAGATATGCCAACATTTTCATATTGACATTACAGTCACAGGTGATAATTTAGAATAGGGTTTTCTTCTATAGTGCTATTATTATTATTCTATATTTATACTGATTTCTGGTCTCCTTTAAGATAAAAAGTTTTAACCTGGAAAGATTGGATTTATGAGGTGGTAATAGGTATCCTAAGGTACTATGATCAGGTAACATATTTGAAAAAGAGATAATCCATCCCTGGACAGTGTTTTTTTTTCTTCAAGATGTTCAAGTATCCATCTTCCTCAAAGACTGTAATATGCCAAGATCTGAATGAATGAGAGGTATGATAATATGGTTATGGAAATGCTCATTGGATATTATACGTTTCTGACAGAGTGATAGGTGTAAGGTGAATTTGTCTACACTTGCAACTTGCACAGTGAAGAGAATATTGGTATATCTCTAAACTACATTTATGTCATGCACTTGAAATTTCTTTACAAGTTTTAGTTTTACAACTGGAATAAATGAATAAATTTTTAAACTTTAAAAGTGAAGCCATTATATTAAGAACCTTTGAATAAACCTAATTCAATCATTTGACTGGGATATCAATTCTATTTTTCATGTAGTCATCTTGACAGGATCTGCAATCTAGATGGCATCTACAATTTCAATTCCACAACACCTTTTAAATTAGCAATTTCAAATGAATTCCATGTTCTTAAATGCATATCTTGAGCTGCAATTAATTTGGGCTGAGTCTCAACTTTAGCATTGATTCTCTACTAATGTTTTGTGAGGGCTTAGTTAGACTCAAAAATATCTAAAGACAGCAGACCAAACCTTGTAGCCAATCAATGGCTAAATGAATCATCTTTTTTGGGGTGGGGTGGGGTGGAGGTAGGAAGGCTGGTTGACTGAAACAGGAGGAGGATGATAAATGGCGAAGCTACTACAATAAAACTTTACTTTCAACTTAAGTCCCCCCCCCAGTGTTTGATTACAAATAACATTCTTTTCTGTGTTCTTTAAACTCTAAATAAACCTTTACCTGACAAAAGCGTATATTTTTGTAGTCAATGGCTTCAGCTTCAAGTTCAGTCTTACTTGGTCCCTGCTCTCCATGAACAATTAACAGCGGCTTGGACCTTGAAGTTACAAGAAAAAAAAAACATGAAAACACATTTAAACAGTTTGACAATAATAACATATCATTAGAATAGTTATTAACTGTATTGTAATCAAGACTAATTAAGAACATAATCAAAATTCCTGGAATTGGATAACTAAATTTTTTTATAAGCTCACATCATTATTAAAATCTCTTAATAAGAATAATTTTGGGAACAGTTTTAGAATATGTGTGATTTGGATTTTTAATGTAGTGTTAACAAATTTTCAGTCATATCACTACGATGTCTGCATTATGGCAGTTTATAGTGGTCTAGCACTAAGGCATCATGCAACAGACATGTAGCATGATGTCCCACTTAGAAACACCAGGCCTGACACCAGGCCAACCAGTTTTGAAAATAACCTCTTAATGCTGAGTGCCAAGTGAGGCAGCTGTTAGTGTCATTTTTATGTCTTTGGTATGACTCAGAACCCATTGCCTCTTCTAACCACTGGGCCATTGGAGTGGTCAAGTTCAAGAATAAACATATGATTATTATATACCCAGTGCATGACACCCAATGGAAATACTGCATGGGAAGATGTAGTAAATTTTCCAATTATTAGACATCATTAGGCATTTACAGTGTACTGTAAAGAACATGTTGAGTATAAGTTTGTTGTTACATAACAGATGCCACAGCAAGTCTTTTAGGATGCAACAGTTCAGTAAATCACTTCACCTCACACTATGTATTAATTAATGCACAATTTTGTTACAAAAATAATTAAAACAATAGTTCTCATCAAACATATTTGTATTCACTATAATTTTGTGAAAAACAATTTTTTAATGTATTAAGGAAGGCTACACAGAAAGATAAATAAATTACAGTGTTTATAGTATTGGATATTGTGATCTTGCACAAAGTATATGAGGCATGCAAGCCCCCCCCCAATGTACATAGGTCTTGCCCACAATGAAGAATAAATATAGCTTTCTTAACAAACTCTTCACAACTTTATATAAGAATCATCTCAGCCATAAAATGCTTTTTTTATAATCTGTGTGTATGCATGTGATTTGGATTTTTAACAAAGCTTTAACAAAAAAAAAAAACCCTCTTAATGCTGAGCACCAAGCAAGGTAGCTGTTGGTACCATTTTTATATGTCTGTGGTATGAATTGGCTAGGGTTCGAACCCACGACCTCCTACATCAGAGATGGATGCTGTAACCATGAAACCACAACAGCTTTCTAATCTGTACTTAACCAAAGTGCAAACATCATAATGATCTATTCAAACACTAATAATCTTAATTTGTACTAATATATTACCACAACTAAGATGAAGTTTCTTAAAAGGACCTTTCTCTGCATTCAAAAGAATGACTGCTTTCCTTGGTAACCCAACAGTTAGGTGTCAATGCATTAATGAACAAGTCCTAGTTTTATTAATAGCTACATATATGAAACAATAAGATCAAAAAGAAGTCCCACTCATTAACAGTCTCTCTCTCTCTCTCTCTCTCTCTCTCTCTCTCTCTCTCTCTCTCTCTCTATATATATATATATATATATATATATATATATATGTATGTATGGTGTCAGAACATCTCCTCCCTGGACAATTTCCCCTCATCAGATAGGATTATATATTGCCTGCAACTGAAAAACATTTAAGCTGAATTACCTTGCAAGGAACATTTTTATTACCAGACAAACAACCAGTTGTTGTGCACTGAAAACAAAGTATAGGAAAGTGATAATGATTGAAGCTGTCAAACCATACCATAGATGTCATAAATTATCCCAGGACACAAGATTTTTTTTCATAAAGTGATCTGACATAACTTTGTTCAAGCACAGTGAAATCTGGGAATGAATAAAATCAGGGCACTCACATCTATATACAAACCTGAACTCTTTTGGGTATTGCTGTATCAGCCAAGGTATGTCAAACATGTAGTTGAACTGCAAAAGTGAAAAAACTTTTAAGGCTATTTAAAAACAAAGGTTTCCCTGATTATAAACTGTTTTACTATAACATGATTCTGGACATAATGCAGCAGAGTTATGGATCCCAATAACAAAATTATAAAAAATTAATTTTTTTTAATTAAATTTGTTTCTATATCCATCAACTTAACCAATACATAAAAAACTACTGTATTTTATTTGAACATTACTAGAACATGTTTTATACAGCCAGTTTTAACTCTAACTAGCCACTGCTGTATTCAGGCATGGTAATGGATTTCTAACAGGCTATTGAACACTTGAAATTACCTGTGTCTCTAATAAGCCATAAATGTCAGAGGTCTGTATGAAGTATTGTATTTGGCTAAAGTATACCTGTCAAATTTACCTTGAATACTAAAGCCAGCCCAGATGATAGGTGACTCAATCTTTGTAAACACAGCTAACTGATTATACAGAAGACCAACCTATTGTTATCAATTGTTTATTGACATCTGGACAACAAGAGATCACAGAAGGGATTAGCAGGGACATATCTTTTGAGCTTGCCACTGCTTTCTAGGATCTGCTGCAGTGCTGCCCAGAAGAAAGAGATGTCCATTTGCATAATGTAACTTCTGTACAAACAAGGTCTATTCAAATAATTAAGTCACTTTCCAGTGAGTTAGTCTTATCAGTATTTTTGAATGAATTAAAATATTTAATCTTGCAATGTCCAGTAAAATGAAGGCTTTTTTTTAAAATAGGCTTGTGATTTTAAAGGATTCACAGAGGAGGATATTGAAGAGGCTAAAGCTGTGCTATGGTGACATTTTAACTCATTCAACCATGTTCAACACGGATTAAACTTGTTTAGGACTGCCCCTCTGTCAAATGTAAGACTGATGCTGACAAACACCCAGTTTGTTTGAGGTACCAGAATGGAAAATGAAGATCAAGGACCCACTGGAAACACCCCATGCTCTTCCTGAAGCCATATTTGCATTCAAGGAGGACTAATCTGGTCAGGAAGCCAGGATATTAAGCCCATGAAAATTATGCAACTGAGCAGAGAAATAACATACTTTACTAAAAAAAACAAAAAGCAAATGAATGATGCAATCTTAATATAGAATATAAAATCTACATCATATAAGTGAATTGTTTATTCTACTTCAATTAGCACTTATTGTGAAAAAATGTGTTTGTTTTGGACATGATTTTAAATGGATTATTTACATATATGTAGGTTTGTCATTTTCTTTTCTTTATCTATTATTCAATGTTCTGGAATTGCTACAAGTGTGCTACACATAATGTTACATCAGTCATTAATTATACAAAACTGAAATTTTGAACTGAAAATGAGATATTTTATTGAAATAAAAATATGATTTGCCATGCATTTGTAACAGTTAGATGTTCATTTATTAGTTGCAAAATGGGTGTAGAAGTGGTAAATATGTAATTGTGAGCCCATCCTTATAAAAGAAGTTTTAATGTCAGGCTGCATTGGCCTGATGAGCTACCTAATTTTTGTTGGAAGTGATTGCAACATTTATAATCACTTTAAACATGATTTAGCTGTGGATAGAAATAAAACTTGCTGGAATTTTTGTTAAATGAAGTGTATATAAAATTGGTTTTAATGTTAATCATGACCTGATTCATCTTATGTACAGGCCATAAAGGTTGAAAGAAAGCAATCTAAAGCTTGGTGCATTTTTATTTACTTTGTAAAATATTACTTTTTGATATAAATCAATACTGTGCAATACAAATTAATAATTTACAGGAACTAACAGTATTACTAAATATTTGACTGGCATTTTGTTTACTCCACCCACATCACCAACACACATGTAATCTCAACATTTTTAATCATTTTTGGTATACTGTTGTTCAGTATATAATGCAGTGAGCAGTCATGGACACCAACTACCACATTATAACAGGGGAAAGCTATATGAGATTACAGGGTCACTAAATATGCTATATGTCTTAGCACTCATTCCTGCATGCATTTATAATGGTCTTAAATATCTTATAATAATGTGGTTTACCTAAAAAATTGATTTTGCATTTTAAGGATTTTTCCATGTTCTACTTTATCTTTGTTTTTTATGCCTTTTTCTAAATGCCTCAACTTACCTTGCACTATATGGCTAGGACTGTGCATTTGAGACACCAAACTCTAATAATACATACATACATACATACATACATACATACATACATACATACATACATACATACATACATACATACATACATACATACATACATACATACATACATACATACATACATACATACATACATACATACATACATACATACATACATACATACATACATTAATTAAGAAAAGTTAAAGAGAGAAAACAAGAAATAAAGAAATATAATTAAGAGATTTGCTTTTGGCAAATCTGAGGTTTTATCCTGTGTAGGCAATACATACAATCAGAAACCAACCTGGCATGAAGCTACAAGATTCCCCATATCTGCACTCAGGATATCTGCAACAAAAATTTAGTCACCTTAATATACTCATCTTATTCTACAATGCAACTCTAATATTTAATTATGTCATGTATGTAACATGGAGTATGAATTTCATCAATATCCATTCTAATAGAGAATTCTACTTAATAATTGTTAACCAACACTCTTAAAAAAAATACACCTGAAATGTTCAAATAGATCATTTAAATTAACTTTGTACAACTAAACTAACTTTGTACAATTGATCTTAAATTAACTACATGGTTTCATTTCCTACATGAACAAATGTCCATCATTATTTTGAATTCTTGGGATCAGAATTTAACATTTAGATGATACCTAGGATCTAACTGTACCTACAGTTGACACCAAGGACTTAACTGTATAATTGACACCTAGAATTTAACTGTACCTATAATTGACAATTTAGATTAATTGTACCTATAGTTAACACCTAGCATCTAACTGCACCAATAGCTGACACCTAGGATCTAATTGTACCTATAGTTGACACCCAGAATCTAACTGAACCTATAGTTGACACCCAGAATCTAACTGTACCTATAACTGACACCTAGGATCTAACTGCACCTACAGGTGACATCTAGGATCTAATTGTATCTATAGTTGACATTTAGGATCTAATTGTATATATAGTTGACATCTAGGATCTAATTGTTCCTACAGCTGATGCCAAGGTTCTAACTGTACCTTCAGTTGACATCTAGGATCTAATTGTATCTATAGTTGACATCTAGGATCTAATTGTATCTATAGTTGACATCTAGGATCTAATTGTATCTATAGTTGACATTTAGGATCTAATTGTATCTATAGTTGACATCTAGGATCTAATTGTATCTATAGTTGACATCTAGGATCTAATTGTTCCTACAGCTGATGCCAAGGTTCTAACTGTACCTTCAGTTGATAGCTAGGATCTAATTGTTCTATAGTTATCTGTCATACACATAATAGGCTGTACTAACCTGAAGGAGCTTTCATTTCCATCAGAACTAGTTTACCTACATCTATAACAGTACTTTAGTAATTTGATACTCAACCTCTCTATATACTGTTAACTGCATTCTCCATAGGATTTGTAAAGTTGTAGTCCAGGTCTCTTTCCTTAATGAAAGTTGCAGTCGCAGCCTCAAAACTAAAGCTCTAAATAATGATACTTCTTTTCTCCATGTAATAATTCATAACATTATGCATATGTTGTTGTTTAACCAATATCTAGGTCTTCAGACTGTAAAATATTCAGCATTATAATAATCATGAAAAATAAAGGCAGTTAATAACATTGTTAATTGTGCTTGCTTGTGATGTTACAGAATACTAATTCTTTACAATATCATTCTTCAATTTTATGTGAAGCTAGAAAGATCAACATGTTAATAAATCCCTTATTAAGCTGTCATTATCTGATAGATGTATAGACATCTAAGACTTTGATCAAAGGTTCTTTACCTAATTTTAGACTCCTTATCTATTTACAGATAAGCAAATTACATCTTTTCCCTCATGACAGTTGCAATATAATTTTCAATGTATACTGCTAGATGTTTTCCAAATGGTTAATTAACATGACATCATATAGGTGTTAAATCAAATTCCATTTCACATTCCTTTGCTGTGTATCTGTGAGCATTCTAATCTTGATCCCAAATATTCTTATGTATACAATAATAAACCACAAATTAAATATGCTTTATATTGAAGACATTTGATAATCCTATAAAAATGAAGTATTATCATTAGATTTTGTTTGGAGCTGATGAGTTATTTTCTATTCTTCTCAAGAATCATTTTATAAATAAATGGAGATTATAGTGAACATGGTGTACCACAGCTATATAAAAAAATCACCCTGTGGAAAGAAAGAAAGGGGGAATATAAATGCAAAATCCTTTGCACAAGTTGAAATTATGGCTAAAAGATAACTTTAGTCAAATTTTATCTCATGAATAAATTATTACTTTTGAATGCTGTGTAAATTGAATCATTCTGTGAACATCATAGGTTATTTTGATTGAGTAAACATGTCTATTTACTTTTATGCATCTTGTTGACATATTTAGTTAAGTTTGGTAGCACTAAATTGATAAGTTACAATCCCTACATCATTGATTAAAGTCGGCTATTCAACTTAGCAGTTTTAAATTTAATTTGAACAAAAACTCAGAAAACATTCAGCCAATCAGAATAGAATTCCACAAAACTATATTAAAAAAATATTCCATTTTTTCATTTCATCTTTATGCAACACAGCATAGTACATATTTTTTCTCAAACAATACACCACACTGTCTGATAACGGTCACACTCATTGCTTTCCATGAAAATGAACATGATATTGTGAGAAAAGTTGAAATGTGTGGCATGAAAATACAAGAGTTTCCCTAAAATTGGCCAAAAATAAATTTGATCCAATAGGACTCGGGTCAGTTATTACTTCTGGGTCAGTACCCATGAATGTACTCAAAATCTATTTAAACTTGATTCAGTTGCAGATAGAAATTAAAACTTGCAAGTAGATTTATTAAAATGAGGTATTTATGCTATTGGTCTTAATGTTAGTCACAATCTGATCTATCTTATGTGTACTTATGTGACTAGGTGATAACTATTAATAACATTACTCATGAGAATTTGTTTGAAAATAAAAAACACTCATCACTAATGATAAGCTATATTAATTTCTTTTGCATGACTCATGTACCAAAAATCTAGCACCTGTGAGTGGTGTTTATCATCTATAGTTTGCATCTATAATAAACTTCATACCATCAAGCCAATCCTAGAAGAATGGACTCCTTCCTACAGAGCCGACCGTAGGGAGGAGGTAGTCATTGCTAGAATTCAAATTGGCCATACTTATTTAACCCACTCCTACATACTAAAATTAAAAGACCCACCAGAATGCATATCTTGCAATGAACCATTCACAGTTAAGCACTTTATGTTGGAGTGTTTCGACCTCCAATCTACACGTAATCAATATTACAATGTGCAAGACATGAGGGAGCTCTTTGATACAGTTAGTATTTCTTATGTATTAGACTTCCTTAAGGAAGTAAACATATTTCATAAGTTATAACTTTTATGTTATCATCTTAAACATTTGTATGTGTTATATATACGGTCTCTAGATTTTAATTACCTTTCATATGTTTTCATTGTCATACATTATTTGCAATTCCCGTTGATCGAGAAACTTTATTTTTATCACCATTACCACTTTTATCATTTTACCTTTAGCAATTTGGCTTTGTATCTCTGGATGATACAGAACCTTTTTACCATTTGTATATAATGAAGGATATAACCTTTTGTATGGTGCTAAATGGCCTCTTTGTGCTGGTGTGCCATAAAAATTCAATTAACCAATCAACCAACTATAGTTTGCATAATAATTACAAAAGACTAATATACACTTAGTGTTTGGCAAATAATTACATGGATTCATATTAGAGCTGTCAAACCATCAAGTGTATAAATAAATAAATCATTACAAAACCATCAGGTAAGTAAATAAATCATTACAAAACCATCAGGTAAATAAATAAATCATTACAAAACTATCAGGTGCAAGAATAAATCATTATGAAAATATCAGGTGTGAGAATAAATCATTACAAAACCATCAGGTATGTAAATAAATAATCATTATAAAAACCAATCTCATTTCTGAGTTAAGCTTCCTTATTGTTGCTATAGTCAAAGAGATGAATCTGTCAGTGAATGTAGGTAAAAAAGGGATCTCTTCTAACTATGAATTCAAATTTCTCCTATTTTCTCCTCTTCATATCTACCTAAATGTACAATAAGATATACCTTGTTTCATAGTTTTAATAACTGGCATAAGATTTTAATGTAAAAAAGGCAAAAAGAAAACAAAAAAAGCTATAAATTTGTAAAACAAATATAACACAATTTTAAGAAAGCATCCATATTTTATATTTTTTTTTCATTTTCATTGTACATTGTAATATTATGTGGTCATATTTTGGGGCAAGCTCAAATCTTCCAAGGGAAAGTTTGACTTCCTGGTTAGCTTAACATTTATAAAATATATTCAACACTGACACTAAAGGAATGTACCACAATATTGTTTACTTGCAGAGAAAATACTATTTTTTCTCTATCAAAATAGCTAAACAATTGTTTTGAACCAAATATTCTATAATGAGGTTTGTTCAAAAAATATAAAAATATGCTTCTATAATTTTCACTCAAACTCTGTAAAACTACTTGGTGTATATATTTCTTCAATTATTAACTTATATGAATGCCAGTCACATTTTTTCAAACAGCAATTATCATCAAAATTCTATATTTGAAGAAAACCTTTAAGATGTGGTAACAAGGTAAACCAGTCAGACAAGCTAATTAAACCAGTAAGACAAGCTAAACCAGTCAAGTTAAACCAGTCAAACAAGTTAAACATGTCAGTCCAGCTAATTAAACCAGTAAGACAAGCTAAACCAGTCAGATGTAACATACTCTTGCCAATATATGGACAGAAAATTAATCATCTAACATGTTTGTGATATTTCATAATATAAAATCCAATTTAAATAAGACCTAATAAAAAAATTCAAATCAAGGGTTCTGTATAACACCTTATCTTACACAAAATAATATTATGCATGTCATATAATAATCAAAAAATTTAAAATAATATCAACTTCATCACCCAGATGAGACAAATAAAAGTGTTTACATCCTTACCTTTGATGTCAAGAGCCAGAGTTGAATTATACTTGTCTGCAATACCTGCAACTTTAGTGAGGAAAAAACTGAATGGCTGTGCATGTTTGTACAGCTCAGAGACCCCACGAGATTTACTGATAGTAGTTTGAGTCAGGGATGATCCTACCATAGCCTCTGACTCCTTTTTCAGCTTTTTATTCGGAGGTGGTTCAGTGGCTGAAGATGTATGGCCTTTTTCCTTTTCTGAAAAGAATTGCCATTTGTTGTGGTAAAAGAAAGCAATCACATAATTGTAAAACCATACTTACATCATTGGCAAAAGTTTCATTTTAAAAAAAAAACTGTTTACAATACATGAAAAGTGTTTAAAACTTGTTGCTCTCGAATTACATCCATGATGAAACAATCCTTAATGTTATATACCCATTTTTCATCATTACATGATATATTTTGGATGTATCATTTCAAACAAATATACCAAAGACTATACCTTGTAATTAATTCTGATAGAATTACCTTGATTATGTTTACTGTAATGACTAATAGGTACAAATATTGAATAAATAGCCACTTGGAACACCTTTATTTTTGGTATGTATACAAAACATCATAAAAAAAGTCACAAAGTATAAATTTTTTCAAAATTATTTTGAAACAACCCCTATAAATGTACCGGAGAACACACATGCAGATGCCTTCACTGGAAATGTATTCAATCCAAAGTGGTGAGAGGTTTTATGGGGTAATGACCATATGCTTATGGGGTCAGTTAAAAAGTTAATGTACTTATTCAAATTTTGGCAAAGTTTTGGCAACTAACAAGAAAAAAATCACTTGTTCAAATGGCAGCTGATTATATATATGATGAGGAAGTCGACGGAAAGGGAAGTGGAGCAGAAAAATGGTTTGATAGCCTTTATGGCTTCTCTTAGTAAGATGTTGAGCTTGTTCACTTTCATAATTAGTGGCTATTACCATTGACAATAATTGTCAAGTTTACAAATCCTAACTGCCATGAGGTGATATTGTTCAGGTCAAATCTGAGTACATATTGAAGTACATATTGAAGCATTTTGAATGTCTTCTCTCACTTAGTGTCAAGAAATGTAAAAACAATAGTGTACCAGACTAGGACTAATGACAATGAGTAGGATTTGATCTTTATCTTGCCCAAATATAGGCAATAAATGTTTGGCCCTTGAAACTGTGTGGTATCAGGCCTATTGGTTCAATTGACAAAGTCTGTCAGGGCAAGGCAGTGTGGATGGTGATAGAGTTGCTGCTGTCCAGTAAATCTTGGATTGCTTTGTGACAGATGAACCCTTTAAAGTGTGATAACCTTTGATAATTAAATCATTTACTGGGATGTCAGCATGTATAGTGGCATCTTCATCCTTCAAAGAGCACTTCTGTATCTTCCTATTATGTGATGCCAGCAGCCTATTGACTGCTTATACCTTGTAAAATCACTGAAGCATTTACAGTAAATATGAAGTGGTCTGTATGACTAATTTTTAATTTTCTATAGCACACACAATACCTGTACATAAAAAACTTACACCAATATGAAGGGATGAACTAACAACTTGTGTAGACATGTATGAAGAGCACCTATATGAGTACAACAAGGTTATAATTCTACAAAAGTCAAGAAACAAAACCAAGAAAATTATAAATGGATTATATTTTTGTCCAACTTCCACAATTCTTTAGACCTGAATTGCAATGTGTTTTGTCAGGAGAGAATGTGTTACTCAGCACAAGCAGAAGTAGTAACTACTGTATTTACTGGGTTTGTCGTCAATTACTGTGTCATGGGGTGATCACTCCATTTAAATGACACCAATATGAGCAGACAAACTTTTAAAGTTCTTAGTTAAATGTTTTAGATAGGGGAGTGTAGTAGTAGATAACATATATGAATAATTAGAGAAATTGACAGAAGAAGCCAGAGAGAGACATATCTCTAACTGTAACTAGCTTAAGGATTCATTTAGCAACTGCTATTCAAAAAGTGAAAGATGACTCTAACACACAGTGTTTTACTACCTGGATGTCTATACTCCTGAAAATGTGTGGGATTCTTCCTGTAACAAATTGCATCATATTTGCAAAGTGGGCGACTGTCTTGAGGCATGTTATTATTTGTATTCTCCAATCTAACTGTCTCATGCTTCTGTAAAGTTGTTTGTGATTCTTTTTTGGAATCTGTAGCCTTCCTTTTCAAACCTGATTTGGTACTTTCTGCATCACAATTCTCATTTTGATTAGTCCTAGAAAGAGCTTTATTTCCATCCTTTGAACCTGTATCTCCACTTGACTTGTCTTGTCTGGATTCCAACTGCTGCCCAATGGATGTGGATTTCTCCCTTTCATACTTAGATGCAGAACTTGATCTTCCTTTCTTTTGAGAATGGTCAGACTGTACAATTGTCATGTTCTCATGCTTAGTTTTTTCCTTAAATTCTTGCCTTTTGCTGAAGCTAGTATCTAATGATTTTGTCATACTAGATAAAGATTTGCCTGAAACATGTGAGGCACTTTGATCTGAGTCATCAGAGTCACTTTCTGATATTTCATGGACCTTGCCTCTCTGCCTTGTAACAGATGGAACCCTTCTTTTTACTGGTGTCGAGGGTAATGTATTATCAAAGAGGTCTGGTGAGTTATTGTACAGGTTCCTCGTACTGGGTTTCAAAGTGTCATGTGAATCAGGTTCCGTAGTTTTATCAGAATCACTGTCTGACACAGTGTGTGCACTAGCCATTTCTCTACTTCTTTGCCTGTTCACAGTTTGTACTGAAATAAAAGTAAAAACTGAAAAATTAAATAATGTAATTTCTATTCTTTTAGATAATAATTTTTAAAATTCCTAATGAAATTACAGGCTTTAAATACCATTTACTAACAAGTTACTAATATCTAAGAGTTTCAGATAGCTAATACACAAGTGTACAAATACTGACACACATTTCTTCACAATAAAAAAAACGAGTTTTATGAACAACACATAACACACACCCCTTGTTTAATAGCCCTTTAGGTGGGCAAAAGCAAGGCATGATTGATTCAGAGGATTATTGAACAACTTGTCGAAAGGACCTCAACATTTAGTCAAGGTAGTCTTGAACAAGATTAAATGTGCAGAAACTATGATTTTTTTTTCTTATTAGTCCTAATATGACAAAATAGCCTCTTATTTTTATACCACAAAACCCAATGACCTGTTGATCTGCAAAAGTGAAAGTCAATCACAAAGTTTGATAAATGATCCTACTTTAAAACAAAAAGTTATTTTGCAAAAACATTTTTCTCTGAAAATGACAGATGACCTTGACCTCAAACTCCATAGGCCTGTTTCATACATTAAGAGACATAGCTCAAGCTGAATTTACTTCAAAGGCATTGCCTATTTTATACAATTTATATTGCAGAGCATGCACTTCATGTTAAAATGAATTGTGAGATTTTGCAGTAGTCTGAGCTACAAACAGCATTTTAATTAATTCAGTATTATACATCTGTACATCCTCATTTTGAACTAAATGGTTTTTGTTTTAAAATTCAGCCATTTCTTTTACAATCACAACTTACATGATACCTGACAGAGTCTTGGCAATGTGTCAAAAAGTTTAGTAACAAAAACAACTCAGGATGAGCTACAAGTAGATTGGTACCATCTGTTCTCACCATGATCAAGCATTATCATTCTGACTATGTACGGAATATTCAGAACTTTTTGAGATTATATAGATTGTCTTGAATGTGCCATAAAACAATAGATATGGCAGGGGAAAATCAGTGACAACTTTGATTTAAAGGCCTAAAACTGTATTATTTTGTGCATTCTGAGCACAATTAAAATAATACTTGTCTTTTATAGTAAATTTATCTGCATAAGACCAACAACTAAATACAGATTCACTTCCAGTTTCTTTCCTGTCCCTAACTTCACCCAGTGAAAATGAATATTGTGCATATCTTTAAAAAAAATAACAAAAATGAATTTTCAAACTGCTGTTACCTGTTCATATCATATCATTAAATTAGTTTTGGGTGCAACTAAAACATCTCATATTTAATAATGAGTTTTTGGCTTCTTGCAGTATCTATTAAGCATCTAATATACAAACACCTGAGAGCATAATCAAATAAACAGGAAGCTAGATAATTGTAGTTAACTTTCAATGTCTGGAAAATGTAATGTTTTATTAGTTCTGTAAATATACTTATGAAATTACTGTATATATTCAAATACAAGTTGGATCCAATCTGACATTTTCTGGTTGCATGGTTACAGTACATTTGAATAGAGCAATTGCTTCAAGAAGGCTCAAACACTGGTTCATTTTTAAGATGACTGGAAAAGGCCATGTGCACAAGAGAAAACAATTTACTTTCATTACACATTCTTATGTCTTCACAAAGAAGTGATGTCACCTTAAAATGTATAAGATTTATGTCACTAAGAACCTGTACTGATTAGAAGCTAATCTACAGAAAAAAAAATTTGAAATCAATTGATATAATGTCCTGGTGTGTGTATGTGATTTTGATTTTTAATGTATGAATTTTTCAGTCATATCACACAATGTCTGTTTATAGCGATGTCAAGCACTAGGACATCATGCTGCAGACATTTAGCATCATGTACGACCGTGTCATATTCTTCTGATACAGCAAATAACAGTCCTACCACTTAACTCTGAATGCCGAGAGCCTAGTGAGACATCTAATTCTTTGGTATGACTTGGCCAGGGTTCAACTCTGTGACCTCCCGCATCTGAGGTGGATGCTCTAACCACTGAGGCCATGATGCAGTCTCTAATATACTGGTTTTATCACATGTATGGGATTGGGTTTCAAATGCAATATCAAATATTCTTACCATTAACTGTACTTGCTGCCATTATATTTCAGTATTTGGTAAATGTATGATTCGAGAAATGAATGAAGATAAGTGTTCTCAGCATTTATTATGATTATTAACTTTGTCAATGGATGATTCACCAGTTAGAAGATCTGTATCCTTATATATTTACTTCACCAACAAAATTTATTGCAACTCAGAAAATATCTCTTTACAAATAGTTCCACATGCAACACAATTTGCAACATCTCCAAGATGTCACAACACAAATCCAGCAAGCTTCACTTATGTCCAGGTTTTGATAACAGGCTGATTTGGACCATAGATGATTTGGACCGAAGCTGTTTTGGACCAGGCTTACTCTGTCCAGATTATGAGCTGATTCAGACATTGTAAAATATTAAGATTTGTACAGGATTTAAGTGTGATATTTACATTTAATCAATGCCTAAAATTAATACAAGTACATAACCAAATAAACAAATCATAAATTTGCAATCCTATCATGGACTATTGTAATGAAACTATATATAGTGAGTGATTACATTACGAAACCCCTCCTTCTGAAAATAGATGCACTTATGTATGTGTTGTGTTCATATACTGACTATAAATGAGCCATGTCTGTAATTTTATACATTTTAGTTTGTTATGTAAGAATAGTTACAGTAATGTTTTTACTACAACAAAGAAATGAGGATACTTGTGCATTTGCTCTCATGTACACTATACAATGGTTGTGTCAAATGCATTTAGAAATATTTGAAAGTGCCATTATTGTGAATTTTTAAAAAGTATATAAAAAACAAATATAAAAATATAAAAAATTGATCAAGGGTGGACAATTAAGCATTTTACCAACTTGCAATTATAGTAATTAATCTAGTTACTCAGACAAATTTTGTTAGAATGTATTCGCAGCCATTCTCTTTCAGTCATATGGCCAAAATAACTAAGATAATTTTCTACAAGAAAATAAAGTATTGCTTAAATCCAATGTAAAATGCAAATATAAATACTGGGAAATAGAGAGCATAATTAAAATAAGAGAACAAACATTATATATATATATATATCATTATATATTGTATCAAATAACATACAAGAACCTGGAACTTGATAATGGTTAGGTGTAAGCATTGCATGGGATTTTAATAGCATTGGCAATAACAAAGACACAAAGTTGCAATAGCCTATCATGACTTGTACAGTACATTTATTTGTAAGGAGGAATAGACATACAGTACTGAAATCGCTTTAATGTTTTGTTCCTTTTTGTTTCTTTCTTTATGTTTTATAAAACCTATTAATATGGATTTAAAAATCTATTTTTGAATACTAAAATGTCCAAAGGCCAATCTACCCTCCCTCAACCTTTCCCTATCACTACTTGTGCTGGTAGCATAGCAGACTAATCTACCAATAATGAAACAGATATGGAGATATGGGCAATGAATGAATGCCTTTATGGTAAGTCTCCTAACCACACCACCACAACCACAACTCACTCACACACACACACACACACACACACACACACACACACACACACACACACACACACTGTCTGTCTGTCTGTCACTGTCTCTCTCTCAATAAGCACCTTTATGGTAAGTCTCCACCACCCCATTACCATCTTTCTATATTAAGAACTACATTTTCTTGTTGACACACTAGAAAGGGTCATGTAGAGTTGATTCTCTCCGTCAAAACACAGTTGCTTGCAATAAATCTTAACTGTGTTGGAAATGCAAGTACCAGTATGTGTATTTCTGGGTGATGTAAATAAAATATATGTATAGTATGCATGCTGTATCATTGATAAACCAATCATAAAAAATTTCTTAATAAAAGGAAACTCTGCAAGCTTTGTTTCCTTTTAATGAAAATGTATACATCTTGTAGTGTATATATATATGTATGTATGTATGTATGTATGTATGTATGTATGTATGTATGTATGTATGTATGTATGTATGTATGTATGTATGTATGTATGTATGTATGTATGTATGTGTGTGTGTGTGCATGTGTGTGTGTGTGTGTCTCTCTCTCTCAGAGTATGTTAATGCTTCTGATACATTGCTTTTGTCTACACATACTAGTCTGGGTATGTTAATGCCTTTGTTACATTTATCTAGATTTTATCTTTTTACTTTGTTTTTACTATATAATAATACCAAATAAAATTTACTAAAAAATGAAAGTTATGGTCCGGTATAGTTTATAATTTAGTTCATTACAATATCTAACATCAATATCACATGTCTACATTCTTCTAATTTTGCAGACCTCATAAGATAAAATATATTTTGACAATCTATCTTTAAAGCACCATATGGTAATTTTGTTTTTCTGAAATTAGTGTAGCATTTAACATTCTGCAATGTACGAAAACAGAAGAAAAAAATGCAATTAACCTGGGGTTTATTTTTGTGTACTGACTGGTCTCATTATGCTAATTTTTAAATATTGTTTTATAAATATTAAATTCAGGTATGAGTGTTCCAGTTTATTATATGTTACATCATCCGAATCAGCCTCGCATTTGGGAATTAGCCATCATCCAAATCAGCCAGCATTCCAAGGTGTAATCAATTTCACATTATCTTTTGCTGTAATTAGCAAGCAGAAAATAGCCTTTATCATACATTTATGTATAAAGTTAAAATTTATTTGGAGGTAGGGTCTCATTGCATGTGCTTTTTTTTTAAATTTTGTCTTCTTGATCAACAAGTAGATCTCTGCTTTTATTATGGATAATAACTGGTCTTGTCAACATATGTGCATTGATCGATTTGTTGGTCCAATACCAGAAATAAAATCCGGAGATCTACTTGTTGGTCTACATGTCTATTAGTTAGATTGACCTTAGTTCTACAATGTAAGACCTTGACCTCGATATTTATGTTTTTGGCATTGATCACTAATCCATTTATAAATGTGATACATCTTAAAATGTAGGACTATAGTCCAATGCTACATCCCAGTTTGTTTGTACCCCCCTACCAATTTCAATAATGGAAATCTTTAATTTGATAAAAAGTGCAAAGAACTTAGTCCATTCATTGATCTATATTTTCTAATCTGAATGTGAGAAGAATTGCCATAACACCATCATCGCCTGTGTGTTTCATGCTTAACGGAAGTTTTCAATGTAATAGACTAACATGCTTGTGAACCATTTCCAGTTTCTGGACCAGTCCATTTTCAGCAAAGGGGTGCATGTGCGACTAAAGATGTATATACTAATATCGTCTGCTTCCGATATTTACAGTGTTTAATCAAGCAAAGGAAAAGAATGAAAAAAAAAAATGCCTATAACGTGGATTTAACAAGTGGTTTAATTATAGTTCAACGCTATATTATCGCGGGCTTTATATTATAGCGGCAAATGGAATTTTCCGATTAATTTTTTACATGAGTCATCTAGCGATTGTTTACGCATGCCAGTAAGGACGCAAATATCATATAGCGCAATTTAATATAAAATGTCAACATTTTATAAAGTTTATAATAAAAAAGAACGAACATCACTGTATTGTAAAGTGCATGCAATTACGTTGATCACCGTAAACAAAACTCCAGTCAAGCTTGCTATATCTGCATTGGATTTGATTACGAAGTTTATTCAATGTATAGTCTGATGTTTGATGATTATAGATCATATCCTAATAGTGACATATGTCATAACAAGGTCAAGGTTACAATTTGATTTCATGGTAGCCATTATGGACCCAAATAGACACAACGCTGCAAATGAGCCTACTTATTTAACACAAATCGGAAAGCAATAATAGTTAAACTACTTTTGAAATTAGCAACATTTCAATAATAATATTATTAATAATTGATTTATTCATAGTTTTCTCTGCCCACATTGCACTTACTTCAGACAAAGTGATACATATTTTTTTACTACTGTAGTTATCATGGATTTCAACTTAACTGACATTAGTGTATTCAATTTAGTCATTAAATTCTTTTTTTTATATGAAAATTTTCTGCCATTGCAAGCATTGGCATTACATCTTATCACCAAGTTGAAATTTGTGTTTATCATAATATGTGCATACTACCAGACATAATTCAGGTAAATACTTCGATAATATAGAGTTGTTCCCTCATGGCACGGTAATCTGGGTCAGCTGGCATAAGCAGTTTTATTTACATTAAGGCGATTGGATTTACCAATATCTTTTATAGAAATCAATAAGAGGGAAAATTAGTGAAACTTTACAATTTGTAACAATGCAGCAATAGCAGAACGGTTTTATTGTGTACTGATAACATGTGCCGCAATAATACAGCGTCCCAGGATAATATGTTCACGTGTGCAAAGGAATATAATTCCAAAGTCAACGTTATGGTAATTTACGTAATTATCTGGCAGTTACTGAATAAGATGAATTACGTCATTATGTTGTCGGATGAAAATAAACTATTCCATAGCGTAATGAATATGGCGACGTGTTAGTATGTAAAGTTCGTTTAGCATGTAAGGTGCAAGGGGACGCAAGTATTAGTGCCATTCTGGCGACAGTCAGGTTAGAAATTATAAATCAATGATTCAATTGAATTAGTTCTGTCCACTTTTTATCACATTAAGCTTTTTAATTATTGAAATTGTTAGGGAGGGGGAAATAACAAACGTGATTGTAGCATCGGACTATACAGTAGAATGGCACCTCACTACCAATTCTCTACACCCTGATACATGACTGCAGACGTAAAATTGAGAGGTAAAAAATAAATACAGCTGACATGACGAAAATCTGGAGAAAAGAAAGACAATCCAAAGAATACCATAGAGGAAACCAGCCAGGACATCAATTTTGATGGCGATTTCAAGATTTTCTTACATTAAGCAATGGAAGCTGACATCTTGAAACTGTGAAGAAGTGATAGCACGCACAGTGTAAATGCGTAGAAAAAGGTACGTATTCTATGTCTGTGATAGAAGCATTAACATTGATTAATCCGGATGAATTGCTTATGTGGAAATTTATGTCGAAATACGGCTAACTGATTTGTACAGCCAACTGTCGATTGTTTCACTCCAGGAAAATATGTTATAATAAAAATTACTTTGTAAAATCTGCCATATACGTTAACGAAATGTATGTATGCCATATTCATGTTTATAATAAATATTTGTTTATACATATTTTTCTGTGCTAATTTTGTATGATCTGTAATACTTCCATGTCTGTGTTTGTAAGCTTTAGTTATACTGTATCTTGTGTTTTGTGTCGATTTTTGTGTATATTGTGTCTTATATACCCTACCCACTAAATCATATTAATATTCTCTCCATATTTAGAACCATTTTCTTTTTTATATAATGGTATGTGTCTGTTTTAAATTTATTCCTATAAAACACAGCCAGGATAGTCATTAGTACAGTTTTATATCGGACAATCCGGTTTTAAGCTGGTCTGACACCTTCTTATCATTACCATTTTTAATGTTCAATTTTGTATTTTTAAAGTCCGTTCTGGTAGATTATGGTGGGTTGTAGTGGAATGTGGCCAAATTTAGTTGATTTGGGTAGATTGTAGTGCATTATGCTAAATCATGATGCCTTGTTGTCATGCATTTATTTCACTTCTAATTGTACTTGTTTCGTGCAACCCTTTGAAAAACAATTATTTTACCTTTGACAAGATTTGCAATAAAGACATTATTAGAAAAGGAACTCAACTATAAAAGGCAAGGTATAAGAAAATGCAGTTACACACAACTACATATATAAAGGAAAAGAAGACAAGTACCATTACAAAGTCAAATTAATATGGGCTATGTTTGTTAACATTTTGTGGTGTTTTATTTAAATGTTGGCTCATTAGGATCATCATAACTAACTCTGGCAAAATTACTGGATGCTTCTTACCAAACTGCCAAGCTCATTGATATCATATGAAAGATTATGAACATGAAAGAAAGAAAGAAAAAAGAATTGAAGACACCTGTTTGTTTTAGTCATAATTATTTTTGTTTTTGCCAACTAAGTTTATGAGCATTTAAATTTACATTAAATATTTCTTATTTAAATATCTGATAGTCATTCCACAATCTCGATTTTTTTGGGGGGGGAGGGACAATTGGAAATTATAATTACCTGTGACTAATATTTTTCATGATTTATTTGAAAAGTGATGCTGGCATTTAATTATTATATACTAAAATACTATAATGAGACCATATTAAACAAATCTGTGCCTAGATTTAAAATTTAAGCTGGCACTCTCGGTGTTGGCATATGAATAACAAAACCAAAACTTAAAGCAAAACAACACAATGAAATAAAAATAAATTTAAATGACGTTCAAAGTTACAAGGTAAAAAATAAATGAACATTGTCATAAAAATATGCACTATGAAATCATCACAAACATTTATGTCAATAAAGTTACAAACTTTGCAAAAAGCTTCAAAATATAAGCATACAGCAATGCATTTATTCAAGCAAGACAGATGTACAACTATGCATGTATACATATGAAACAGACTTTCCAGTATTATACGGATAATGTTATCAACATTGCAGATAATTCCAGACTGCGCATTTTATGGTTAAAATATGTAGTGACATCTCGGCAACTCCTGCGACGCCGCTGGTGCCATGACGTATCGGCTTGTCCTTTCCCTTGGATCCATCAGCTGCGTGGAGAGGGGGAGTCAGTTGCATGGACAACAGCTGATTCTCCATATAACCTTGCCCAGGCTTGCGCCCTGGAGAGGACACTCCAGCTTCGCTTCACAGTGTTGACACAACACGGGAAGCAACAGTTACCGGTTATAAGTCACCACTCGATTGGCGTAGAGTTAGACGCCAGGGGTTGCTTCCGACGGTGGGAGAGACCAACAGATCTCATTGGACAGCTATCGCCCGCCTCACGCTGGGCAGCCCCCAGCCAATAAGGTGCCGTCCCGCCACAGCTCGCCTGCCTTGCTGGGTGCGCAGGGCTTAAGATACGTGAGTACCTGACAAGCGGGCTGCAACTACAGCACCAAGAAAAAACAAACGAAAAACAAGGAAATCAACAATCCTCAAGCTACGTACATGGAACGTCCGGACTATGCTGACAGGGCTTTCAGATGATCTCCAGGCAATCAGTGATGTTCGAAAGACTAAAGTCATCAACGACGAACTCGCAAGACTCCATGTCGATATCGCCTCACTTCAAGAGACACGGCTACCAGATTCTGGGTCCCTCAGAGAAAAGAACTACACGTTATTCTGGCAAGGAAAGAGCTCAGACGAAGTTAGGGAGTATGGTGTTGGTTTTGCTGTCAGAAACTCTCTGCTGGCTATGATAGAACCCTGCCAACAAGGAAACGAAAGACTGCTATCTCTTCGCCTCCACACCACAACCGGGCTAGTTAATCTCATCAGTGTTTACGCTCCCACACTCAGTGCCACCACAGATACCAAGGATGCGTTTTACAACGAACTCGACTTGCTCATCGACAATATTCCGAAGGAAGAGAACTTGATATTACTGGAAGACTTCAACGCTAGGGTGGGTGCCGATCACGACTCCTGGCCTTTGTGTCTCGGCAAGTTTGGCATTGGGAAGATGAATGAAAACGGGCAACGTCTACTAGAAATGTGCTCGTTCCACAACCTCAGCATCACCAATTCATTTTTTTCAGACAAAACCACAGCACAAAGTGTCTTGGAGGCATCCCCGATCCAAACACTGGCATCAGCTGGACTTGATTATCACAAGACGTTCAGCCATGAAGGGTGTGCAGCTTACTCGTACATTCCACAGCGCTGACTGCGACACCGATCACTCTCTAGTCTGCTGTAAATTTAAGCTTCAACCAAAGAAGATCCACCACTCTAGGCAAGTGGGTAAACCACGCATCGATGTGAGCAAGACGTCATATCCAGACAAGGCTGAAGAATTCACTTACGCCCTCTCCAAGGCGTTCAGTTCAGAACCTCCCTACGGCAGTGCCAAAGAGAGATGGGACAACATCAGAGATACTGTGTACAGTGTAGCCACAAGAATCTTTGGTAAGAAGCAGACAAAGAACAATGACTGGTTTGACGCCAATTCCGCCACACTCATGCCAGCAATAGAAGAGCGTTGCAGTGCCCACCTGGAATTCAAGCGTTCTCCCTGTGTGAGGACACTACATGCATATAGATCTACCAGAAGCAAAGTGCAGAGGTTAGCACGGCAATGCGCTAATGAATACTGGCTTCTACTCTGTCAGAGCATCCAGTCAGCAGTAGACAACGGAAACATCAGAGACATGTATAATGGCATAAAGAAAGCAATGGGTCCAACGAAGAAAGTGATATCTCTACTGAAGTCTTCTGCAGGAGATATCATTCATGACAAGAACAAACAGATGGAGCGCTGGGTAGAGTACTACTCCGAACTGTATTCCAGAGAGAATAACGTGACCAACAATGCCCTCAACGCCATTAAAAACCTCCCTTGTTTGACCAAACTGGATGAGAAACCTACTGAGACAGAACTAAAGCTAGCATTAGAGAAACTGACCACAGGTAAAGCCCCAGCAAAGATGGCATCCCAGCAGAAGTCATCAAATGCGGCGGCAGTGTGCTGTTCACACACCTTTATGATCTTCTCTGCCAGAGCTGGGATGAAGGTGCAGTGCCTCAGGACATGAGAGACGCCAACATCATAACCCTGTATAAGAATAAGGGTGACAGAAGTGACTGCAACAACTACAGGGGCATATCACTTCTCAGCATCGTGGGTAAAGTCTTCGCTAGAGTAATCCTGAACAGACTGCAGACGCTTGCCGACAGAGTGTATCCAGAGTCTCAGTGTGGGTTCCGCGCAGAGAGGTCTACAATCGACATGATCTTCTCCATCAGGCAACTGCAGAAGAAATGCAGGGAACAACACAGACCCCTCTTCCTAGCTTTTATAGACCTCACCAAAGCATTCGATCTGGTCAGCAGAGACGGACTCTTCAAAATCCTGACGAAGATTGGATGCCCTCCAAAGCTGTTAAGCATGGTCCAGTCCTTCCATGCAGACATGAAAGGCACAGTGCAGTATGATGGCTTATCGTCCGAGCCATTTAATATCCACAGCGGAGTGAAACAAGGCTGTGTCCTTGCCCCCACGCTCTTTGGCATCTTCTTCGCTGTCTTGCTTAAGTACGCCTTTGGGGCGTCCACAGAAGGGATCTATCTGCACACGCGTTCAGACGGCAGACTGTTCAACCTGGCACGACTGAAGGCAATGAGCAAAGTAAAAAAAGCATCCATTAGGGACATGCTCTTTGCAGATGATGCTGCTATAGTCACTCACACAGAAGCTGAACTACAACGCCTGATGGACCGCTTTGCTAAAGCATGTGATGAATTCGGGCTGACCATCAGCCTAAAGAAAACCAACGTGATGGCTCAGGACGCAGACCCTCCCAGCATAACCATTAACAACTACAAACTAGAAGTAATCAGTGAGTTCACTTACCTTGGCTCTACCATCACCAACAACCTCTCACTCGATGCCGAGCTCAACAAGCGGATTGGAAAGGCGTCAACAACTCTCTCTAGATTGTCGAAGAGAGTGTGGAACAACAACAAGCTGATATTAAACACTAAGATCACCGTGTACCGTGCCTGCGTGCTTAGCACTCTTCTGTATGTCAGCGAAACTTGGACCCTGTACGCCTCTCAGGAGAAAGGATTAAGAGCCTTTCACATGCGTTGTCTCCGTCGCATACTTTGGATCACCTGGAGCGATCGTGTGACAAACAACGAGGTGCTTCAACAGGCCAAAATTGCCAGCATGGTCACACTCCTCCGCCAACGTCGCATCAGATGGCTGGGCCATGTGCATCGAATGGATGATGGACGGATCCCCAAAGACCTTCTCTACTCAAAGCTTTCTTCAGGCAGAAGATCAATAGGACGGCCACATCTTCGCTTCAAGGATGTCTGCAAGCAGGATATGAAAGCTCTTGGAATAGAGGTCAACACCTGGGAAGAGCTTGCCCTCGACAAGTTCAGCTGGCGACATGCTCTGTACACAGGTCTGAAAGCCAGCGAGAAAAAGTTACGACAGCTCGCTGATGAGAAAAGATCTCAGAGGAAGAGGATGCAGTTCCAACCAAGACCTGAGTCATACTTCAAGTGTAGCAACTGCAGCAAGGATTGCCACTCCCGTGTGGGACTTTATATTCACAGAAGACGCTGCACATCTACAAACTTGGACACCTTTCATGGGCGCATTTCCATCGTCTCTCGAGACTAACGGAAGCCAACCATGTAGTAAAACCAGTCTACTCCTTAATTTTAATGTTGAAATGCCTCTTTGACTTGAAGATAATGCAATCAGGGGGAAGAATTGCCCCCAAATCCAATTTAAATTAGATATAGCTTGTTTATGTGATATTTTTATTGATTTTCTTAGTGATTTTCATCAAACATTGACTATTGTTTCCAATGGCATATACAATTATTTTTTTAAAAATCTATTCTATTTTATTTGTTTATTTATTTTCAAATTTTGAATGGTCAACCCAATGCAAGATTATTGTGTCTGTTCTAAGGGAAAGATTCATTGCAAAATCAGTTCTGAACAACACGCAATTAAAAAACCATTTATTCGTTAAACGAATAGCAACGAAGCTGTAAATAAAGACTTACTCTTCAAAATAATATTTTTCAGATGAACCTTTTCCATAAAATGTGTAAAACGTGTGCATGCATTTTTTTTTCTCTCCTGCCTGAAAATCGGTATTTTCTTCTTGTCAAGCACTCAGTCCGGTTTAGTCGTGCTTTTGTATGTCTATTGACCTGGTTTGATATACCGGTAGTTTCAATATGCGGATATATTAGTGTTTACTGTACTATACTTGCGTTAACAACGTTTGCATTCCAAAGTTTTAATTTTGGTTACACGATACTAGTTTGTTCTGTAAATTGAGCAGATCATGAGAGAGTAATATTCTCTCTTTGTATCATTAGTGTATGAGGGTAATGCTATACGAAGGTAATGTTGTTTATACTGAATAATGATTTTAAGTTGTATTTGACATGACCTGTCAGCTAGTTACAACATGTTTTCCGTAATTGGCGGTGAATCGCACAAGATTAAATAAAAAAATATTTTAGTTACCTTCCTTTTCCTCAATCATAAATTTAAGGCGTAGTTAGAATCGAAAAGCCCGTCAGGGCCATATTTGTTTTCTCTCTTACTATAATTTTGACACACCCAACTGCTGGAAAAGCGAACGTTCGATTCATTTTGCTTGTGATAATGTTCATTAGACTAAACCCTCTTTTACATTCTGCCTTAGAGGACCTCGCAGCTAACAACAATCTCTCATTTTCTGCATTCTTGGGTATATAATTTGGATTAATTGTGGCCTGATGTGAAACAATCCCCTGTATGTTGCACATTGATATGATTCAAGATACACATCCTGCAATTAGTGATACAGTGTAAGACCTCCCATCAGATATTTATGCTTTGGGCGTCCTTTTATATATGTTGACATACTGGTTATATTTCCAGTATACAAATTACAGAGAGACATAGTTATCATTAATATGATGTAATTCTCATCAATATCAAGTTTTAAAAAATGGTGTCAAACAGACTGCCTTTTGATTGTCAGTGAGTTTATTCAATGTTTAAGTCCATTTTAATGGTGGCTCCATTACTTTAGCTACCAGGCCCTTTGTTTTGAAAACATCTTTTTACTAGTTTTGTATCTTACTTAAACTTTAACTAATTACGATGTTATTTTATAACTAGAAGAAATAATACATTTTCCTCTTGGAAAGAATAATCTCATCTACAAGAAATCCAGGAATGGAAATGAGGATGAATGCCAACAAATTCTATGACATTGTTTTTCCTGCAGATGCAAAAAACTGCTGCAGCCATGGGTAGTAGTCAAACTAGACTTGAATTTTAGGGAGAAATGACTTCTTTTGGATAGAACAAGGAGAAGTATATTTTATATATATATTTATATATACACACATAAACATTGTGACCCCGTTATAGCACACTCCGTTTTAACATGAATTCGGATATAACATGGTCATGGTCATGGTGTGGCTCCCAAAATTTTATATACATGTAATTTTCTCATACACACAAAATTTTCTTAAAAGGAAAAAAAACAAACAAAAGTTTATTATCATTTTAAGGAAAGATCACATATGAATAATACTAGATGTTCATAGTGTGGCTCCTGAAATTTTATATGCATTTTTCTCATACATGAAAAAAGTGTTTTCTTCTTTAAAGTACGAAAAATAATGTGCAAAAAGTTTATTCAGGAAGCGTGCAGGGTTTCACCAAATGTTGCAAATTGTGATTTTGTTTCCCTTATTGGCTGCAAAATATACCATCTGGTGTTTTTTTTATTGGTGACATTGTTGGCTGTCTAAACATGCATATACAACCCCTTGTATATGTTACCATTTGTTTGGAGTAAAGAAATTCAAGGGCCTCATGAAAGGATTCCACAAAGTTGATATAAAATGCAAATTTATCTATTGTTACATAAACAAATTCTTTATCCATTTTGACTAGCTATCATAACAGTGCAGGTTATATCATAATCCGCTTATGTTGACATCTAGCAAGAGTACTTTTTTTTTTGAGATATCTGCTTTTTTAAATTTACATTTATAGTAGTGGAGATCAATCAGATGAGGCATTATCTCATCTGTATTTTGTTGGATTTTTAGCTACTCACTAGTAATTGATATATTTAAATTTACATTTGTATGTGGATCGTAAATAAAATTCCTCTTTTTTTTCACTCAGAATTCTATCCTTCAGAACATTCACATTTTCTGTAGTAATCCCAGTCATCAGACTAGAACACTGCATCTCTATCGTTGATTGACCCTTTCTTTAAATTCTGATGCAGGCAACATCACTTCACTACCACAAATTTAAAACAACAAAAACAAAAATACAATTAAAAAAAATAAGCTCTCACTTGTCTATTCAATAGGTGGGGAGGAACAGTAACTACAATTAACCATACAACAGCAAAATTCATTTTTTTAAAAAATGTACCCAGATAAGATAAGATAAGATAAGAATTCTTTTTTTCAGACTGCATATCCATACATCTAAATTAAAATGATATAGAGTAAAACATTGTAAACATAAAAGAACATATATACATATATATACATACATAAATACACCTATGCACATACATACACATAAATATATACATACACATACAAATATACATATATACACACATATACATATATATATATATATATATATATATATATATATATATATATATATATATATATATATATATATATATAAAATAATAGCTGAAATTTCATAGAAAACATTAAACAAGACTTTTTCTTTTCACTTTCAGAAAAATCACTATAAAATGACAATTTAAAAGATTTCCCAACTTTTTTTACAACTTTTTTTAAACAATACCTGTACCATGCACATTAGAGCAAATGCACGTCATTCTAATTTTTTTGTTGGTGATAAAACTTAACCATAACTGTTTATAGACAACAAACTGAAGATTAATGTCTATATGAATGAAGTAAGCCCTTTCTTCAACCCAGTTGTCACAGCCATCATACAAGTACATCTAGTTTTTAAAAGTGGGGTTTTCTTAATATAATCACTAACTTTATAGTTTTGTTACAACAGTCCATTGATAGATTGCCAATGAAAGGTTATATTATTTTTCTATGTACCAGTAGTAACAGTAGGAATTGTTTAAATAGTAAATGCTTCACTGTTTTTTTTCTTCATATTTTCACAACAATGTGGTTTTTTTTCTTCAGAATACATGAATAACCATCACCATACAGTGTCTCTTGAATTCCACAACATGGCATTGTCCAGTTTGTTTCTGACTTAGATAATTGCATTTTAAAGCTAAATCTTCAATAACATATATTTAGACTGCTTTATATGAATTAAAAATTTTCCTGAATATATTTGCCCAATGGTCAACTAAAAGAGACAGTCTCATAAAATGATACTTCCCAGACACAGCAATGTCTGCAATTATTTTGCCATGAAAAGTTCACTTACAGTTCCAAACTGATTTTTATGAATAAAATGATGTACACATGACAGTTAAAATATTGATGTTACCTATTCTATTCTTAAAACACAATTTGCTATTTACATAAGTTTAAATTTCGATAAACAAGTTAGGATGTTAGGATGTTTTTATCATCAAAAGATAACTTGCTGGAAATCAGGCAGTGATTGCTGTTAGCTTATTTAGGAAAAGGTTAATGGTCAATCAGCTATCAAAACACATGCCTGTGAATGTGCAAGGGATTGTTTGTTGGCACATTTGATATCAACACCAGCTATTTGATAGCTTGAAGCCTACATTTCACCTTGAGGCCCCCCCCAGTGATCAAAAGCACTGACCATTATGGATCACTGCCATCTCACCTCTGTCTGTGTGAGTTAGAGTCCAGACTCGACTAATCCCGACTAACCTGGGTAAGTGAGAAAGTCTGCCAGTAGCTTCTTGTGGGTCATGGTTCTTCCCAGGGTTTTCCAGGGTTCTTCCTCCACCATTAATACTGGCCGCCATGTATAGCCTATCTTGTGCTGAAAAATGGCATTTAAACCCTACATTTCACCTTGAGCTATAACATAGCACTGGAACTAACCAGGCTAAGGCAATGGAGCATATAAAGAATGATGGTCATTCATTGTTTCTCTGAAAAATCACAAGGTAAAGTCATTTTTGGTTTTCTAACAGAAGAAGGTGAAATTTACACTTGGTCACTGACTTCACCTGGTATGTAACTCCATGGGTACTTGGTTTTGTTAGTGATGAAGGAAAACTATTGACAGCACCCAGTCCTATTCTATAATTTTTAGATTTAAATTTACACAAAGTGATAAATTTGCCCCTTGCTGGTTCTGTGCTAAGTTTATTCAATCGGTTGGCACCTTCAGTCACTGGTTAAATATTTCTACATATAAAAAGACATTTCAAATGTGTTCCCCATGTACAATTTAAGGAGAGATTTTGCCAGGATTTTTGCCAGGAGGTCCTTTTCCTTTGTTTCCAAAAAAGTGTGGAGTAGAAAAGAAAAAGAGAGAGGAAGAAACAGACATTATTTAATATTTGTCTAGCAATTCAATATTTATGTCCCATTCTTCCTTCTCCACTTCATTAGAGTTCACCTGGAATCAAAAACTTTTTAAAAAATGTCAGATATAAGCATTAGTCTGTTATTGTTTCTGATAATATTTTGTTTCTTATCTGTCTTTGAATATTGTTCTATGCTTCCTTCTCAAGGGGTATATACATAGCTTTCTCAGCTTGAACAGGTTGGGAAACTGTTCTTTATGTACAATTTTCCTGAGCTTACAGATATTATTTTTTGGATTCGTCTGCTCCAAAATAGGATTTTTCACAGAACTTACTTTCTTAAATCAGTAGTTTACCAATACCATGCTAAATTTATTATATTTTACATAATGCTACATTAGTATATTTAGTCCATCAATGCCATAGTCTGCTTATGCAGAAAGAGGTATTCAAATAAATATTTTACTTCATAATTTCTTTTTTTTTCATCCTTTTTTTCTGGCTTATCTTAAACCAGATATGGATGTGGGGTTTTGTAAAATATGATTGGCAGGGTTAAATTGATTGATTAAAGAGGTAAAATTTTTATTTAACTTTTAAATCGTTTGTATTTTAATTAGGATCTGGATTGTGCCATTTTTTCATTTACAGGTAGTTTTGAAATACAGCTGAAAGGGAGATTGACCATCATGCCATCTACTTTTGCTCATCCATCATACACATCTGACATATTGAACACAAATTTTAGGCTCAAAATCACTCTCTTGTATCTCCATTAACACTTTTCCAGCTCCAGTAATCCAATATACATTATATATTTAACAATTATTGTAATCATCACTATCATCAGTCAGTATTTGTCAAATGAAATCATAATCTGAAGATGAACTACACTGGGAATCAGACATTTTGGATTTTCTAGGTAGCCCATATTTTAAATACATTTATTAAACTTCCTTGATGGAAGGTTCAAACTATGCTATAAAGCTTTTCCCATAGCACAATGTGCCAATCAAGTTTATTTTAACAACCATTAATGTAATTCTTGAAAGACGAAGATGTGTAGACAGTTGCCCACCCAAAAAAACAAATGTCAGGAAATGGTTAAAAAGAAATTGTATACTTCACTGAGCACATTTTCATATGTGGGACCATCAGTTAATTTGCTGGAGTTCTAGAATATCACTTCTCCAGATTTGCATGATACATGCAATCACGCACACTGACAGCATATTTCTTTGAAATGAACGAAATGAAGCTATATAAATACTTTCTTCAATATTAATATACATGTATTTTTATTTGTTTTATTAAAGAAACATACTTCAACTTAATCCTTATTTGCCAAGAACTGGCTGATGCTGGTGTACCTAATTCATTTACAATCACATGAAATCTGTTTAAAAGCCTGTATGTTATTGATTCTCACTTTGTTGAAAACAGATCAAATAAAATAGAAATTTGATGACAAAAAGAATTGTCTGCCAAAGACTTGTTTGTTGGAATTTTCATGCAACCAAAACTAAACATATGCATCTGTTCACATATATTTTGATATGCCCAGAGAACCTTGAAACAGTCACTGCTGCATAACATGCTTTGAGGTCAGTTGACCTCATGATGAAAGGTAAATTGCTAAAGAATATTTTAAACCTTGGCAACCCATATTGACACCATTGGGTCAAATTGCTTTAGTTCTGCAATACCTTGTATGTATAATGTCATTTTCTGTACTGAAGTAAATGCAGGCACACTCAGCTGGATTTTTTTTTAATGTTAACTGCCATTTCAGTTAGTTGAAGATCTTTAGTTGTTGAGTTATATTAAAGTTGGTTAGCAGGTAGTAGATTCTCTTGGACAAAATGTCTGATCACATATGACCAAATATAATTAGCAAAAATTCATATTAAAAAAACTGTGCAATTGACAGGAAAATGGATCACTCAGACCTTTTACTACTGTGCTCATTATGAATCTGAAACCAAGAGGAACCATGGTTTCAAGCCCTTTACAGTTCATGCATCAATGAATTTTAGACTCTGTGCTATAATCCTCAACCACTGGGGCAGCCCTCATTTACAGTAACTGTTAAAGAAACATTGAAACATATTTATAAAGTCAGCCTTGGTGATGTTCTGACTGGATGTACACCTTTGGATGTGTTGATAACGAAATTAGTGTCCAAAAGGAGTGGTTACTGGTACTAATAATTTGGCCTGTCTATGAAGATCTTGTCAGTTATTGGAAATGCTTAATTATGAGTATTTGGATGCATATACTTTATCTGGGAGAGAGAAAATCACTTGGGCAGGAGTCTTCCTTATGCATGCAATAATTGAGCAGTAAAATTCCATGGCTTAGCAGTCTTGCATCAACAATTGGCTGAGTGGGAAAATGCTTTGATCAATTAATCATTTTAGCTGTGCTGATATTTACAATGACAGAATTCAGTGGCTGAAAGGCCCCCAGATGTACATGTCATAAGAATACATCAAGAGAACATGAACAGTAGCTGGATGGCTAGTTGAAAGACTTTGAATAACTGCTGAGTGGTAAGAAAATGTGCTGATATTTACATTGACTGAATTCAGAGGTATAAAGACCCAGAGATGTACATATGATCATTATAAGAGTACATCAAATGAATAACTTTAGCTTTCAGTGTCTTCTTCATTTCCTAGTGTAGCCGAATAAGTATCACATATCAGCTCAAATAAAGACATGCTAAGAATTGGACAAAATACCGTTTGCAAATTTGGATAAGTATTTTGGGGTTAAATGTCAAATTGATGAAGAATGTAATGAGATTCAGAAAAAAGCTAAAGTTCATATAACTTATAGTTTGGATGGAACAGCAGCCAAAAATAAGAAAGTGTGTGATTTCCTGGCTAAGTGTTTGGAATAAGGCCTTTCCTTTCTATTGTTAAAATTGAGTCTCACTTTAAAGGACAAACAAGTTGTATATGTTAGTTTTTGTATAGAATTTGGAAAATTAAATTCAATAGCAACCACTGGTTCTTCTCATCAGGACATTTAACCACTTAAGGTATGCTTATGGGAGAGGACTGCAACTTTTGCTTATGGGACTCCTATCTTTACCAAAATAGGAGTCCTCAACTCCTAGTTGTAATATTCTAGCAAGTTTAAGGCTTTCTTAAGGACAGCATTATACTTGACTTCTATTTTAACATTCTTTATCTTGGTTATTGATTCATAATTGATTATAAATTTATGACCATCTTAGCTGCTGCATTATTGAACTGAATTAAAATTTTATGCTGACAGATATTACTGACAAAGATCTTTTCATGTTTTGTTCTTAATTTTAAGTTTTGATCTTTATTATTGTTATATCTTGGATCCATCTACTTTTTTAAACATTGTAATAAACAGTTTTGTCCTCATTTGTTTAATTTATGTTAGACTAATTGGTCAGTAACAACCTCAGAATGTGGGCTCTTTTCATAATAAGTTGTCTTGTTGGTCAAGGCTGATACCTAGATGCCTCTGATACAAAGAGCTCTGCATTTGTATATTTGTATACTCATAAGCTTAGCAACTGATATAAAATTGTCTCTGTCTCAGCAAATATTGTCACTGATAATAGTGTGAACTTTGATTTATTTATTTTGTTTATTTTGTATAGACTTTTATGAATAATATTATTACTTGTTGACTCAAAGAATCCATCCATTTAACCTTGACTTGAGTAAAATAATAAATCCCTAGTTCAGAATTCCTGTAGAAGGTAAAAAAAAGTTTCGTAAATGTCCCAAAATGATATCTTTAAATTTCAGATGGCAGAGATTCATGTTATAGGTCAAATTGTTGGAGCAACAGGTTTTCCTGAGCACAGTCTTTTCTGTAAATGGGGAATCCATACAGGTATTTATTATTTGAATTTGTGAGCTCATTTTTTAAGCATTAGATTATGCAATGATTTAAAATGAATCAAGATCTCTATTTTAATTGCCATATTTACTTTAATTATTCAGTAATACTTTCCTTTGAGAGGAACTGTAGATTGTAGTGTGTATATCTTGTTTAAATGTTCACTCTAGTAGATTGTCTGTACTCAATATTTCATCTCTTTATATTTTTCATAAAGAAACTATTGCATTAATGTAAAGGTCGTCACTTGTTTTTGACCACTCCAGTGCCCTAGTGGCTAGAGCATCCACCTCAGATGTGGGAGGTCACAGGTTCAAGCCCTGATTGAGTCATAACAGAAACTAATATAAATGGTACTAACAGCTACCTGGTTAGGCACTTAGCATTAAGAGGTTACTGTTAGGACTAGTTAGCCTAATGTCAGGTTAATGTGACTAGATGGGACATTATGCTACATGTCTGTGGCAAGATGTCTCAGTGCTAGACATCACTATAAAACTGCCACATTGCAGACATCTTAGTGATATCACTGAAAAATTGTTAAAGCTACATTAAAAATCCAAATCTTTCTCTCTCTCACACACACACACACACACATATGCACACACACGCTGTTTTGTTCAGTCTTCAGCAGTTACTCTTCAGCATGACAGGGATAACACTGCTTCCATGGTTGTTGGCAGAAGATGTATAAACTATGAAGGGCAGTGATGAAAAAGGTGTCACTACAGCAGAAATGTCACAGTTGTTACAATAATGTCAAATAAAAGCATTTAAGCTTTGTTTTCATACATCAAGTTTTAATTTGTTGAATATCATTGTACAGTAGGAAGAAAATAATGGTTTCTGTGCTGGTTTAATAATTGCTTTCATATCTTTTACTTCTTCTGTAGGAGGAGCATGGAAGATTCTCGCTGGGTTGCGGGAGGGTCAGACACAAGTTGACAATCCCCAGAATCACCAGGCAGCCTACTTCTCCCACCCCATAGACATACATTTTGCCACCAAGGGTTTGCAAGGTACAATTGTTGTAGTTCACTTACTATCACACTTATTATACTTACATGTAATTATACACTTTGAATAAGTATTAGTGAGTAAAAATTCATGGAATTTTGGAATGAGGACTGTCTATGTAATTCTGGAAAATAAACATAAATGCTTATTGTTCTACATTTATAAAGGCCATATCCTTTTTTATGTACATATGAACAGTCAAATACATTATAATGCAACTGTTTTTATTTTTAACTTTATTATTCCTATATGGCTGTTATATACCCAATTTATAAGCTGTTGGTCAAATATAATTGATCAAAGAATGAAATAATAGCAACAAGAAAAAGATATTAACAAATTAAGGTATTGTTGATAAATCATTATTCATGCTGATCACCTAGCATGAAGCAGAAAATCTTCATAATTGTTTGGCATTCTTCTTCACTTTGATTGTTTTTTTACACATTCAAGAAAACATTGCTTTAGTACTGAAATACCAGGTGGCCCAAATACACACTTTTTTTTCATATGTCATTTTTCTGTATGAACTTATTATTACTGTACTTTTGTAAAATATGCCTATGGAAGCAACACAATCATTCTTAATGATCAGAATTTTGTTAACTTTATTATCTAAATTACTATCATATGTACAGATATATTCAATCAACATTACTTCATAAACTGATATTTCTTTACTTTTAATCTAGGATGGCCCAAAATTCACTTCCAGGTTTGGCATCAAGACAGTTTTGGGAGAAACGAACTATATGGATATGGTTTTTGTCATGTGCCGACATCTCCTGGTATTCACAACATAGAATGCCCCACTTGGCGCCCATGTGGAACATTTAGGGAACAAGTTTCCCAGAGTTTTCTTGGAGGAGGACCACAACTAAAAAATCCTGACATGATTTATAGTGGTGCTGACAGATACCAACTTCGCACAATTGCGATGGGAAAAATTCATCTGCAGTTAGGGATAATTCTGAGGAATTTCGATAAATATGGGATTGAATGTTGAGAATAGTGTACTTAATGGAAGTGAAGTCAATGTATGAGATGAGATAGACAGCAAAATCTGTGGATATCTTAGTGCTGATGATATATGTCTTGTGCATATGTTTGTTAACTTTCAGTGTGTAATTTATTTTTAAAAATTGAGACTCAGTAAAAAAGAAACAACATTATTTGAATGTGAAAGTAAATCATAAATTACCATGATTATCACTATTTTATATTGATGGTTTATTTGCACCCTGCATATTTCTATCCTTGAGTCTATAACTCGTTTAAGTTGGTGGATGGTAATAAACCATGCTTATATGTAGGTTACCAATGTGAAAATTATCTACAGAAAGGGTCTGTTATCAAATATATAACAAGTATAATCACAGTGAATGTTTTGAATATAATTTTTACCAAACTTTGTTCATGCACTTGTAGTAGAAAGACACATATATAATAGATGTTGGGTTATATCCCCTGTGTCACTGTCTAAAGGGGAAATTGTAATAAAAAGGATGGGGATGTGTCATGGTTTGGCATGGAAGTAGTTCTGGATTGGTTTTATTACTAATGTACTGAATTAAAGTTAAACAATTTGACATTCCCATTGGTTGTAATCTCTGAGATAAATAAGAACTAGAAAATTGGCCTGTGTATTCCAATTTTTGGGGGTAAAATCAACAATTTTACATTACTTTTTGAAACATTTCCTGGTCAAGATACTAATATTGGTGATTTTTCAATCTCATTCATCTCCAGTCAGTATTTGATTAGTATCATTAGCAGATATTATTAACTTGCTTATGAAATGGTGAATGTTGGTTGCAGCTTATGTCAGATTTCCACAAGTGATTTGTGCGTAGATTTAGAGAGGAAAAATTAACATTGTAAATGATAGTAACAATCACATAATGCACTGCTATATTGGCAGCTAAGAAATTTTTGTTTTGTTGTTTTGTGATACAAATCATAACATTTCAGTTTAAAGGTAAATTTAGGTGTTATGAAATATTCTAAAATTACTTATTTGAATCAAATATAAAGCCAAAGTAGTTCACAGATTAACATACATTATTACAAAAAACATTAAAATCTGTTATGCAACCATATTTTATCTCAGTATCTAATACAATTTAATTCTTCAGATAATGACATCCATATTAATTTCTTGTCCAAATTATTCATTATAGTTCTGATTCCATGTGATATAAGAAACAAGATAGACACAGATTTGCCAGAACATTATGTGACAACAGATCTGGGCCTGAGTTTGCAATTTAAAAAAAAAAGGTCTGATAGTATATTGAAAAATATAAACATATCCAGGTCTTTGGTCGAAGTTTACAAGAAATATTGGATGGATTGACAGAATAAAAAATGACTGTATCATGTAGAAATACAAACAATTTACAGTATATTTTTTGAATAAACATGGTGGTATAGAAATGCAAACAATTTACTGTATATTTTATCAATATATCATAGAGATCTTGTAGCCATACATTAAAATTAGGCTATTTAAATTTACATTTGTAAAATTGGAATAAAATTAAAATTTAAGGTGTTTACAGTGTTTTCAGCATCTTGGCATGAAAGATATGTCTTTTGTGATGGCAAGTGAGCTGTCTATGTTTACAGTATTACCTGACTTTCACAGATCACAATATTCATTTGTTTTCCTTTTTAGAGGTCATTCAAGCTTTTTTGATAGTATCAAGTCTGGTATCTAATAACCAATGTTACTTGACTTTGTTGTTAAGCTAAACAATTAGTAAGTTTATGGTCTTGACCAAACTTTGCATACAGATACAGTTCAGCCATAACATCTGTGTGACTGATAATCAGCATTGTGTGACCTGAGTTGAATAACAGGTCTTAAGGTTTGTGGGTGCCATTTTGGCAATAAATAGGAATGAAATTTTATCAAAATTTGTATTTTGATATAGTTAATAAAAATCTAAGACATTTAATAATTTGCTCTACATGACCATGGTGACATAGGCAGTGGTTACTATAATGACTTACATTTCAGTTAGCTTGTGAATGCATTAATTTGAAGAAATGTAAGTGGATTTTCATCAGCCATACATCTGAACTCTGTTCAATTTAAGCTCAGAAATCAGCATTTGATGTTGTTGCAGATTCTCTTAAATGGAAAGTCATATCATGTGTTTTTCACTAAAAGACATTTTGTCTAGTTGGTCCTAAATGCAAATGGTGCTAGTCTGATGTTCAATATGGCAACAGTGTTGAAAATCTTGTTACTTCTTCAGTCTTCCCTGCAGCCTTTTTCCTACTTTTTTTTAGGACTCCCAATTTTTCATATTTTTATCAAAAATGGCCCTCCTACCTTTACTTTTCTTTAAGACATTTACTTGGAAATGGATTAAACACTGCATTAATAGTCATATCAGTGTTAATTCACGTATGGTCTCTGTCAAGTGTCACAGGGTGTTTAAATTTTATATGCCTATTTTGTTCTTTTGACCATGTATTTGGGCCAAACAAGTCTTAAATCATGTTTAGATTAAGATTTTGGTAACCCTCTAATTTTAACTCTGGAATTCTATTTTGCAGTAAATAGAATCAGGAGCATACTAATCCTTCTGGACATTGAGGAGTTGATCAATGTCTGACCTCTGCAGTGCTTTCATCAGAATCAGCCCTTTATAGCATTCAGGTACCAGTGGTTTAAGGACACACAGTACTAATGGTATGGAAAAATGGGAACCAGCCTGGAAATGGGTGAACATTTAATAGAGCATATGGGTTTGGCTGGCCAGGATAATGTAATTTATGTTTTAGGATAAAAAAATCTTTTGAGAGCTTTTCCTAGTTGTACGTGAAAAGAATAGAGACAATGTTTTATTGATAGAATTCCAGTCCTTTAAGAGTCTTGAGCTTGGAACACTAATTGCTAAAATTGACACCTGACTGTTTGGTGTGGAATTGAAAGCATATTTTTTAAACACATGAAGGTCTAGAAAATGCCACAGCTCATATCCATTCCTCTACACAGAAGTGGACATCCAGGTTTCATCTATACTGATAAATATAACATTAATCATGAGCAGTCAGAAATTTTAAGTTTTTGAATTTTTTTATATTGTGGTATTTGCATAGGTATACTATGTGAACTGAATTAGTTCCGTGATTCCTTAAACATTGGTGGTGCAATGGATGCAATTGCTCTTTGCATTTGACTTGTACTTTGACAAATTCTTGGAAAATGCATTCTCTCAACTTCACAGGCAAACCACAAGTGTTCTCTTGTAAAGTATCCACGAAGAGATTACTGGGGACCCACTAAAGGTAGGTAGTGACAATGTGGAGACCATTAAGCATGTTCCAGTTACCGAGTCTTTCTGCTCCAACTTGTGAAGTGACACACCACACCACAACTGAAGCACTTTACTTTGTCATCTTCACCATTAGTAGATAAATCTGGCTATGAATAATTGTTAAAGGGTAGGTCATTCCAGATATTTAGGCCACTTTTCTTTGAATGTTTGAAAATGACTTTGAAAGTTGCAGCATTCAGACAAATGCACAGAATATTCTTCTTTCACAGGTTCATTTTGATCAAGGTACAGTGAAACCCAAAGTAGTTTGCTTAGGCATGGATGTCTTCCGTAGGGTGGTAGACATGGTTTCATGTTGAGGATAAAAACCAGCAGAGTCCACGATAATGAGTGGCATTGCTTTTGCATCCATCAGGTTTGACATGTACAGCATCACTTTCCATGGTAGGTGATGTAGTAGTAGTTGTAGAGAAGTTCCCATGATGTTGAGCTGAATTGCTGAGGTCACAGCATACAGAATCTCTGCAATTACAAGGCACACCATCACACTTGCCTTGATAATCATCAATCTTGAATTGTGCATGTCTCAACTTGATTTGTGCTTCTTTGAAAGAATTCATCTTTCTCGTTTGGTGTTTGTAGTTACAATGAACTATCACCGCTCCGGTGGCCTAGTGGTTAGAGCATCTGCCTCAGATGCGGGATGTTGTGGATTTAAACTCCGGCTAAGTCGTACCAAAGACTTACATAAATGGTACTTACATCTGCCTCACTTGGTGCTCAGCATTAAGAGGTTAAAGTTCGGACTGGTGGGCCTGGTGTCAGGATAATGTGACTGGGTGGGGCATCATTCTACATGTATGCAGCATGATGCCACAGTGCTAGACATCACTATAAACTGTTGCACTGCAGACATCGTAGCGATATGAAAAATTGTTAAAGCTACGTTAAAAATCTAAATCACACACTCACAATGAATTATCAGTCTTGGACATTTTCCCATTTTATATAATGGTCAATATCAGCATGTCCATAGGGTAAAGTGAAGTGACTGCTACACGATTTGATAGTTTTTTCAAGGGTCAACTGACGATTTGGTGTGTAGCCAAACATACAATCTTGTGAGGTTAGTAGGTGGTCACTTTAAAATGTTGATCCTCTCCAGATTTCTTGGCTTCTCTCAATATCACAAAGTTCACTGCTTGACTGTTGCGATAATTTAGAGCCAATCTTTCACTTTGCACTCTGTGTGCACTTCTCGTTGTGGGTAACCTAATTTTTTGGACCCCCACTAACAAAACTTAGAATCTTGTCGTCGGGGTACTCATCTGTTCAGGCTTTTAAATGGTTTCTTTCAATGTCAGGGTGACAGTGACCAAGGCAATCAATGTAGATGCAACTGTCCATGCCAAAGTACAACACATGATCTCCTAACAGTTCTAAAGCTATGTACATTTTTAAGTCAGCATGGGAAGTCACATATGATGACTTTTCAAAATTTGTCTGCCTGTACAAAGTCCAGTTCTTCTTCGTAATTGACCAAGATCAAGTCTTAACAAAGGACGTCTACGTGTTTCATGTATTTAGCTTTGTCGTGAAGCATCGGGAAGTAGCGGGAAGGTTATGTTAAATACTCCATCTTGGGTAAACACGGCCGTTGTGCAATTGTGCCCCACAATCAATTTAACATCGCTTGGCAAATGATCGCTTTCCTTCGTTTTTTATCCCACGTGGTCTAACGTGATGCCCTCCTGCTCCAAGTATTTCTCTTTGAGTTTGTTTTGATCTTCGGGAGTGTTACCAGGAAGGATAGTCAATGGCTTCTTGCTTCAGTTTCAAAAAGGCATCCACTTAGTCTGCGAAAATGTCTTTCTGAGTCTCGTCGACCTTGTGGTATTGTTAGGTTTTGGGAAAGTGGTAAATTTCATACACTTTTAACAGTTGGTATCCCAGGGTAAGAGCTTTAACAATTCCACGTTCTCGTCAAGGCGCGTTCTTCCTGGGTGTGTTGACAAGGTTGGTGTTAGTTGCACGTTTAGGCACAAGTACGGCGCAAGGGAAACTTCAGTTTTCCTTGGCAATGGTGAGGTAAAATGGAATGGTACAAGTCCGTGGGAGGCAAGACTTTACATTCCGTCAATCCATCGTATTGTCGAATGTTGTCCAGGTCGATGTTTTTCGTTAGCATTTATAGTTGCCCGGCGGAAAAGTGACAATATTTGCACACGTAAGGATACTATGAAACCACATCCAAGAATCTTATTTCTTCTTTTTCCTCGTCGGCCGGTTACAGCAAACAGGTTGGCATTCGTTCGTCCTCCATGCAAACTGTCACGTGGGTTCAGAGTCCATCAGCTAGTAACTTTCTATGATACGTTTAAATTCGGGATCGGTTTTCAAACAGGGATAGTGTTTCTACATTTCCATGACTTGGTATCCTTGCTGTTCTAACTTTACACGACGCTGACAAGTGGCCTCATATAAGTCTTTCATGGTACGTTGTAAAAACTGATTTTGGGTGTGCCGTTGAGAGTAGCAGATAGGAAATAATAATAATAATAATAATAATAATAATAATAATAATAATAATAATAATAATAATAATAATAATAATAATAATAATAATAATAATAATAATGAGGACTTTATATAGCGCCTAATCTTTATAAGCTCTAAGCGCTTTAAGACATTTGACAAAGCTTAAAAAAGAATATAAAAAGCAAACCATATATAATGAAATGACTACAAAAGTTAAAAACAAACACCACAAAATAAGAAACAGAAAACATGCTGTAAATTTTTAAGGTAAGGATACGTTAAAAACGATACATTACTATGTCATGATGACCGTTCTTGCAGTTGAAATAGATGGGTTTTAAGGGCGCTCTTGAATGAGATCACTGTGTCTTGTGTCTAAGTCTAGTGAGCAATTCGTTCCATGTTGCTGGGCCCTGGTATGCAAAAGAACGTTGTCCATGTGATTTCAATTTCATAGTGGGAATATTGAGAATGCGAGTGTCAGAAGAGGAGCGTAAGCATCTTGCAGGTGTATACACATGGGTGATGTCAGATAGGTATGTTGGACTGGAGCCCGTCAATCAAAGGTAACAGAGAACAAATTTTGTGTTTAATTCTGGATCGTATGGATAGCCAGTGTAGGGTACAGAGCAGAGGAGAGGCATGCTCTGATCGTGGTACTCTAAGGATGATCCGAGCAGCAGTGTTTTGAACTTTTTGAAGTTTCTGAAGTAGATATTGAGATAAACCAGACAAAGTTGAATTACAATAGTCCACTCTTGGAAGTGCTAAGGAACACACAAGTGTTTTTGTGGCATCAACTGACAGATACTTGTGAATGGAGCTGATGCGTCTCAGCTCAAGATAAACAGCCCGACATTATGTTGATGACATGTTGATGCAATGAGAGAGTACTGTCAAGAGTGACAGAGGTTTCGTACATCCGTGAAAAAAGATTTCGTTAACTCGTACACATTGTTAGTGTTTTTAAGTCCCAGTCGTACACCGAATACGTTCCGATAGTCTTTTATCCTCCTCTTTTTCGGGCGTGTTGAATCTATTTGTCCTAGTTGTCACAAAAGTAATGTAGCCATCGTAGAGCTTTGACCGAATATTGACGTTTGACAAAGTTTGTCGTTTGAGGACGAATGATAGCCAGTGTCTTCTCGGGCATGAATCGTTTGCTGTACACTAAGAAGCACGCTCTGGTAATGGTGCGGTCTTTTTTCAAAGTATCGATCCCTCCGTGTTCCATAAACAGTTCTCGAAATTTTCCACAGCATCGCCTTAAAATGTCCACGTCGGAACAACATATTTTAACATTTCTTCAAGAAATTCGAAGGGATCTGAAGCGTGAGCATCAGGCATATGGGGAAGAACGGCGTGTTGATTGGCTTCAGTGTTGAAAATGTGCGGAAAATAACCTTTGGTCATTTCTGTCATTCTAAATGTTTTAGTCATTCGACTGAAAGGCATGGACAAGTAACTCATCGAATATATTAACTGCACTTGTCCCGCTCGCATGGAAATGAATTTGACTCTGTTCAAAGTGACTTTAGGACGTTCGGTGCTTTGTTTCGTATAGGTTTTGAGAGGAAAGTTTACATCGTATTCCGAGAAATTGTGAGCCATCACCATGACATAGCGATGGCAGTCTCCTTAACCTTCGATGTGCTTGTACTTTACTCCACGTCTTGTCAACAGGGTCTAAGACCCATTGGGCAAAATCGACCAGCGTATTAGGTCCCCGAAAGATTATTTTCACGTCCTCCAGGGATCTTGCTACAGCGAAGGCAATGACTAAAGATAGATTCTTGGATGCACTTCTCGGATGCTAGATGAGCCACGAAGAAATTATGAATGTGAATGACGGTGTTTTGCATGCATTCGAAATCGAAAAAGATGAAATTGCCTTTCTTCTTGTGGTCATCGTCTTCCTTCTTATTTGGGGTTGGTTTTTCGGAATGAAATATTCGTGTTCCAAGTTGGTGATGTGAAACTTATTGGATTGCTGCACGTGTTGAAATCTTGTCGATGACTTTAGAAGATGTAAATTCTGCAGGGCTGCTAAACTCGATTCAAACAGGTGGCTTTGTACTGTCGTGATAAATAGAAAGTCTCAAGCGATCGTCTTTCTTTGGCTCGACATTGTCGTTTCAGTGTTGATAACAAAGACTCCCACACATAGGAGATGAGCCCCTCTGTTTTCCCGTCGGATTTGAAATCTTTAAATTTCAACGTGTACGTGGTTCTAATTTTCCTAGGAGAGCGTTTATCCTACTCTCGAATATGATAGTAGTTTTGAGGTGTTACTGGTGGTGGACTTCGATTTGGTGTAGACTCTCTGTATCTGGATTCTGGCTTACTCGTGTCATCTTCAAAATCGCTGGCATATATTTGAGCCAAGACTTAAACTACGGTGCGAGGCGATAGGTCACGTGTTTTTGCCTCTTTCTTCTCCTTTCTTCACGGAATGGTGCTATCGTTTCATCTTGATCGCAAAAGGTCAAATGACTACATTATAAACGCCACGGTCTCCTATATATTAATGCAAGGTGAGTGCCTTCCCTCAAAGTATTCATTTCACTCTCAATCCTACCAGAAAGATTGAAAAGCCAATACAGTTCGAACTTCTAATCAGAACTTTGCGAGGTGTCATTCGAAGGTTATCTTCAGTGAAACCGACTGACTGTTCCCCCACTTTTTGAGATAAAAGTCAAAACGCATGCTGTATCTGTCGGAAGAAAAGGCATTGGTCTTCTGAATGTCCACAACGTCAAAGACAAGCATCAAAACAGACAAAGGTCAATACACCTGTTGTCATGGTCAAGAGAACGGACATTGGTTTTCAGACTGCCCTAAGTAACAACAGGAGCAAGAGGATGAGAGGAGTTCTGAACAAGAAGAACCCAGATACGTCCATAAAGAGAAGAAAAGAAGACGAGAAAAACTTGTGACAGTGAAGAAATTTATAAAAGGAGAGAGTGCAAAGAAAAAGAAACAAAATGCACTTTCTAAAGTGATGTATTGTGAAATTAGAATTGGAATGGACCAGAAAGAAAAACGTAAGTGTCTCTTGGTTTTGATTTTCATAATCATAATAAGGACCTACACTCAAACACTCACATCATGGGAGAAAAAGGGAGTTTTATTTGATTTTGGTAACCATTGAGTAGTTCTTTTCGAGAGAGATGGGAGGCCCTGAAAATGACCGTTGAGTGTTTGATTTCTGTTTTCTTTAACCAAAACAAACAAACTCAGGAACGAGAAGTAATGGGTTTTGACTGCCTTATTCCTCTGCCACAGCCAATACCTACTTCTGGACCTGCTACTGTCGATGATTTGGTAGAAATCACTGATGTTGGTATCTCGGGCGTAGTGGGGGTGTTAACGGGATTGGATAGTTTGTCTTTTTTTTTCTCTTGGATCGTATTAAAGAAGTCTGATACATTTGTTTCAGACTCATTAATTCTGCCAAAATGTCTAAGAGTGCCGTAACCGTTTGACTTTCACTGTCCTCTTTCTCTCCTAGACCTTGTTTCTCTGCTTCTTCTTCCTGTAGTTTTTTTTTTTTTTCTTGCCTCTTCTACTAAATGTTGCTGTTGAATGAGAAACGCTTGTTCTGCTTCCTTCTGAAATTGCAAAAACTCAACGTATTTCTGCCTCTGTTTAAAATTCTCAACGTACGATAAGGAATGAGAAAGCGGTGAAGGTACTGGTACCGGAACAGTCTTGTGTCTTGTGAAGAGAGAAATTCCGCTAAATCTCAATCAAACTCGTTTCTTCTGGAAGTAGGACCGTGGTTGTTTGAGTAACCGTTGCTATGCCATCTCTCCTCGTCTCCACGGCCCGTGCACCACATTTTATTGTCTTCTCTGTTTCCGTCATGTTCTAACAAAGTCACCTCGATTTTTTGCGCACAACTCTAGCGTAGAATTTTCAACCATCTTATCGTCGATGCTGTTCAACCTGGACTATCCCATGTAGGTCAAATCATCATGGGTAATTACCAAGATAAAAGAGACGGCCTTTCATAAATGAAGGAACTGTGTGGAGAGATAAGGCTGTCCGAAGCTAGTCTTAATCTACGGTCCAGGGAACCATTTCACTAACACTTGTGTAACTTATGCACAAAGTAGGAAGTTACGCACTCCGTAACTTACGCAAAGTGAGAATTTCTCGAAAGTATATGTAAGTCCGACACATCGTCGCAACTTGCGCACCTGCCACAACGTTTAATCATGTGACACTTTAGGGATAGGAGACAAGAAATGTGTCCTTGGTAATGTAAACTTCGGATACGAAAGATATCTTCTCAAACGACAAAACCATCTTGTCTGACAACCACAATAGCGGAAGTAGATTCGTGGTCTATAAATTGGTCTTAGAGGAAGAGACGAAATTAAAACAAACTATCAGTAGCTTTATCCGAGCCACACCAATTCAATTACAGAGAAAAACACAGACAAAATATAAACAAATAAATATATATTCATAAAAATTAACAATCGACATAGAAATTTAATAGGTTAATAACAACAGCGAAAAAGTAAATTAGCAATGTATCAATAATAGCAAAATGAAAATGACAATTTATTCTATATATAGTATGAAGAAAATTTTGTGCACCTTTCTATACCAAGATCAGCGTTATAAGTATTGTAATTAGGATTAATTATGAAAATTTTAATATAAATATAATATTTGTGGTTTGATTGTTTCAGATTAATATAATTTGGAATTAATATCTTGTTATTATTTTACTTTTGAAATTATTTCACTTCAATAGTACTGAACCAATCAATATAAAACTATTTAGCTCCATGTGTAGATTCCTGATAATTTGTACATACCCTAGCAGTTTTATGGAGATCGAAGTGGAAAAATCGCTCATACAAAGAAGAATATTGTAAATTCTAGAAAAAATATACAAACTGAAACAAAAAGAAATTATTATGGCATAACATAATACTAGTGTCCCACCCAAATATTTTGTGCAAGATATAATTAGTCAAATGGCATTTAGTGCTTATTTTCTGCAAATCATGTGCATTATAATTGTATTTATGTGTAGAATTTATATGTCATATTTCTCTAATTATTATTAATCTATTATAACTATTATACTAAATATTGCCTTTCAAGTAGTTCACAGATTGTAACATGTGTTTCAAAATCGTCTCAGTAGCACAATTCTTATAATCTTTCACTTTCATTGATAAGGATATCAAACATCATTTCATCATCATTGTCTTCATTGTCATCACTATCATATTCTATAGGAAACTTTTCATCAAAAGCCTTATTGTGCAGTTTGAGGACAGCTGTGATTATATTCACTCTTCACACAGTTTGATCTGTGATTATCTTCACTCTTCACACAGTTTGAATCTGTGATTATCTTCACTCTTCACAAAGTTTGATCTGTGATTATCTTCACTCTTCACACAGTTTGAATCTGTGATTATCTTCGCTCTTCACAAAGTTTGATCTGTGATTATCTTCACTCTTCACACAGTTTGATCGGTAATTATCTTCACTCTTCACACAGTTTGATCTGTGATTATCTTCACTCTTCACACAGTTTGAATTCAAGTTTGGACGTGGTTTTTCGCTTGGAAAATCCTAAAGTTGTTGAAAACTTTAAATGTTTTAGAGAGGAGACTGTCTTGCATCCTGGCTCTATTATTGTGTCATGACATTTTATATAATGTTGTTTACTTGAAAACAATTACTCATTCTTGCCTTAAAATGTAAAACAGAATCCTACTTATTGCTGTATTCAGTTTTTATTTTTGTTGGAATTATTATTCATTGTGCTCAATATTATTATTAGACTTATAGGGACTACAGGCACATCAACACATGCAATTCTAACATTTATTTGGAACAACATTAGAATTTAATTGGTACTTCATATGGTTGGACCTGTGATGGAAATTTAGGACTATTTGGGACTTAATTCACAGCACTGGAAGTTCTTTTCAAATTGTCACGTTGTATTCTAGGGAGATATTTCGTTTGTTAAATTTTACACAACCTAATGGTTTTCTGTTGCTTAATGTAAGACATTAGAGTCATAACAATATTTGTTAGAAACATATGTTAATTGTATTAAATGTTGAAGAATGAAACATCGGAATAGTTTTCTTATATCACTGCTATCATTTGTAATCATATATGTTTTTAGTAAGAGGTTGATAGGGCTTTTACTGTGTCGGACTAATACACACATTGCAAAATGACAATAGATGGTCATCTAACCTGGACTAATGTTAAATTGAGCTGACAATGCCTCACTGGAAGAGCTGCTGCATGATAGCTTTGCATGATACATTTGTCTCTCTGATAGACACTATCAGCAGAGATGAGAAAACCCTGCATGGTGTTGATTGTAGTGGTCAATTGGTCCATATATGCTATTTGATTGACATTAATCCCTATAATTGATACATTCTACAGAGACAGGGTAACGAAACCTGATGTTAATTTTAAGTAGTCAGTTGGCTATTGTGATGGCTACTATACATTTGCCCTATGACACACACTGACAGAGATGGGAGAAACCTAACCTGGGGTTGATTTGATAGGTCAGTGGACTATTGTGATATCTACTATACATATGGCATATGTTATGCAATAACAATTGAGCAGATTTGAAAAGAGTCATTCGATTTCAAGTGTAATGAGAGAAGTTGTACCTTTTTTTCAAAAGCACCTCCCTGTCCCTCCCTCCCACTTAGAATCGTCAGAAAGAACTTGATATACCAACAGATTTACTTACCATCAGTATTTCTGCATCTGTGTGTATATATATATATATATATATATATATATATATATATATATATATATATATATATATATATATATATAATTTCCTTTATGCTGTCTTGCCTTCTCAGTTAAGTTCATCAATAACTTTTTTTTAAAGAAGATGTTGTATTACATCAAAAGATGCACATTAAACGACACAAAAAAAATCAGTCTACAACGTAAATTATTCACATGAACCTTTTATTACATACAAAAATTCATTTTATGATGAAACATATATCGCTGAAATAATATAATTAAACTGGTATAAAACAATAAATACTATTGTAAATGAGAGCCACATGCTTATCGATCCTTCCCCCAAATCGGGCCTCTAATAGTTCAAGAGGTATACTTATCGGTAACTAGAATGGGTTACAGCCCGCAATTGCCAGTGTCTTAATGAACAATTTTAAATGTTTATTAAATACTGGTAAACCAAATCCCACCTAACTCAGAAAAAAATCATTTGGACATTTTGTTACATAAGATTTGTAATTTGATTGTAAGCACAGGAGTCTGGCGTTTATAAAAAAAAAAAACCACTAAGATAAAAAAATTATTATCGATATTTAAATGTGTGACAACACGAAATAACCTTATCTCTAGTATAATTTTTATTTTAGTACAGATACAGTTTTTTGATGTCGCAAAGTTTAGTAGTGAGTTTTTATAGGAATGGTTTTGGGATTATAAACTGTTAGCGGTCTTCAATTTAATATTTATTATTTTGATATTTATGATACATCTGTGTGCATCGTAGTGACATATATTTATGTTCTGCAATGCAGTTGAAGATGTATGTGTTTTTTGTTGTACAATTAAAACACTGCATTGAAATAAAGAATATTGGAAGGAGAGACATTACCAGTCTCAATACGCACCATTGTAAAGACTTGATTATATATAACATTAAATAAAAAGCTAATTAAAAAGCAGTTCGGCACTTTTTTTGTATATTACTAATTGCATCTTTTAAATATTTTTATGTTCGTGTTCTATTTAACACACACACACACACACACACACACACACACACACACACTGCATAAATGAGTGTTCTTTCAATACCAAAACAATACCCCACTTAATCCCCCGCCAACTACCCGATTCTCATTTATCAAGTAAATGCTATTTAAATTTAAATTTATATATGAGGCAAATACAAGCCTGAATATGTGCGAGTACAATATGAGATCTCAGTATTGGTCTCTGTATATCATCTCACAACAAATCTGTCAGTTGCAGAAAAATGTCTCTTGGAAATCGATATATTGATGTTAAACCGAGAGCTTTCAAAGTATTCAGGACCTGTGTACTTTCCCGGAAGAAACGTTGGCCTCGCAAACTTCGTCAAATATTTTTATTTTTGTTCAGTCCGAAGATGATAAAAGCGGTCATTTTTCCTTGCGCAAAACATACGCTAGCTAGGTAGATGCCTTAAGTTACGCGACCATTTACGTTAATGCGTAGTTTACGGAATGTTAGTGAAACGGGTAGATTCTGCTTAAGCAAGGTTGTTTGCGTAACTTACGCCAGACGTACGATACGCACAGCTTACGTACTTTAGTGAAACAGACCCCAGATGTCAGACGAAGTTTGAGAAAGAGAAGAAGATCCGTAATAAGCACTATGTTAACTGAATTTTGTTAAGAAAACAACCCCCAAAGGGCCTTTTTCAGGGCCCTCACCTATCTCGAAAAGATGCATATTCTCTCTTGCCTAAAAAATGTTTAGTCAATTTTCGTGTGATTGATTTATGTCGATAAATCTATATATGTTTATGTCTCCAAACCTGTCCCTAACCACATTTCTATGTCTGTCTCTGTGTTTAAGTCTCCATTTGTTCCTAGAGTAGAGCGTATTTAAGTCAGTCCCCTGCCACACTGTTCCGCCTGATTGAGGTCAGGACCTTGCAACATTGTTCCATTGTTTCCCCAGTGTCCAGTACAGTGACGTCACTCCTCTTTAATTCAATACAATGGCATTATACATTCCTTTGTTCAATTTCCCTTGTCCTGCATATATATATATATATATATATATATATATATATATATATATATATATATATATATATATATATATATATATATATATATTACCCCACTCGTTTTCTTGTCCATATAGGGCCGCGGCACTTTTTAACATGGAAGTCCACTTGTCCATATATCGCCTCCATTCACTACTCTTATATTTCATCTAGTGTTACATTCATTCTTCTCATCTTCTGTTCTTACGTTAGTAATCTAACCCCTGCTTTTTTCAGAAATTAGTTCTGCTAAGGTCGTTTTAGGTTCCCAAATTATATCCCACCACATCCCACCTAAATATTTATGTTATTACAATCAAATTTTAACAAAGTTGATTGTCAGTTTCATCTTGTTGGGTCGAAGCAATGACACAGAAGTATTGTTTATCAGTTATTGAGAGATTACAAATAGCCTAAAAATGGAATAATTGGTAGCTCTGTTAACTCTTAATAGTTTAAAGCTGTGTGAATTTAATGATTTAAGACTATGTCACTAGGGAAGAGTACATACTTATGCTTATCATTACGCGAGTAAGTAAAAAACTTGATGTTATATTCTGACACTAGTATATTAATTTATTTTATTATTTTACATTTCGTACTATAGCGATGAATGTATGTAATATGAAAGCAGACAGATCCTTTGCTTTGGATGATGCCTGAGAGTCATTGATTAGAAAACGAAAAATGAGATACCAAAGCCAAAATTTAAGTAAGGAAATGAAAGTGTAATGTAATTTGTATTAAATATATTGAACAGTAGTATATGGGACAATATGGTCCCATGAGCTCAAAGAAGGAAAATCAGCCTGGGACGATATGGCCCCAAGATTTTTCCTCAAAAATGGTACACCCTGGGAAGATATAGCTTCAATGGGAATTTTGTATTAGTGACTAGCACACCATGAGACTGTATAGAGGTATGACACAGGTGACATGACGTCACGGTACTGGACACTTGGCAACAGTGTAGCAAAGAGCTGACCTAGTTTGACCTAAATACACACAGCTAGCACTACGACTCTAGGGAGGGACATATGCACAAACATAAATAAACAATATAGACATAGAAACATAGAGAAACACAGAGATAGAGATATGGCAATTTTTTTGCAAATTAAAATCTTTTTGAGATATGGAATGTGACCCTGAAAAGGACCGTTGTTTGTTATGTTAACATCATGCCGATAACATACAGGACATAGCTTTGCTCTTTTCTTTCTCAAATTTCTCAAAGCCTGTCTTAAACTGAATCTCACTTCTGGTCCAAATATGAGAGTCCGCTTGAAACAGCCTTGTCTTTCCACAAAACAACTTTTCCAAACAGTAGCACCCTTAATCCGAAGGACAGTCCATTTTGTTTTCACATACATGGGTAAGTCCGTACGGAAAAACAGTGAGGATACCCAAGTAGAGGATTCAACGTCGATCAACATCTTCTTTGTGACGAGAACAGATTAAGTGAATGATTGATTGATATATAAACGACTGTTTATAGCCCTTAGAAGGGCTAGAGGCCCTCCCCCTACGATGACAGGGCACTCTTTGCCCCTCGAGCTGGGGCGTTCATCCGAGTGCTTGGGTGTTTTCGGAACGCTAGACCTTGAGACCTTTGCTATTGATACGAGTGCATAGGAAAGAATGCTCCCTCACCAGCTGCGAACAAAGGTGACGCCTGGAAGTCCGTCGTGTGGTTGGGTTGGGCTTATTTTTATTGTTTTGCTTGGGACCAACTGGCAGAGCTTCCAGCTAATCCCTTTATTGTTGGTACCATGTTCATCGAATATGGTTAGTTGTTCGGCCGGGTTAATTGGGTTTTTGGGCCTTAGGCTTGTGGGACCCACCGGCAGTGATGCCGGTTAATCCCTTTTGGTTGGACGGGGAGTTTGCTTGGGCTTCGTTGGGTTGGGGTTGGCGTTTGAGTTTTGTTTGTTGGTTGAGATTGTATTCTTTTCGTAAGGCAATTTAATTGTTCTTTTCTGTTTTGGCAATTTGTGTAGTAGGCAAATGAAGTGAGCCTCGTTTATTTATAGGGGAAGACCGGATCGAAACGGATTGAAATATTTGACCAATCCCAACACAAGTTACAAAATTCAGTTACTCCGCGAAGTCTGTCTTCCAATCCGAAGAGAGCTACCGGTGACATCACAATCTCTATATACGTGTGTTAGCGTTTGTATGCAGGGAATGGATGCGACATTGTCTGGTTTAACATGACGGAACCTAAGAAGATAATGACTTGGGGTACTCTGACTGTGGAGACGAAAAACGATGGCATAGCATCGGCTACTAAAGTGAACACAGTGCAACTGCCCGAAGAGGTTATTTCAACTGGGATTAGGAAGAATTAGAAATTTTTTTACAGCAACAGAAAGAGGCAGAACAGGCATTTCTCCTTGAACGAGAAGAAAAAGAGGCAAGAAGGAAACGACATGAAAACGACAGGAAGAAGAAGCAGTAAAAAAGAAACAAAGTCTAGGAGAGAAAGAAAACAGTGAACGTCAAACGGTTACGATACTCTTGGACATTTTTGCTGAGTTAAGAAGTCTTAAACAAATATATCAGACTTCTTTATAACAACCCAAGAGAAAAAGACTTTCTTCTGCCAAGTAGCCTAACCCTGTGACTACACCAGAGATACCACCTCTAGTCATTTCTGCTCAATCAAGTCCACAAGTCAGTCTTGGTCGTAGCAAAGGCTTAGGGCAGTTAAAGCGATTTGCTTATCGTTTCTGAGTTTGTTTAAATTAAAAAGCCCAAACACTCAGCGGTCATTTTCAGGGCCACCTATTTCTTTCGAAAAGAATATTTGGTTAACCAAACATCGACACGTTCTTTGCCAAATGGTCCAAAAGAAAATGTATATTCGTCAAAATAAAAAGATGTTTGTGCAACGCAGAGGAATTGCCATTTTACCCCTTGTAGGACCCTTGCTGCGAACCGTAGGAAAACCCTTGCTGAAAGGCGTATTTGGAACATTTGGAAGTATCCTAGGAGACAGATAAAAGAATACTGAAGTCAAAAGATCTCAGACATGATCCTTGAAATCTAATGGAAGGACGAAAACTAGCTTTAGTTGGCAAGAACAACGGACCCCGCAATTACCTCCCAATCCTCATTTGACCGAAATATCCCAGTTGCAACACGAATTGCAATCATTGATGGATCGCAACGATTTGTCCGAAACGGAAAATCTTAACGGTAAGGTCAATTGTTGCAAGATTGCAACTCTTTCACCAAAAAAGCTTTAGACGGAACAGCTTCACCCACTCTGAAAGATTTGAAGACCTTGATGAAAAGTCTAACACCACCTTTACCAAGTAATCAAAACAGAAAAAGAAGAAGAATTTCAAACTTCACCAGACAAAGTACGCATGTTAACAACACCACCAATATCCAAAATTGGTTGCCTTAAAAAGATGACGGCTACCACTTCTTCAACAGAAGTGAAAAAGAAAGAAGAGAAATGAGAGCCGATTATCCCCGTTCCGTCATGCTCCTCGTCGACACCCATTGATCGTCGGACACGCAAAGCATTACAATCCTAGAAAATATCAAAGAAAGACAAAAGTAGCATTAATGAAAATTGGATCACTTTTCAAAAAAATGGAAAAGATTTGAGCCAGCATTTACTATGATTTACTACTGCAGGTTACGGAGGAGTTCAGAAATTGCATCGTGCTGCCAGAACAAAACTGAAAATTATCCGTTTACTAAAAGTTACAAGATGATTACAAGAGCAAGTCACGTACACATTATACAATCCCATTCGACGAAAATGTTCTAGATGTTACACCCAAGTGGAAGGTATCGATCAACAATGGAAGGCGGATTTAGCCGATGTCTCTCATTTGGTCACCTACAACCGTGGCTACAAATATTTGTTTTGTGTCATCGACGTATTTTCCAAATTTGCCTGGGTCGTACCCTTGACTTCCAAACCGAAAATTTAATTAGTGCGAGCCATCAAACTGGTGTTGAAACAGAGTAGTCGTCACCCTCTTCGATGGCAAACCGACAAAGGTACCGAATTTCTAAACTTATCTTTCCAAAAAGAATTGACGAAACGTGACATTCACTTTTTTACTACGGAGAATCCTGAAACTAAAGCCAGCATCGTGGAACGTTTTGAACGTACCTTGAAAGAACGCATGTGGAAATATTTTGCGCATCAACACACTCTCAAGTACTTCGACGTCTTGCCACACCTCGTTCAATCGTACAACCAATCGTATCATCGTAGCATTGGACATGCCCCTCAAGAAGTGACTCCAGATAACGAAGTGACTGTCTTCGAGCGCCTGTTAGGTACGTCCCCGTCAGTCACTGTCCCCAAGAAAGATGAAATGTTAGCCACAGGAGATTGGGTACGCATAGGCAAAACCAAACGTACTTTCCATAAAGGTTACTTACCCAAATATACCTCCGAATTGTTTCGTGTCCGTTATCCTCCCTTCTATAAATTGGAAAACATGAACGGGGAAGTGTTAAAAGGAACGTTTTACTTACCCGAGTTACAACGTGTGACCAAAAGTGAAGACGACACGTACGAAATAGAAAGCATTATCGATCGAAGAACACAAAAAGTGGGAAAAAGCCGTGTCAAAGAAGTCAAATCACATTGGAAAGGATATCCGTCATGTTTTGACTCTTGGATTGACGCTTCTCAAATAATCAACTATAAAAAATTGACCATCATGCCGTTCAAGAAAGCCTCAGATCCTACAGTGACCGCAACCCTTGTGGGAGTGGTGTGGTGAACGTGTGCCTAAAACACAAATCGTCTTTTTCTGTCAAATCTTTGTGGTGTATTGTGTCATCGGTGCTACTATTGCTAATTTGAGTTTGCAACAAGGAGACAAGCAATTGTGGACCATTGTACTTGGCTGTTGCAATGGTTATCTTCTTCCCAATCCGTCCCTAAAGTATTCCTCTAACAAAAACAACAACAACATGAATCTGGTGTCCAAAGTGAGTTCTAACAGTCACCCTAACCAACCTCTTTTAGACACTCGTCTGTCTTCCTGCGACACCTCGGACACTAGAACTATGGAATTATGAACAACCAATTTTACTTAACTTTACCCAGTGACAGTTCCATGGAGGTATTTCCCAATTACACTGTGCTGTTTCACTGCCAAATTATCTCAGGCCATCCAATTAGATCACGAAGCCCATTGGGAAGTGGCTTTGGTGGAATAAAAAATATCGTCAAAAATCAAAACAGTGTGTCCATAGAAGTTTATGACTAACAAGTGCAAAAGATCATGGACGAACAATGTGCTGTAGCTGACTTTATGAAAACAAGAAACTCCGAAACCCAACGAACCACTTACTATTTGAAAATTCCTGTGGGATATAATTTTAGTGGTCAACACTTGGTGAACGCCCTTGCTAAAAGGTTCAGTTTCATGTTTGGTAAAGCCTTGGAGAGAGCTAGAAAATGTGTCACAATCAAGTACCACAAAATAGCTCGTCGCCTACTGATTAAATTTCAAGAGGACAAAGTATTGGCCATTATATTTTGTCCTGAATTGTATCACATTTTGGGTGGAGACCCAAAGTTGATTATGGTTGCAAGCTTGCAAGTGAAATACCCGCTGTGACCGGTATCTTAGATTTTGCCAAATATTTTCGATACCTGTATAAATGAATGAAGGACTGAATTTGATCTTTGTGTACTTCGATGTAGTGGAGTACAACGTAGTGGGACATACTTCTATACCGATACTGCGTGTCATTCCTTTCAAAGTGGATTCTGTCACGGTTGCTGACGAAGGTGGAAACACCTATCACGTTCACCGCAAATTTGTACATCCTCACTATTTACCTGTCAGTAAGTTGTGTTTCGACACTGTCAACATTACTATAAAAGGAGATCTGGGACAAAATGTTTCATTCACCTAAGGGAAAATCACCGTGAAACTCCATTTTCGTAAATGAGTACTCTAAACACTTCTTGTCAATCATGTATCCTGTGTACCAAGGAGTCGCTCGACAACAAGGGCACATTTTAGGGGATTTGCTCAAATCAGCCTTTCATACAGTGATTCCCATGCTGAAACGGTGGTAACATGGGGATTGCACGCCTTGAAAGATGCTGCGTTGACACACGGTAAAGAATTTCTTCAAAATATCATCATTGACAAACAAAACCCCCAAAAAAGCATTCTTAAAAAAGGGCAAAAAAAATGTTTGCTTCAAACAGGCAAATACCTTTTGGGCCGGCGAGAAACTCCTATAAATGCCACGATAACTGTTGGATCAAACATTCCTGCCTCCCTGACGCCACAGCAAGGACAAGGCAGAAAAAGACGAAGGAAGAAGAAAACACCCGTTCAGAGGATTTCATAGTCTCAAAGCTATAAAGACAAAGAAAAGAAAAACTGTTCGAGATGTAGACATTTTTGATTATTAAATTGCACACAAAAATAAAATGATGCACTGAGAGTCTTTTGCTTGTTCCCAGACGGAACTGATCTGTTTGCCATGCCACCCACCATGATGACGATGCAAGAATCCCAATTGGTTAAATTTCATCCCGTCTCCTCTTTGACGGATTCCACTCCCATCCAGTTTGAAATAAAAGGACAATCCGAATATTGCATCGACTTGAATAGCAGTTACTTGTATCTAAAACTGAAAGTGATTAAAACGGACAACACCAATCCAGGAGCCGATGCCAAAGTAGCTCCAGTCAATAATTTCATGCATTCCATGTTTATGCGAAGTGGATTTGTACTTGAATAACAAACTGGTCAGTAGCAGTATGGATACTTCCCTTACTGAGTGTATCTAGAAAATTTCTTGACGTACGAAAAAGAGGCAAAAACCACTCATATGGATGCGTGCGTAGTATGGAAACCTGATACTTCTGGGGAGAATAAGTTTAACGACACAGCCCTGACAGCCGTTGACGATCCTCACAATGTGGGTTTTAACGATCGACGAAAGAATGTTCTACAAGGTCGTAGTTTAGAACTAATGGATCGTTTGCATCTGGACATGTGGTTGCAAGACAAGTATTTACTATCAAGTGGATATTCGCTTGAGACTTAATCGTAGTAGTGCCACTTTCCATATATATATATATATATATATATATATATATATATATATATATATATATATATATATATATATACATACATACATACATACATACATACATACATACATACATACATACATACATACATACATACATAGTGGGATAGTACCAAAATAAATATCTCGTGAATCATCTTAATTGAATAGCAAGACCACGAGGACAATAGCTCTGTAAATTTTATTGAAACAGTTCAATGAAACCAACTAACTACTATTCCTAAGGTGTTAAAAAAAGTCCATTCACATACATATTTAATACTTGAAAAGAAATGGTCATTTGGAGTTACATTTAAACGTTTGCATTCACTTTCTTTCCATGCCACTCTTACCTCTGCGGTTAATACCAAATATCTAATCTCCTTATCCCTTCATAAAGAATAGGGTTGGAGCGTGGTTTATGTTGCTTTTATCACATCTTGCTTAAACTTGCAGATGACATTTATGTTGGTTTTCGTCAGATATATTTGTCAAGGACCATTAATATTTGTTATTTATTATATTTAGGTTATACTAAAGACTCTTTATTGCATGCTAATTTAATAAAACGACATTTAGATATAGAGTATATTTTTTCTGTTTTGTTTAGAAAACCTGAATCTTGTACAATTATGGTATTATGTTAAATATAAAATGACAGCTTCAACATGTGGAACATTTATGGCTTTTCATTTTGAATCGGAAAGGCATTAAATGTTTTTGCTTTTTATATCAAAATCCTGTTACATTTTATAGAGAACGTTAAATACGTAATATGCCTATTTATTATCGTATGCTTTTGAACTAAAACTCCCACGAGTGTATTCTGAAAGAGTCCATCTATCTGAGCGTATCCCATAAGGGACGCATCATTGTATGTTAGTCGGATGGAACATCTGTACAAAGGTTTGATTGACATCTAACTATTTATGTTGTTCGCAAAGAAATATACTTTCATTTATTTTATTAGCTCGCTACCAATGTTATTGCTGTTCATGACGCTATCACTTTATGCTTTTCTTACTGGCAATATCCTGGACGTATGTTTATCACCAGACACATCAGTTTATAATTTTAAAAGATCAAAGCGCTATAAATGTGAAATCTGTCAAAAGTTACAATAACAAAAAAAAAGATTTCTCGTGACAGCATGATAACTCGTGTTAAAACCATTACATATTACGTGAAACAAAACGAAAATCACACATTGCTATTTATCTTCTAATCTATGATCATCTTGCTTGTCACTATATAACTCGTTTATAAGAAAATACAAATGAAAGATAGCAATACTTCTAACATTTTCCAAATCTGTTCTGACGCACGACGATGATGGTTTGGAATTATATTTTAATATTGAAAAAATATGTGCTCATTAAACGTTGGGAAGAGTAACAAGTAACTTCAGATCTTAAAAATTGACTATTACAAAAATGTATCCTTGTACTGCAACTGAGTTTATAACATCGTTAACCATTATATTTTGCATATATTTTAAAAGTTAAAATAACTGCACTGGAAATATTATTTTACACACAAACCAGTTAATATTTTTAACGACTACTCTTTAATTTTTTATATTCGTGATTCATTAAATTTATACGGAACACGGTGTGAGATAAATTTTCTATAAAATCAGTTCTGCTGGAAAATATGGATAACATCGTTCTTGATTCCTTCCGCTTAAAAGCCCTTAAATAATATCTAGCACATAAAATACTTAGCGCTGTTTATGTGTCTGACAAATACATGTTATCAAAGAAGTAAGAGGAAAATAATTTACAAAAGTATATGGCGACTCGTCTGTATTGGAATGTTCTATTCTAAAATTATGTTCAGTTTATTTATTTCTTTTTGGTTTATCTTCTATTTATGAATCTAAATATTGATGCAGACTTTTCAATGTAAATAAAGGTGGTAATTAAACATGTAATTTAACACTACGGTTTTCGTGCAATGTAAGAACCGACAATATGCGTCTATTTATAAATAAAATGATGAAAAACATGACGATTATGAATTTAATCAGTAGCGAGGCATTGTTTCTTCCGGAAATTACTTATTACAGCAAGCGGTAAATGACGGAATACCAGTGAGAGGATTAAACAATAAAGGTTACTTAACATACCAAATTCAGGCTGTTATCATGAAGCTAAAGTGTATGCCATGTAATATTTAAGGTGTATCCTTTCCTTACAAGCACAAAATCATGCATGTATGAGAGAGAGAGAGAGAGAGAGAGAGAGAGCATTAATGCCAAAAATGCCACTTTTAGAGTTCGATAAGGTTATCATTGTTATCATACCGTTTTAAACTTTCCATAAGGCAAATAATTTTGGTAGTCAAAATTATTTCTACTGATAAATTACTTTGTTCATCCATTGGAATTTATTAAATTTTGTTTCTGCAAAGTTCTCCTTTAATATTGGAGTTGTATTATTCTTGAAAGTAATTTGCTTTTATCAAACTCCAACTACTTAAACTTTAACTTTAACTGCATCCCTTAATTATTATTGACATTTGCAAGGCTAGATAATGGTGTATTGTTTGAAACTATTAGCAAATCATATATTTTGGGAAGTCAATTCTTATAATGATAGATCAATTTTCTGATATACAAGTTCCATTTAAATTCACTCATGGTAATTTATTCTTGTTTTCGTGAAAAGTTGCGCATTTATATAAGAGAGGTTGAATTAATCTTGGTTCGATGCAACTCCACATAATGTTTTCTTAAGTAACTTATAGAATACATTCTTCTCCTGGAGAGAGAGAGAGAGAGAGAGAGAGAGAGAGAGAGAGAGAGAGAGAGAGAGAGAGAGAGAGAGAGAGAGAGAGAGAGAGAGAGAGAGAGAGAGAGAGAGAGAGAGAGAGAGAGAGAGAGAGAGAGAGAGAGAGAGAGAGAGAGAGAGTAGTTTTAATTTAATCAAACCTTGCAAAGATATATGTACAATGCAAGGTAAAAAAAAAAAAAACACCGGCATTACGTGCATGATACTTGCTTGTCTACCTTGTTGTATTACATAACAGACAATTTTTTGACATATTTTAGTTTACTTTTACATTGCATCGTATAATCATTATTTTGCTGATGTGGCGTTTAACGCAAATACATACTTATATAATATAAAAGACATATTCTCTAATGTATGGTAAGTAGGAAAGCCCATGCAGATTTTTCTATACTAAATAGTAATTTTAACTGAGATAAAGAAACTTTATTATCAAGGTCACTATATACGGTTCCATAAAAACGAGATAAATTTCTGGATAATTCGCTTTACGAGAAGATACCAGGATTACCTTTGCTTGTGTTGTGCAAGGAGGTGCTCTCTTGAATTTTATGACATGTAAATTGAGAAACATAAAAGGGTGATATATCAGTAGCTCTGATAAATACTTCCTTTTTCTTTACAAGTGTACTAGTAAACAGTACACATCAGGCAGTTATTTAGTATATTTACGGTAATAGAAAAGTAGCATGTGTTGCTAAAGCAATTTGCATTCGGATCTCACATACTCAAACGCATATTTTAATTATTGCTAACTACAGTAAACGAGGCCAAAACATTTCAGTATTAGGCAAAATCTTAATATCTAAAACATTTCGTTTCAGTCATGTCTTATTTCTAGAAATTGTAAAAGATCGATCCATAAAATAGATCAAGTTGCTAACTGCCAAAATGTGTGTGAGAGAGAGAGAGAGAGAGAGAGAGAGAGAGAGAGAGAGAGAGAGAGAGAGAGAGAGAGAGAGAGAGAGAGAGAGGGTAAATAAATAAGAAATCTTCACTTGATATTATATTCAAGCAAGGTGTAAATTTAAACTTTCAAGATGCAGCGTTTCAAAAGTAATAAGAATAAGGGTGACAGTTAAATTTGAAAGCATATCCCAAAAGTACATTTGTACAACATTTTAGTGTTTTCATTTTGTAATTTCATCATTGGCATGGGTTATTCTTTGCTGTTTCTTCTGCATGTCTGTCCTTTTGAATGACTGCGCTGAAATGGGTTCTCCTTATTCATCTTCTGGACTCTCTGAGTGTTATGTTTTCTTTTCCAGGGACACTCTGTGGAACAATTTCCTTTTTCTTGATGGTAATCATTCTTTTATATCTATTTTCTCCTGGCTTGAAGTTTTCTTCGACATTATTGATATTGTGGAGCTCGATGTCCTTTCACTTCGTAAACACAACGTCTCGACATTTTATCTGTAGAGAAGTAGCCCGAGTCTTGTAAGGTATGTACTTCCGAACGACTCTGCAAATCCAAGACTAGAAATATCATTACGAGAGGCTGTTTCATCTTTACAGAATGAAACGCTGGTCCCTTCCTGTTCACGTATAAGTGACAAGCAAAACCATATTAAGAATAAAATGTATATAGGTATGTGTTGTGTTCTTGGACATGTAGACGAAGGGAGCAAGCTGTTGTCAGAAAGAAAGTGAACGAAAACACAAGGTTCTATATTAATGACTTCTTGGATGAGATTGTAGAATTAAAAGTGCATACACCAGCGTACTCTTTTCCGGCATCGACAGAGTCAAAAGGGAGACAAAGAGTGATAATACAGAATTTCCTATGTCTGTCGTGCGAATGTTACGAAGTCTGTATATGGGTACATAATAAAAACAAAGTCAAACGTTGTGCTTGATGCTGGCCACTTTTGTGACTCTCTATTGAACATAAATGATATTAGTCAACCAGAAATTTGCTGTGTTTTTGCAGCATAACATAAGTATTTGAACAAAGAATATAGAATAAACGTGCTAAGAAACTGTACAATGAGACATAATGTATAATATGGAGATATTTTGAGGCTGCAACCACCATAAACAGAAATATAGCAAATACAGCTTGCTACATGTCTGGCAGCCACTAAAAGGCGAGGTGGCAAAACAAAAAAAAAGATCAGATTAAAATATCAATGTTGATCAATATTAAACCGATGAATTCTGCAGTTCTGAATTAGCTGAGCACCCTGATACTCTCCGGTAGTTAGGATATATCTTATATGTATGGATGATCGGGAAGAAACTTTAAAATGTATGTGCTCATTCCTGAAATGTGCTGTTGGTCTACCGGAGCTGTCAGAGTACTCCCATACGCTCCTGGCAGTCGAATAAGCAGGTAGAACAGATTAGTCCGGGTCGAGCGAATGATATCCCAACAAAGCACTGCCCAGGTGTCTATGTATGTGAAACCCACTAGACTTAAAGGAGAAAGTAGTACACCAGACGGAATGGCGATCATTGAGAAAGCGATTGAAGTGTTGTGAAGTTGAGACTCTTTAGCCTAAGGCTATGTATTTCTTAAATGCATCTGATATCCAGCGACCTAATTGCCTTATTTTGTTGTAACGCCGATATCGGCACATACAGTCAGGAAGCGATCAAGCTTATGCTGGCATTGGATTCAAGTTGAATCTAGTGTAAAAATTCGTCAAAATATGTGTCATGTGTATTATATATAACTTTGTGTTCACTTTCTATTGAAGAGAATTGATAAAGGTCTCAAATATCTAGCTACTGGAACTTCAACCCATTGGCAAGCATTTGTAAAATAGTACCTGTTCCGCCACAAAAAGCTCAAACAACAATATTGCATGGGGCAAACAGGAAGAATGCGGAAAGCATTTGATATGTCTGTTTTATTTTGTATAAACAACCCCGCCAAGCTGTTTTATACATGTAATGGCATTACCAATACCTTCGTAGAGTACCGCTAATTGTTGAGTTGAAATTACATCGTTAACCGAATCTCCCAGCGGGAAGGAAAGGTAATGAATTAGTCTGAAAGATCCAGAAATTTGCTTTTCGACTAGACACAGGGGAGACGTGTAAATTACGACATGGTTTTGCACGTAAAAGCCCTGCAAAGCGACCCGCTGACAATTCTTTCTGTATATTTTTTTCAGTAATTTGGGTTTAAGCTGATTTCAGATTATTACATACATGTGTTTCGAAAACCTAAAAATAGGTATTCCTTTGTGGCAGGATCGAAATCGAGTAGCTAATATTGCAAGCGGTCAATTCTGACCTGGGTAGGCAAATGATCAGCACTTTATGCCGACAGGATTCTTGTTCGGGTTAGTGTTCGGGGTTGCTTAGATCATTGAAAACGAAAAAGCTGGTTGTTAGAAGGCTGCGGTTGCTGACTGCTTTGTGGAAGTACCTTAAAGGGCTGAGACAGCGAAATAATGAGTTATCCCCCACGTAAACAATTTAATAACTTGTGCTGAAAATTGCATGAAAATCACAGTGAATAGAGACCGCTTTTGTGATAATTAAAATAAACACATTAGGATACATTATGTTTATGTGAGATATACTTTTGTGTGTAGTTTTAATGACAATCGTTGCAAATGCTTAATCCTTATTGTAATATTATGAACATCACTGTTCACGTTACTGAGGTGAGGCTTGAGCTCGTTAATAGTAAAGATAAATGAAACAAAATTTGACCAGTATAAAAATTATGGGCTACTGTTTTGAGGTGCGATATTCAGCATAAAACCAATACCAATTGACAATTGACAATTGCATATATATATTAATGGTTCTCTGGTTTAATTTTGCGCACGACAGACAGATCCAAATTGATTTTTAGACTATTCTTCTCCCATATATTTAAATGCTAGAATAGCTCCGAATATTGAAATCTGGGCGCAAACAATCGTCTATTTCTGATTTCAGGATAACGCTACAATATTTCACAGATGGAATGACCCAAAGCGAGTTTGATAAAAAGCATAAAAAAGGAATGTTAGCTGAATTGATGGAATGGAAACAAGTTAATGTAATAATTACTTAACTATCAGAATGATTCTTCGGGGTCAAAATTCCAAGAAACGAGGAAGATCTAACAGCGCGAAACAATAACAACGAAAAACAAATGTCTACAGAAAAAGAAAACACGTCTGCACCCGAAAAGGAAATTTTCTCAACTCACGCCATAGTCCTCAGCAGAGAGCAATGCGATTGGCTGGGCAGAACATGTGATTAAAAGTTTTAAATATATTGGCCCTTAACAGCGCGTTGCCAGCCGAAACTGGCGGGAAATTGTAGTCCCAATCACACCTTCCATAAATGTCCTTACGTGAGTGTAAATCGTTTTATAAAGTTGACAACGATGTAGAATAATACTAGGACTTGAGTAATCTAATAGAATATCATTTACCATCCACGCACAGTACATTTCAGTGCTAAAGAAATTAATTAGCCAGATTCTTCACAAAACCGGTTTTCTCTTTGGTCGTCGTTTAGAGAAAACACGTTTGTAAATCTTTATTGCATGATTTAATGGAAATGCAAGAAATGTACGTATAGCCACCTTAGATGTTAATGCACTAAATGACCTTATCCAATGTTAATTCATTTCGTTATTATTTCTTTTCTTTCATTTTTTTGTTTTTATTGATCGCAGAGTGAAATGCGACAATATAAAGAAAGACAAGATTAAAATAAACCACTCTATCAAAATAAGTCATTATTGGGTGTGATTCTCAAGGTGCATTGTAAGGTTGGTACGTTTTCTCTTTCTTTCCTATTTGAACAGCCAAACTAAAGTACATTTGCGCATCGTTCATCGAGATCGTACATGGAGTGCCAGTGTTTGTTAAGAAAAGAATATAGTCTATCTGAAAATATTCAGAGTGGCTCATATCTGTGAAAAGAAGTGACGCGCAAGATTCTTTATTAATAGTTGAAGTAATCGCTGCAACCTATACATCGAATATTCCTGTCTCAGCCATAATGATTATAGTGCAATTCCTTCATACGTCAAATTTTGAAGGACTGATACAATTGCTTGGTTCAATCTGACATATAGATCTCCCTGAAACGAATTCGGAATCATTGAAAACCATCATATTCAGAAAACAACAAATTCACCACTAACGAGAAACTTATTTAGAAAAGTATTGAACTCATCCGAATAGCTAAACATCAACGAATTTTATACTGTTACTCAAGATACAGATGATATCATGTGGCATGTAACACTGTATTTGATGTTAAAACGAAAGCATGCCTATATAAGCAGTCTAGAAATGGCGAGTAGCGGACAACGCAAGCAAAGTCCTGCATTTACTCCATTATCACAAACTTTTTTTGCATATGAAGTAATGTATTTGATTTCCAGACAAAAACTGATAATGGTCAGTAGTATATAAATGGCGAGCTATGAATAAAACGCACTATCGTCTAAGTAGAATAACTGTTTTGTATCAGTCCTTTAATATGAATGTTAGTTGATTGAATTGCTGTTAAAATTTAAGAGAGTTTTTCAAGTGTTTGTCTTTCCAACTGTTTTACGGATACGTTGGTCGGATTTTAAATGAGTGATACACAAGGACATAAAAACATGAACTTTGCTTTCCAAATGTGAATTTAATGCACCCGTAATAAAAATTAAAAAAAACAAACAAAACATGAAAACTGTTGCATTAGATGTCAATAATTTGTACCATGAAAAAAAAAACAGCAGGAACATTATTTATAAAATGTTAATTAATTGGACCATGAAGAAAAACCTATCAACTTATTATTGCCTTAAATGTGCATGGATGTTTTTATATGTGCGTGTGATCCGGATCATACTTAAACAATAAAGCAAATAAACATATGAAGGCGTGGACAAACTGACACTTTGGTACATTCTCATGAATAAAACCAGGATGGAAGTTTCAAGTACACCAGAAAATCCCCCTCTCTCTCTCTCTCTCTCTCTCTCTCTCTCTCTCTCTCTCTCTTACTGTCTTTTCTTCCGGAAATATTTATTTGCTTGGATTCTGCTTCAGGTTCTTTCGTTTGATTATCTTGAAGTTTTTAGCGTCTTTACTGGTATGGTGCGAATCTAACTTCGATCAGGACTACAGACCAATCCTCTCGAGATAAATATGCTTTACTTGCTACCAAGCCAAGCAAAATATTGGCTGCAGATTCTTATTAACGTCAAATATAAGAAGCCTCCAATAAAGATAGAAAGAGAGACAAAAGTAAAGATTGTATTCCTTTATTTAAAGGGAATAATCATCAAGATATTAGTATTACGTCCACTTGGTCCAAGCTTTGCATAATAATTTTCCCAATAATTGTGTCGTTTTGCGTTCTCTAAGCTTGTCTACTGTGAATCATATATAATATAATATATTTATTAAATTTGTTTTTATTTCGAATATATTGAGCTTCACTGAAGTTCTCTCTCTCTCTCTCATTTATATTTTTAACGTAGCTTTAACAATTTTTCAGTCATATCGCTACGATGTCTGCTATGTGACAGTTTATAGTGATGTCTAGTACTGGGGCATCATGCCGCAGACATGTTGCATGGTGTCCCACCCAGTCACATTATCCAGACACCAGGCCAACCAATCCTAACACCAGCCTCTTAATGTTGAACGCCAAGCTAAGCAGCTGTTAGTACCATTTTTTAAAGTCTTTGGTATGACTCGGCCGAATTTCGAACACGTGACCGTCCGCATCTGAGGCGGACGTTATAATCACTAGGCCACCGGAGCGGTTTTGAAGTTTTGTAAAAGACATATTAACGTACATTTTTATCATTGTTTGTACTGATGGGATGAGATAACAAAAATGGTGATACAATTTACAGATTATAAGCATTTACATAATTATAATTACATAAGTGTTTCAAAGGTCATCAGTGTGAAAAGTTTCTTACCAAGTATTGTAACTAATTTATATATTTTCCCTTAATGCTCATCGTGTTTGATGATTGTATTTTTAATGATATTCATCCTCTTCATACTTTTTCATAAGAAGAAGATGATTACAGATAAGCTAATATATTATACGCCAAGCTAATCATATGATAATTGCATGTGTTATTTCTCTCCTAAATCCACAAAATGACAAGGTAAAAAAAAACAAATGCACCTCCCTTTTTCTTCAGAGTAGTTCTGAAAAGCCTATTTCGATTATTTATATCGCGTAAAGACATTTTCAAAAATTATTAAATATTTACAAAGCAGTTATTTTTCTTGTTAAATAAACGCTTCAAGATATCACACACTTGATACTCAATATTCCTTTTAGAAATAAACTGAGACCCACATACCGATAAAGCGCTCTCTAACCCTTTTCGGGCATCTCCTTCATTGTTCTTGTCACTAAAGCACTAATTTCAAACATTGCTAAGTTCTATTACTGTTCTATATGATGTTTTATTTAAAATGAAATACTTTTAAAATGGAAATGTGATAGGATATATTTCTTAAAATATGCTTTGTATGTATTACAATATGTTCTTTGGTTAGCTACATTTAAAACAATGTCAATTTATCATAAATCTTGCCGTTTTTTTTAAACAGTGCTAATTTTGGATATACTTTAGAAATGTAATTTAAATATCAATACTTTGTTAAATTGTTAGTAAGACAGCGCATTTGTTCAATCAACACATATCTATCTATCTATCTATCTATCTATCTATCTATCTATCTATCTATCTATCTATCTATCTATCTATCTATCTATCTATCTATCTATCTATCTATCTATCTATCTATCTACCTATTTATCTATCTATCTGTCTGTCTGTCCTTCCTTCCATCCATCCATCCATCCATCCATCCATCCATCCATCCATCCATCCATCCATCCATCCATCCATCCATCCATCCATCCATCCATCCATCCATAAAAGGTCTAAAGAGTACATAATAAGTTATTTTCTGATTACGTCCTCTAATACATGAATACTAAAATAAAATGTTACAGAACAAAGTTTTGAAACATATTTACTTTGATACTTCTTACATCTGAATATTATTTCCAATTCAAAATTCAATTTTATTTCAGGGTATTGTATTTTCTGACAGTTTATAGCAAATGTACATTGTATCAACCATTTTGCTGTTATTAATCTGGCAATTCGTGTAATTATAACGTCTAAATAAATATTTTTGATTACACTATTTTAGACTTTGTATAATCCAGATTTCTGAAAACATTCGTACACAAGCAATATTCATAAAAAGTTTAGTTTCAAGAGAAGAGCCTTGACAACTGCGACTCACATAATAATCTGTTGTAAAGGCATGGTTAAAATGTGTAGGGTTAAGGAGCACATTTTTTCTGTAGAGTTGATCGTCTGACGTATATCATGTCATCGTTTTTGAATATGGATACCAGATCTGAAATAGGACCACACCTAGATTGTGATGAATTGTCCATAACAAAAGAATCCATAATTTTCATTCTGTAATGTTTATATCAAGTAGTAAAATCTTGCATCGCATTTTAAAGATGATGCTAGTTTTCTCGATAATATTTTCCTCTTACACTACTGGAACTTGATTCATTATAAACGGTCACTATTGGGAATTCAATCTCTCATGATCAATATAATGATGACTTCTTACACTATCTTTCTTCAGTTTTCAGGAAATGCTTATAAACCTTCATCTTGATTTCATTTTCTTTTGATTTTTAGTAGAGGATCATTAAGTTTATATTTTGTAAATATCTCATGAAAGCAGATTCCGTAACTTCACATCTCTACTGCATTTTTAACTGGTGTAAGTTTTATTTTAGAAGTAGAAAGAATGATAAACCAAATATACATTTATTATATTTATTCAGTACATACAACGCATACGTTGCTGGCTTGAAGTGTATAGACTTTAGACACTTCATTTAAAACACCTGGCCTTTTTAAAATTATGTGGATCGTGCACTTTCAGATACAGATAATTAGAAATCTTTGTTTCATCAAAAATAAACGTATAAACAATCAAAACACGATTAATTTAGCAAAGGAAGTCGCAAGTTCATTTCAGATTCTGTGTGAATGATTTTATCAGACGTTTTACACATTCATTATAGGATTTGGCTACCCTAGCCAAAACTATTTCAACCCATTATCCATGCAGTGTGCAGAGGACATTTTTTCCTGGAAAGATATTAATATTGCAGAAGAGGTTAATTAGAAATTGATGCCATAGTATAAAAACAATGGATATATCCTCCAAAATCAGGCACTTAATCTTTCACACTTTTGCGCCGAAACGTTTTTTTCTTTTATAATATACCATAGTTCTTATTGTCAGGTTTGATACAAATGTGGATGTTAAGTATATCTTTGTAAGTTCCATTCATAATTCATAGTGATATCCGTAGATTGTTTTTGTAAAATCAAGAATTTATTTCCTAAAAGCTGGTGACATTTGCTGTAAAACTTTAAATGTGTCTTTTGAGTGATACTGAATATCTGATAGAAGCAGCTCATGTAAACCAATGACTGCATTAGTTATGTGCAAATCTATGTTAGCATTCAAAGAGAGAGCGCAATACAAAAACAGAGATATGAAATACATGTTGCTCAACATGCACAATAAACGATGCATTTTCTAATTTGGTAAGAAGATTAGCTCAGAATGTAATATGAGAGCTGTATCATTGATAGCGGTATCCTATCTTGAGCAGTATAAATTGTTTCCACTAATACAATTCAATATATCGTTAGTAATGGTATATACTCAAAACATGTAAATATTTATATAATTAAATATTATATTTATGTAATAAATATATGGTGATAAAGGGGTTAATTTGTATGCACTTTAATTTTACAATGGAATCATTTATAAACTAAATTAATTATAATTTCTGCATAGTACGTTGCAGTTTAAAAACCACTGTGATCAATGAGTTTGAGGATTATATAATTTTAAAGTCAACAGCAGTGAAATATCAATTTCTTTATTTCAAAGAATGTTATTTGATCTGGTTTATCTTGTCATGTTACTAACACATGCATTCATGATTTAAGAATGTGTATTTAAATTGTAACATTGGACAATTCACTGTAACAGGCTCGTGTAAAAAGGGCGGATGATGATATTGAGTAGAATGAATTGTATGATGTCAATTACTAGATATTTAGCAACCGTTTGGTTGTAGGGTGTGTCAAACGTTTATCACCTGGGTATAAATAGGAAGAGAACATACTCTTGTAAGGAGTTGTACGCTACCTGTAGGAACAGAATACATAAAATCCATAGTCAACCAGAAATGAAAGGACTAGCAGTATTCCTCTGTGTCTTCCTGTGCATGACTGCCACGATGATGGGCACCGCAGAATCAGGAGAAATTGGTAGTGGAGCAGTGGATGCCCAAGGTACGGATACTCTCTTCCTTCCTTTTTCGTTCAACACACACACATACACACACAAGCACACACACACAATACGTTCATGAAAGCTAATTATATACCATAGGCTTTTAAAGGTTTAGAATAATTTTCGAGTAGCGTCACTGATTTCATAAAATATTCCTGTCGACCTTTGACAATTCATAAAGAATATACGTATACCGAAAATTTGATCATGATAGTTCAATGTATTGAAAACTGAGTTTAAGTAACAAATATTAGGCCTCTGACACGACAGAAACCTTTTGAAAGTGAAAGGATGATTCTCTACTGGCTTTTAAATATTTAACTTAATGATTTTACTTAAATAAAATACAACTTTTTTCTTGTGGTCGTTAACTTCTTAACAATTTAACACAGCGATACACTAGATTGTGGTGACATTATGGAACATCTTTAGCTCTTTGATTAAAGAATAATTATTAACCATGATCTTTAAAGAAGAATTTAATTGGTTAATTTAGGCTTAGGCTTATTGATAAAGTATTTTATCACCAATTTTTTCTCTTTATCCTAACATGTTTCATTGTTTTCCCTTCTTTTTTAGGTCCTGGTACTGATGGTATGAAAATACTTTTCTGATCAGGAGTAAAATTTGCATAGTTTCAATCTTTGAATAAATACATTAATGCATCAAATGTAAAACGTTTAGGGAATACGTTGCACATAACATGCTAAGCAAATGTGGAATTTAAAGCACCATAGACCTTTGATATAATTAAAATATGAATAAAATTACTTGAAATGGTTGTTTTAATTTTTTGTTTCTGCAACAAGTCTTTAAAATGTAGGAGTTTTAACTGATAAGGATACAGTATCTAATAAAAGTATTTTGGCCTTGGACTGAATATATTCTAGTAGAAATATGACATCATTGTTCTTAAGTAGGTAGGTCTCTATTTTGTGATATTGCAAATCTCTTTGAATTATTTAAAATTTTTATGTTATGGAGCTGCTGATACATAAATATGTACTTTTCTTATTTTAGCCAAGAACGAAGGGGCTCCAGCAAAAGGCGGTGAGTGTTTATACCATATAAACTTTAGTACTAGTGTTTTGTAAACAGATGTTTACAATATTGAAACAATGAGGCATTCGCCAGCTTATAAATTCTCCCTTTCCAAAACATATCCAAAAGTTGATATAATACGCCTCTAATTAGTGCTGATTATATTGGTACAAAAATATTTCTATTGAAGTTAATTTTTGATGCAAAAGAAGATAGTTGGATGTAAATCGAATATAAAATTAATTGTATATATCAGTAGTCATAAATAGGTTAACCGTTGTTCAGCTTCTTCTTCTTCTTAACAAATATACATTAGGTTTTGTTTGCGTTGTAATATGGAAAAAGCGAGAATAATGATTACCAACCATTCTAAAATCTGCATAGATATCTCGATTTGCATATCACCCCATGGCTCATTGTTTTATCAGATATGATCCAATGTTGCTTCTTGGTTACTTTGATATTTGAAGTATTAACTAACTGGATACATTTTATCTTTCTGCCGATCACAGAGGCTCTTTAATCTCGAAATTAATAATATTTGTATTAATATTCACCCTCTCCAGAAACTTATTTAGTTCAGATTTTAGGCATAATTTTATTTAATTCAATTAACAATTAATACATTATGTCCTTCCCATCCAGTTCATTTAATATTTTTGAATTTGGTTTAATTTTGTTTCTAATTGTATTTTTATTTATTTTATTTAATCTTGCAGGGAAGAGAATGTGTATTGGTTTAGGCTGTCTCTTTTAAAAAAGTAAGTTTCTACTAATTTCAAAACTCATTACTTACTTTTTATATACTAATTTCAATATTTTTCCCGTTATTCAAAACAAATACTTTGTATATTTACTGTGTGGAGATTATAAGTTTGTTTTTCTGCTAGAACCGAAGATCAGATTATTTTCGGTCTTACCTCAGTGCTGAATGAATACAATTGGGTTTTCGTCCAAACTTATTTAAATACTTTATATATTTGAAGTATTAAAGATATACATCAAAATGGACGTCCTTTTCATATTTCAAACAGTTCGACTCGTTCATTCATTTGATATGCTATTTGATAACGCAAATGCAAAAGTTGATGTCAACGTCTGAAAATGTAAGGCTCGCATGCTCCCACCCATCGCCACATACACATCTTTGTTTTTCTTACAGATTACATCAAAAACCTTCCTAAGGAATAGTTTGATATCCCCAGCACAATTCTCGTAGATCATCTACGGACAATCATATAACATATACTTAAATAAAAATGATGAAGATCACAGCCATAGAAACAATAAATATTTCCGCTGTACAAATGTTTTAAAGTGGGTTGATATTGGAAGGTGTATTGGAGAAGATAAATTTTTGGACGTGGGTTTTCCTGTTTTTTTTTTGGTTTGGAAAATGTATTTCCTAGGATAAGTTGTACATAGAAACCAATACAAGACAAACTATTGTGTGACCTATTAGAATCCATAGCTATCAGAAGAGGAATCATGAAGTCAAAATCTCTGGTGAGTCATCTTTTTGATGACATAAAGAAAATACTAAATTTTTAGTCTAGAAATCCTAAATATGCATCTATCAGAATAGTTTCTTTGAAAACATCTACTGGTGACAATTAAACGATGGTCATTGATTGAAGTTTAAGTATGCAAAGAATGCAAAATGTCGCTTATGAATCAATATATTATGTAAAGAAGATTTTTTTCTCGTATTTGCAATTTCTTGATATATTTGCTAATCTGAATTTCATTTTACATTAGTTACTATCAAATTTTGGCAAAACATACAAAAACACGAAAATACGAAATTTTCCTATCATATGAAAAAGAGTCGACAAGAAGATAATACAAACGGTTCAACATATTTTCTTTCTACACAATAACGTAGGTATTACATTAAGGGAATGTCCATATTGTATCTTATTTATAACATAGAATATGGAGGAGGTATGTGTGTGTGTTTGTGTGTGTGTGTGCGTGTGTGTGTTTATGAGTGATATGCTTTAGAGGAAAATATTTACAAACAAGTTATTTTTCAGGCTAGAAGAAGACCATGGGACACCAAGGACTGATTTAATACGACCAATGAGTAGACAATCAATTTTCGCCGTATATAGCAGTTAAACCCGATATTCCATATTGTTATTTCAATGTGAGCAATAAAATGATAAGTAGATTAACATTTCCACTAATTAACAAAAATACTAGAGAACTTTCTATGGGATTCTTAAAGAAAAATAATTTAGAATATATGCAAAAGTTTATTCAAACTGAATTTTTTCCATGATTGTCCTATTGTTATATACACATTTAATGCTTAATAAATTTATATTGTACTAAGTTTTCTTATTTATGTTGCATTTAGAATAGAAATGGCTTATGAATGCTAAAAACACAATTTCTTGCTTGGGAGAACTTTCACATATAGCCAGACAATCACATTAAGTAGGATCGTCATTCTTCAGCAAAAAAGAGGAAACTAGGAAATGTAGAGTTTCCATGGTATTTATCGAGATTTTTCAAAACGTGATGGGTGTGACTGAGTGCGGGAAGTACGCAAGGATTGGGCCGAGCATTCAAATAAAAAATATCACGTAGGTTGTTAGTTTGAAAGCGAAAACAAACAATAACAATGGAATAGGGAGGATAAGACTTTTTTAAAGGATTGTTTCGAGGATGGAACTTTATGTTGGTAGAGGATTTGTCATTGCCTCTGATTTTTGTTTCCAAAAATGAGGTAATTGGATGAGGAAACACTTTCGGTTACTAAAATGGTAGCTTAGTTAGATACGTATTCATATTTACAGCTTTTGATGGCATTGATTTATATTCATGGAGTTTGCAATTATCTTTCATTTATCTGTTCATAAGATAAAAGAAGTTAGTCTAAACACACACCTCACTGCTACCTTATCTTTACTGAATACAGATATATTCCACTCTTTGATATTTTTAAAGCCCGAACGGTACATTGCACTATAAATCATAATCTAGTTTTCTTTTCATTTAAAATAATGTAATGCATCCTATCAAAACAAACAATCACGATATAATCCTCGCACAGATTGTGCTTTTATTACACAAAAGCTAGTCAAAACATTATTGTGTGAAGCCCGGAAGATTGAACTACCGGATATTCTAGATGAATCCGAAAACCAGTCAGTCAGTCATACATTAAAAAGCATGTACGGACAGACGAACATACATACATACATACATACATGCATGCATGCATACATATATACATACAAACATACGAACATACGTACGTACATACATACATACATACATACATACATACATACATACATACATACATACATACATACATACATACATACATACATACATCTACAGACACTTAGACTTAGTTTCATGCATACATGTATTGGAGGAAAAGCGTTCTTACTTCGTGACGTGATATTCGACCAGACTGTGTGATTCATTGTAATGTCACTATTTCTAAACTATAGACTTGATTAAAAACATAATATATACGTAACACCAGGCTGTTGGAAATGTCTCCAATATTAGTGCAGTTTGGAATATGTTCCATCTGAAATAGGTTACAAAGTTATATTTTATGCTAGTGCTAAAATAACTTTTCTTGTAAGGAATTATTCTAGCAGGCGACATAAGGTAAAGGTAAGTCCACTGTAATATATACCAGCTAAAATAGGTTACATGGTTATGTTCTTTCTTGGTACAAAAAAAGGTTTATGCTTGGAATTGAATATAGAATGCGACGGGAACACGAGATTGGACGAATGTACAAGTCCCCAACTTTATAATCCCATCTGCACACAAGCTTATAATGAACAATCGAACGAATAAATCTAATTAGTAAAAACAAATTTAGATAGAAAAATAAACGAAATTCACTTTCAAAACAGTAAGTTTCCAGACCGATATTGCAACAGAAAATATTAAGCTGAGAGAAAATGACATATTTGTTTTAAAGCCACTGTGATATGTATTATATTTCCTAAACGATCAGATATTTCGAGGGACGATATGAAAACACACACACACAAACACACACACACACACATACATATATATATATATATATATATATATATATATATATATATATATATATATATATATATATATATATACCATATAGAATTATATATACCATATAGAATTATAAATATATGCCAGATAGAACAGACATTGCTATCCCTGGATTCTGTAGTAGAATCTTGATAATATTGGGCAGAATTAATAGTTTAATACAAACAAAACTATCATACAGGGTAGAGAAATTTAATTCGTACTATACAGAGTTTCGAACCAAGGTCCGAGAGTTAATGGCACTCATCGCCTTGCCTTCACGCACCAGCCCATATACCGTCACGACTAAGCACGCATCACCAAGAAATGATGGCAGTGAGGATGGCACTGAGTCGGTATTATATATTATTATACCGAACTGACGTTGATTGTGGATGAAAGACCCACAAGGGTGTTGCATTCAACAGCTCATAGATCACATTCCAATATTGTATTCACCTTTTTTCAACCTTGTATTGCATTGTTTTCACCATTTTTGAATATACATTTTAAAGGTAAAACACATATATTGATATATTTGTTTATTAGTTTCATTAATTATCAAAATCATATCTTGACAGATAACTTTATTAGATATTCTTCTTTTAGAAATAATAATTTTCACTTTTTTCTATGTAAACGTATCTGTATCAGCCATCATATAATAAATTGGAATAATATTTAGACAATCTGAGAATAAATATTATAATTTATCTCATAAGACAAATATGTCTGAAATTGACTGAAAGTACTTTATTATCCGTCTCTGAATCTAATATAATAATAATAATTCACTCAATTTCAACTTTGACATGATGAAATGATTGGATGATTTTAGAGCTACAATTGTGCGTGCATCACCTTTTTCCTTCTGATATTTAATTTTATCATTTAATGAATTGCATTTTTATTTTGTTCAAAACAGATTTTTTTAAAAAAAAAATCCTGATGTGACATTTTTATAATTATGTGGCGATTTTATAACTCTCTCTCTCTCTCTCTCTCTCTCTCTCTCTCTCTCTTACCCAAGAGCGCCCGTGTGATTATAATCAGAATAAAAGAATACCGATTCTGATCTAGTGAGACATTATACAAAGTCAAATAAATGAACTGTTATTCGCATATGAGTACACTTAATACAAGACTTGTTTTCCTATTTAGTTATAACAAAAATGATGAGATGTTCTATCATAGTCGGTTTATATTAAATTGGCAGCAAATAATAAACACCACAACATAATTGCAAATAGCAATTGTAATTAATAAATGTTATCTCTTTTCGGTAACTGCTCGTAATTGATACCCAACTCTGAAAAGTATATTTTATAACATTTGATATATAAACGGAAACTGAGAGTCGAAATATGTTTTCATTTATTTGCTTCAGAAAAATTAATTCGAAACAGAAGATTAAGACTGCAACAATTATTATTAGTGGGCATTTTTGATATTAAAATATAAATCACACGTGTTTTGACATATCATAAATTGCATATCACGTAAATAATCAACTTTGTGTTAATTTATTGTGCGTTAATACTTTCTTATTCAAACTGGCGCTTGATATACGTTGTTTTTGAAACCAATAGTATGTCACGGCTAGTTTCGTAAGAAGAGCGGGTATTGCTGTTTAGAGGATTATTGTCGATTGACAGCAGACGATTCAATGACGTGAATAACTAGAGCAATACTGAAAAGTGGAATTGCCTTAATAAGATTACTCTTCAGTTGTCTAATTTTTAATTAAAGAACAAATTAGTTATATATCAAAATCATGCCAAGACTTATTTTAAGTGTTTCTTTCTAGTATAGGGATATACCATCTTTCATATAGTAGTTGAATACTGGTGAGAAAATTTATTTACCACAGTAAAATATCATACTTTCTCAGTCACTAGAAACTAATTTTTCTGCAAAAGACTGTTTCGAGTGAGACTCACAACTATACCTTACTTGACACCCACTCCCTCAGTTTTAGTACGGGAATATAAACATCATAATAACTTATATGAACATTTTAATGTAGTGTGCAGATTGTTAAAGATTTCGTTCGATTTTTAAAAATTAACATCATTAAACTTTAACAATTGGATTCAGGAAGATTTTGCATTTACGTCATGTGTGGTTATTGTTCAAAATATGAGTGTTTTGAATATGTAAGCAAAACAATGGTAAGGAGGTAAGAACAAAACAGACTTGAGTTATAATGAAAGAGATGTGTCAATAATGCGTCATCATGACAGACAAACATGCAATCAAAAATTGTAAGTATGAATATCCTGAAGTTGAAATGAGAATAAAGTAAATATAATGAAAAAAGGATACTAATAAAGTTCTTTTCAAGGAGTACACGTTTAAAAGCGTCAAAAGAGGCGTGTATGGGGGTAACGGTGGTCGGGGCGACTGGTGTATTGCGATGCCTATCCAGGCGCTGAGGCTTGGCTCGAGTAATGTGTACATATTAGAAAGGTTGCCTTTACATTCCTGTGGTTCGGTGCTTCTTAATGGGGTCTGCCACATCAAATATACTAGACCGAATGTATATCATGTGCTCAAAAATAGTGTTAAGCACTGCTTAATGTAAGCATAAGTAAAGAAGGTCTAGCTTCCAAAATGTTACTAACAACTGCAGTTTAGAACTGTTGAACTTGTCTTACGGTTTACCGATTCATTCAGATCTTACTGATCGGATCACAATATGTTAGAAATTATTTTCTGATGATCTTTCCTTAAACTTCTCGAAAGACAAAATCTTTACACAAACTATGTACGTTAACATAGGGTTTAAAGACAGGCGATTACAATACTGAATGCATGGTGCCGATTGAATGTTCAAGTCTAAGACTGTACTCTTTAGATGTAATTGGTAAATGATAACAAAAACGAGGGAAAAACTACAACCACGGCATATACAAATTATTATCATACAAATCGTATTCACATTACTCACATATTATTGTTTAGTCAAATTTCTCGGCATGGATTGATCTGTAACTAGATGCATTACATTGTCAAAGAATTTTGTGCCTGATACTATTCAGTACCATTAACATTAAGTTTTGAAGCAATAAAACTGGCTTCGACGTTTTTCCAATATATTTTAATTGACATTATTAATGTTATATAACAAACTTGAAATATAAAGTAGCTGGAATGAAGCGAAAGGTATTGTGCCAATATCCAGCTCCACTTCCATTTAATATTACAATTAGCCGTGTATCTACAAGAAATAGCTGAAGGTTAAGAAGGATATAACCATTAACATATAAGTGGACAATTGTATTGGTATTTTTTCCTATCTTATAATATGTTAAACAATTTTTCTTATCCTAAAGATGGCAAATATGGGGTTTCAGAAACGGTAAACAATCTGACAGCGTGACCTAACTGGGGATTGAAACTTTCTTAAAATATCTAAATGATTGAACTGTATCCAAAATAAAACAAATTTCTTTAACGTCGTGTTCATTCATATGATATTTATAAGACGAAATTTTATTTCCATGTATTATCAGATATTATCAGATGAAGTCTTCTTATATGAATATATATATATATATATATATATATATATATATATATATATATATATATATATATATATATATATATGCAATAAGCTGACGACGGACAGTACGAAACTAGTAACTAACTAGCCTAAGCACTTTCGACTCTTAATGAGTCTGTTTCAAAGGCAAATACAAAACATATATACGACAAACAAATAAACACAAAAACGTTGTGTTTGTAAACCTCTACATGGCTGTCTCCACATGTGTTAAAACTATAAATACAACCAGCTTGTATAGACTAGTTGCGAAGACTGAAAACGGTGTATAATTCCCTAAAAGTCTACAAGCCAAATCGACATCTAGTTTTACTTTTTGTACATTTATGTAACGCAGATTATATCCCGGATATTTGATTCTATACCGGCTATTCTTATAGTAAAAATTGAAGGATAATAAGAAGATTTAGAAAATGTTAAATTCTACTAGTGCATAGTTTTCATTTTCTAGTCTTCTTGGTTTAGACCGCGACACTAGTCAGATTTAAACTACACCTCATCAATTCTCCTCAACCGCTTGGTTCATCCCCATGGCAACCCCCTATTCCATAATATTCCAGCACAAAGAAAATGAAAACATACATACATACATACATACATACATACATACATACATACATACATACGTACGTACGTATGTAAGTGCGTGCGTGTGTGCTTACGTACGTTTATACATACATGCATACATACATACATACATACATACATACATACATACATACATACATACATACATACATACATACATACATACATACATACATACATACATACATATACAAAAATCTCTCTGGAAGAGGCAATGACAAATCCTCTACCAACATAAAGTTCCATCCTCGAAACAATCCTTTAGAAAAGTCTTATCCTCCCTATTCCATTGTTATTGTTTGTTTTCTCTTTCAAACTAACAACCTACGTAATAATTTATTTGAATGCTCAGCCCGATCCTTGCGCACGTACCGCACACACTCACGTCCATCACGTTTTTAAAAAATCTTGATACATGACAACTCTACATTTTCTGATTTCCTCTTTATTTCCGAAGAATGATGACCCTATATAATGTGTAATTGTTTAGCTGCATGCAAAAGTTCTCCCAAGCAAGAAATGGTGTTTTTAGCATTCGTAAGCCATTTGTATTGTATATACAAAATTAATATAAAAACTCAGTACAATCTAAATTTATTAAGCATGTAATATGTATATAATAATTGGACAATCGTGAATTCAGTTTGAATAAAATGTTGTATAGATTCTAAATTATTTTTCTTTAAGAATTCCATAGAAAGTTCTCTTGTGTTTATGCTAATAAGAGGAAGTGTTACTCTACTTATCATTTTGTTGTTCACCTTGAAATGCCACTATCGAATATCGGATTTAACTGCTATATACGGAGACAATTGATTGTGTACACATTGTTTGTATTAAATTAGTCCTTGGTGTCCCGTGGTCTTCTTCCAGCCTGAAAAATAACTAGTTTGTGAATATTTTCCTCTAAAGTATATCACTGACACAAACACACACACACATACACACACACGCAAAAGAATCTATATGACCATCAGTACAATCATTGTAACATAAATAGATTCTAATTTGTAGTCTGCAATCATAAGAAAGAAGACAAATTTTTCATATCAAATATTAAAAACATGACACCTTTTAAAAAAAAATACTGAGTTATTCAAAAAAATATTAACCGTTTGAAAGGTATAATAGATAATTGATAATTATATAAATATAATTATTCTTTAATAAGAGCATTAAATCATCAAAAACTACAACCAATCTCGAGACGTTAAAGACAGTCTATGAATTAGGCCTTGAGCCAAGTATATAACAGGCCTCCTCCGTATTCTATGTTATAAATAAGATACAATATGGACATATTTAATGTAATACATACGTTATTGTGTAGAAAGAAAACATGTTGAACCGTTTTTATTGTCATCTTATCGACTCATTTTTATATGATAGGAAAATTTCGTGGTTTTGTATGTTTTAAAAATTTGATAGTAACTAATGTAAAATGAAATTCAGATCAGTAAAAGTGAAATTGCAAATACTAGAAAAATCTTCTTTATATAAAATATTGATTCATAAGCGACATTTTGAATTTTTTGCATATCTAAACTTTAATCAATGACCATCGTTTAATTGTTACCAGTAGATGTTTTCAAAGAAACTATTCTGATAGATGCATTTTTCGGATTTCTAGACTAAAAATTTAGTATTTTCTTTATGTCATCAAAACGATGACTCACTAGAGATTTTGACTTTCATGATTCCTCTTCCGATAACTTTGGATTCTATTAGGTGACAATAGTTTGTCTTGTATTGGTTTCTATGTTTAACTTATCCTAGGAAGCCACGTTCAACAATTTTCCACCTTCCAATATTAATCCACTTAAAAACATTTGTACAACGGAAAGTATTTATTGTTTCTAAAGCTCTGATCTTTTCTGTTTTTTTTATTTAAGTATATATTCTATGATTCTCTGTAGATGATCTACGAGAATTGTGCAGTGGCTACCAAACTATTTTATGAAGTTTTTTTGATGTAATCTGTAACAAAGGTGTGCAGGTGGCGATAGGAGCATGCGAGCCTTACGATTTCAGATATTGACATCAACTTTTGCATTTGCGTTATCAAATAGCATCAAATGTATGAACGAGTCGACCTGTTTGAAATTTGAATAGGACGTCCATTTTGAAGTATTTCTTTAATACTTTAAATATATTACGTATTTAAATAAGTTTGGACGAAAACCCAATTGTATTCATTCAGCACTGAGGGAAGACCGAAAATAATCTGATCTTCGGTTCTAGCAAAATAACAAACTTATAGTCTCGACACCTTTCAGATACAAAGTTTTTTTCTGAATAACTGGATGAGTTACATAATGGCTAATAAACGTAATGGAAAAAGATTGAAATTAGAGATAAAGTAAGTAATGAGTTCTGAAATTAGTAGAAACTTACTTCTTTAAAAGAGACAGCCTAAACCAATACACATTCTCTTCCCTGCAAGATTAAATGGAAACTATGGAAATACAATTAGAAAAAAAATGAAGCCAAATTCAAAAACATATTAAATGAACTGGATCAGAAGGATATAATGTATAAATTGGTAATTGAATGTAATAAAATTGTGCCTAAAATCTGAAACAAATACGTTTCTGGATATTGTGAATATTAATACAAATATTATTAACTTTGCGTTTAGAGAGCATTTTTGATCGGCAGAAAGATACAATTATCCAGGTAATTAGTACTTCCAATGGCAAAGTAACCAAGAATTCACATTGGATCATATCCGATAAAACAACTAGCCAATGGATGATATGTAAATCGAGATATCAAATGTTAGAATGTTGATAATCATTATTCACGCTTTTTCCATATTACAACGTAAACAAAACCTAATGTACATTTGTTAAGAAGAAGCTGAACAACGGTTTAACTATTTATGAGTAATATTTTTCCATTGATTTTATAGTCGACATACATCCAACCATCTTCTTTTGCATCAAAAAATTATTTCAACATAAATAGTTTTGTACCAGTATAATCAGCTCTAATCAGAGACTTATTTTATCAATTTTGGATATGATATGGAAAGGGAGAATGTATATGCTGGTGAATGCCTCATTGTTTCAATATTGTAAACATCTATTAACAAAACACTAGTTCTAAAGTTTATATGGTAAAAACACCACCATTTTCTGGAGCCTCTTTGTTCTTGGCTAAAATAGGCAAAATATCAACAGATTCTTGACATTAAACTTTTAAATAATTTATGATATATGCATTATATGGATATATGGCCCAAGTGTTTCGAGCATCAGCATCAGATGCGGGCGGTGTTGGGTAGTAACATCGGCCAAGTCATGCCAAAGACATAACAACGCTACTAGCCGCTGCCTCCCATCTCGTTCGGCATTAAGAAGTTAGTGTTAGGACTGGTTGGCCTGGAGTCAGGATAATGTGACAAGGTGGGACATGATGCTACATGTATGTGGCATGACACCCGTGTTGGACGTCATTATAACAGCCACATTGGGGACATCATGGAAGAATGACTTGAAGATTATTAAATCTATGTGTCAATATCCGAATCACACAAGCACACACACGCTATTTGAAATATATATATATATATATATATATATATATATATATATATATATATATATATATATATATAGATGCAATAAGCTGACGACGAACAGTACGAAACTAGTAACTAACTAGCCTGAGCGCTTTCGACTCTTAATGAGTCTTTTTCAAAGGCAAATACAAAACATATATACGAAAAACAAAAAAACACAAAAACGTTGTGTTTGTAAACCTCTACTTGGCTGTCTTCACATGTGCTAAAACTATAAATACAACCAGCTTGTATAGACTAGTTGCGGTAACTGAAAACGTTGTATAATTCCCTAAAAGTCTACAAGCCAAAGCGACATCTATTTTTACTTTTTGTACATTTATGTAACGCAGATTATATCCCGGATATTTGATTCTATACTGGCTATTCTTATAGTAAAAATTGAAGGATAATAAGAAGATTTAGAAAATGTTAAATTCTACTAGTGCATAGTTTTCATTTTCTAGTCTTCTTGGTTTAGACCGCTTGGTTTCAATGTTCTAAGGCGGTGTATCCAGTATGATTCCTTTTCCTTCCTGGTTTCGGAACTCCAGCTGTGGTTGTTAGCAATAGCGATAAGTATTATATCACTGAAAGTGTGGCCAGGGGAGGAGTAGTGTTCTGCGACTGGGCTTCTGTACAGCTTTTTTGTCAATAACAATAACAACCCTTTCATGTGTACTGGATCCACCAAGGGATCACGTGTGTCAGGGATTGATTAAAATAGATGCAATAAACTGACGACGAAGAGTACGAAACTAGTAACTAACTAGCCTAAGCGCTTTCGACTCTTAATGAGTCTTTTTGCCTTTGAAAAAGACTCATTAAGAGTCGAAAGCGCTTAGGCTACTTAGTTACTAGTTTCGTACTGTTCGTCGTCAGTTTATTGCATCTATATATATATATATATATATATATATATATATATATATATATATATATATATATATATATATATATATATATATATATATATTTATGTATATATATATGGTACATGAGTATAAAAATAACCGATTTGGAAAATATTTTTCCTTCAGCAAATAATTTATTAGCGATACATTTGACATAAAACTGTGACAAATCCTAATGAGTGCGTCTTGTTTAAAAGAAAAAAAGATTTCTAAAATGGTATCTGTTGAGGCTTCATTCAATAAAGAAACTTTTTAGAAGGTTTAAATTCCTGGAACTCAAGTCATGAGAACAATTTAGGCAAATAATAAAGCACTTGAGTGTCAGAAGGACAAATGGCGACTAGTTCATTCATGTGTTTTACTCGTTCCAAATTTCATATTAATGTTCAAGTGCTCGTTACAACGATATTTTGTAACCCCTGGTATAATATTATATTGATGCTCTCTTTAACGTTTAGTTTCTAACCGTATATTGTTAATATCATCTTTAATGAAGATATCACATTACTAATGGCTTTACACGAGTATAAAATTCTGTTGTTAGGTATTAAGAGGATAGATTATGCAGGATCAATAAGTAATTGTTGGCGAAGGAGTTTATAATCGTTAATAAGAATGTTGATGTTCAATCTCTCATCAACATTGGGTAATGTCTCATTGGCTAGTGTGTCAACTGGGTACCAGAGAGCTTGTGTGCTATGGTAACAGTTAAAGATAAATCGGTATTGGTAAGGTACTGTAACGTATTTTATGACATATTCATAAAATGCATTTTTATTTTTGTGTGGAGGGGACAGTGTTCAAACCCTTATCTTTGCTCAAAGTATAACTAAGATGAAAACATTATGCAATCTTTATTGTAAACATTTCACTTACTAGTCTCTCCAGCCTTGCTTGATTAGACTACAGTTGTTTCTTGTTAAGTGTTCATGACAGGAAGTGTTTTTTTTTTTGAATGTGTCATTGACAATATTTTCTCGAGAATACAGCTTAAAACAGTGTTCTACTTAATTAGTTTCTTTAACGATCAAAGATAACATAACCCTAACCTAATTTTTGCGGGGCAATCTTTATTATGAAATTTGACCAATATCCTTCTTTATCCCGTCCTACATACATTTCGTACAGCTTGAACTTGGTGAGGTTTTGGATGTTCTCACACAATTCTCTCAAGGAGTTCAGAGTACAGGTATACAATAAATCCAGCGTATATGTAGGTGAAATATGGAAGGTAGGTCTCTGTGGGGTTTCGGAATTAAGTCATACGTGATGAATCACCACAAGAAAAACAGCTATGTATGTATGTATGTATGTATGTATGTATGTATGTATGTATGTATGTATGTATGTATGTATGTATGTATGTATGTATGTATGTATGTATGTATGTATGTATGTATGTATGTATGTGTGTGTGTGTGTGTGTGTGTGTGTGTGTGTGTGTGTGTGTGTGTATGTATGTATGTATGTATGTATGTATGTATGTATGTATGTATGTATGTATGTATGTATGTATGTATGTATGTATGTATGTATGTATGTATGTATGTATGTATGTATGTATGTATGTATGTATGTATATGTTCGTATTTCAAATTGTGTGTAAATCGTCGGAATCATTGTGGGTTCTTAAATCTTTGTAGTTTGACAAGCAAAGGATGAGATTAGTTGCTTTGTTTTCTAATAAAAATACATATCATGCTAGGATTGCAACGTTCTTGCTTTATCGCGGTCGGATGCATGACGGCAGTTTAACATGGGATGTAAACTGGACCATGATCATAATGAAAAGTCAAGTTCGTTTGTCTATACTAATACAAATGGAATACATCTGTATGAAAAAAGTTAAAGGAGTATTTATATGTGCAGAAAGACTAACTGATTTTATGTTATAAATAGACATATGAAAGATGCTTTCTCCTTATTAGCCAAATATAAAGGAATGCCATAATAACCGGTTGGAAAATACATATGCCTCCATAGCTATGCTACCATTATAGGGACCAAAATCTCTACATCATCTCGTCACATCTTTTTTGACGGCAAATATCTATCGGGAAAAGACAAAAACAATCTTCTACCATCATGAATGGTTTACACAACAAACAATCTTGGCTAAAAATCATGATATTCCCTCCTTCATTTCCTGTATTAGTTTTTGTTTTTAAATTAGCACAAACATAATAATAGCAATTATATCAACGTGACGGCGCAATCCCGCACCACATAATCCCACCAATGATTGAATGTACGCTCACATACCTTGGCAAGTCTACCTTCCCTGTTTATGTTTGAAGAATGAATACTCTTCACAATTTGAAAATGTATGGCAATATAAGAAAATTCTCCCAAGCAAGAATTGCATTATGTTCTTAGACGTAATAAGCAATTTATGCACCATTTGTTTGGTAAATGTAAAACAAATATAAAAACTCAAAACAATTAAAACCTTCAAGCGTTTAATGAGGATATAACAATAAGACATTCATGAAAAATAATTAAGTTTGAAAGACATTCTTGTATGGGTTATACATGATTTTTCTAACGAAGACCATATAATATTTTACCGTATTTATGTTTAACAGAGAAAATGTTACTATATTTATCATTTTAATGCGCGCATTTAAATGCAAACAAAGCAACATCTGGTTTAACGTCTATATATTGCTAAAGTATATGAGAGAAGAGGAATTTCGCTTTTGAACGCGATATAGCATATGAATAAATGTCAGATTTTCGTATCGTAAAGTTCTCCATGGCTTCCTTTTCATTTCATCTGAAGAGCTAATTATCTCATATTTCATCTTTATATATAATCGAAAGAAATTGAAAATACAAAATATATGTCAGGGGATCATTACACAAGTTAGATGAACAAATGTGGATTAGTTGCATGATGTGTTGTACTCGTAGGTTGAATTAAGTCCCAGTTCCTGATGGTCCGTGGTCATCTTCCAGCCTGGAAAAAATAAAGAATATTCTCCTTTAAAAGGGTGGCATTAGACAAATTTAGGACGAACATGCGTAGTGTCTGTGGCAGAGATAAAATATGCATTCTGATTGAGGTTCGCATTTCAGGAATAATATATTGGGCAGGTTTTATGTTCTGTATGCGAACTCTAAAATTTCGCCTAATCTCTTTTTGTTCTTCATTATTAGGGATATCATTTTCCTGATTGATGGGTTTCATGATCCGATGGCTGCAAAACATGCATTGCATATTATGTTGCACGTGATGGTATATTTTATTTGAAGGTAAGATACCCAATAATCCATTGAGAGAGAGAGAGAGAGAGAGAAAGAGAGAGAGAGAGAGCACATTAGGCGATTTAGTAATTCATTTAAGGGATGCAAAAAGGTGGCCAAGTACTTAAACTGGAATTTTTTCATCATATATATATATATATATATATATATATATATATATATATATATATATATATATATATATATATATATATATATATATATATACGTAATATTTCAATGATGTTTGCATAAATGTCTGCTCGTGGAAATATTTTTGATTTCAAAACTTTGAGAAACTTACTTTGAACGTACGTTATTCACAGTTTCATTACAATGGTAAAATATGTAATGAAATAAAAGCTTCGAGTCTTTATGTGTGGTTCTTTTCATACCAAGTTCCCGTTCCTGTTTGTAGAAAACTAGGAAACATTTTCATAAAGTCGCAAAATTCAACATTTCAAGCATCAGCTGAAATTTTGCTTGGCATGGAATTACTTTGATCAACAATTTCAAATACATCGTATGTTATATATTATAAAAAAAACAGCGGGCATCAACCGTGCGGTAGAGTAGTCTAAGTCTCTCGCCTTAACAGATCACGTACACAAGTCTCATCACGACCAATGTGGGTGTGGTGAGGTTTCCTCTCCACTTAGATATTTGGCGGCAGTTATCAGTGAACTGAAAATGTCGTCAGATCCAGAAAGCACCAAACGTGTAAAATGACTAACATAAGTCGATCAACGTTGGTGTGTGAGAACAGTTGACAAGTAGCATCCCTTCAGTCACTCATTTTCCCGGGGTCTTTTAGGGGTCACGAAACATACTGGCCGTCGTGTATAAGCCAACATGCGCTAAACAATGGCATTAAATCATCGAAAACTACAACAATGTAACGAAAACTTAAAGACGTTCAGGACAGTCTCTAAATTGGGCTTTGAGCCAAGTGAAACATGCCTCATCCGTATTCTGCGTCACAAATAAGTTGCGATATGGACTTTCCTTTTACTGTGATGCCTGCGTTATCGTGTAGAAGGAAAACAAGTTTTCAAGCATTTTCATTTTCATCTTGTTAACTCTTTTGGATATGAAGACAAGATTTCGTGTTTTTGTAATTTTTCCCACCTTGATTGTAATTAATGAAAAGTGAATTCCAGAATAGCAACATATGCACAATTTGCAATATTACACGAGAAAACATCTTTAACTAATGTGTTTATTCATAAGCAACATTTTGCAAGTTTCTGCTTATTTAAATTTTAATCAATGGCCATAATTTAATTATCACCAATGGAGTTTTTCTTCTTCAAAAAACAATTCTGACATATTTCTTATTTCGGATTTCTAGACTGAACATTTAGTATTTTCTTCATATCATCATATTTTTTCAAAGTGACTTTTTGAATAAAGTAGGAATCACCATAAAATGAAGTAACAGAGAATTTTATTTTCATGTACAGTGCAATAGATTCTATGAGGTCATACAATAGTTTGTCTTGTATTGGTTATATGTGTAGCCTATACTAGAATCTGCATTTTCCAAGCCCAAAAGTACGGAAAAGCCTTATCCTTCAATTTTGCCTTCTCCAATACACCTTCCAATATCAATTCCATTAAATAATTTGTACAACGGAAAATATCTATTGTTTATATTGGTGTGATCTTTTATCTTTTGTATTTAAGTAGATATTGTATGATTGTCCGTAGATGATCTACGAGAATTGTGCATGGGCTATCAAACTATTCTTCAGGAAGGTCTTTGTTGTATTCTGTATAAAAAACAAAGGAGTGTAGTAGGTGTCGTTGGAAACATACGTGACTTATATTCTCAGGTGTTGACATCAACTGCTGTATTTGAATAACCACCTTATACTTCATACATATGTATGATTCAACCTGTTTGAAATAGGAATAGGGAGTCCATTTTGAAGTATTTCTTTAACACTTAAAATATATAACGTAGTTAAATAAGCTTGGAAAATAAACACTTGTTTTCGTGCAGCGCTTGGGGAATACAGACGATAATCTTATCTTCAGTTCTAGCACAAAAATAAACTTACATTCTCCATACCTTACATATACGAGGTTTTTCTGGAGTATTTGGATGGGTCACATTGCTGCTATAAAATTTTAAGAAAAGAAATTGAAAAATATAATATGAGGTAAATTAACGAGCTTGTAATTAGTAGATACTTACTTCGTTAAAAGAGACATCCTAAACCAATACACATTCTCTTCCCTGCAAGGTCAAATAGAATATATTAAATATAATTAGAGACAAAATAAAACCAAATTAAGAAACAAATTGAATAACTGGATCGGAAGGACAAAGATATAGGTATAATTTGTAATATCAATAAAACAAGCTATGACAACGATCTGGATTAATAAGATTCTGGAGAGTTTATATGTTATTTCAATTATTTTTAAGAGTCTTTATGGTTGGCAGATTGACAAAATGTGTTCAGGTAATAATTATTTCCAATATCTAAGTAATCAACAGATCGCGTGGATCATATCTGATTAAACAATGTACTATGGGATGAATTATAAATGAAGATATATTTGCCAATCTTAAAACGACTGACAATAATAATTGAAGCTTTGTGCAGAATGCAAGTAAAATATATAATTTCGCATGGGAAGATGATTTAATTATTTATGAATAATAACATTTTTTCATTTATTTTATTTTATATATACATCTGAATATCTTGTTTTGCATTATAAATATTTTCAGGAAAAATATTCCTATACCAATATAACTATGGCTTCATTTGAGACGTATTATAACTCTTTTGGTGTATTATGAATTGTGGATTGTATATTCGGCCAAATGCCTCACATTTCCAAAAATAATAAACCTCGATAAATAAAATAGCAGTACTAAATTTGACATGTTATAAACTCTCACCTCCTTTTGCAGGAACTCCTTCGTTCTTGGCTGAAATAAACAAAATACAATTTTATCTATCAGACATTTCATATTGCTGTAAAATTTGAATGAGATATGCAATATAATCTAATGGAAATCTACAATGTATTGATTGAAGGTTTCACATAATTGAAGGTTTCACATAATAAAAAAAATCTTGCTTATAAAATTATATTCCTTACGAATGCATTTTCTTAAGTGAGAGATGCTAAATACGATGAAATAAAAACAAAACTTGTTATTATGCAAGAGCCTATTCATCGTTTTATAAAAATTTTGCAATCTTACAAAGACAAAAGATAAAACACCAATACTGAATGAATAAGAATAAAGCCGACTTAGCCACCATGATGTTACATTTGTACTAGAATACATTTGGTCCAAAGCCGGATTACTTTTATTAGATACTGTATCCTTATCAGTTAAAACTTTTACATTTTAGAGACTACTTGCCAAAACAAAGTATTAAAAAAGACCATTGCAAGCAGTTTTAATACTTTTTATAATTTGTAGAAGATCAAAGTTGCTTCGTATTTTCCAGTTGCTTAGCATGTGTTGTGCAGCTTTAACATTTAACATTCAATGCATTAATATATTTATTTACAGGGAGAAAGAAATGTTAATTTTACTACCATACAGAACGGTTTACTTACACTCAGTACCCAGACCTAAAAAGGCAGCAAAGAGAGAAAGAAACATGTTAGGAAAAAGAAAACAAACGGCGAAAAAAAAACTTATCATACTAGGTCTGCGTGGACCAAGGATATTGTTCTTTAAACTTCAATGTTAAATAATTATTCTTTAATTGAAAAGATGAAGATGTTCTGTAAAGCCACCAAACCCTAGTGCTGTCCTCGTGTTAGATATAATTGAAAGATATGACCACAATAAATAATTGTTTTTCAGATAAGCAAAATAATCAAATTAAGTATCTTACGAGACTATACAAAATGGCCTTGTCACTGAGGCGTGAAATGTTTTTAAACTATATTTTCACTGCATTAAACCATGAAATATATGGTAAAGTACCAGTTCACGTATTTGCTGTTCTTTAAATTGTCATAGAACGTCTGGAATATTTTATGAAAACAGTGGTGCTTCTAGAGAAAGTGTTTAGTACCTTTAAATGCCTATGGTGTATAGTAATCTTCTATAAGCATATTGTTTGTATGTGTGTTGAGAGGAAAAGGGAGGAAAAGAGTATCCGTACCTTGGGCATTCACTGCTTCACTGTCATAAGCGTCTGATGCTATGGTGCCCATCATTGTGGCAGTCATACACAGGAAGACACAAAGAAACACTGTCAGTCCTCTCATTTCTGGTTGACTATGGATTTAATCTATTCTGCTTCTACAGGTAGCGTAAAAATCCTTAAAATAGTTTCCTCTCCTCCTATTTATACCTGGCTTATACACATTTGGCACACCCTACGGTTACAATACAGCTAATAATTGACATCATAGAAATGATTGTACTCTTTTTCAAGATCTGCCCTCTTTAAATTCGACCGTGTTTAAAAGTTAGCCTGTTACAGTGAATTGTCCAATTGTACAATTTATACGCACAGTTTTAAATCATGCGTGGATGTGTTAGTAACATAATAATTTAAACTGGGTTAAATAACTTTGCTTCAAATAAAAAAAATGATTCACTGATGTGGACTGTAAAATTATATAATCATCAAACTCAATTATCACAATATTCTACAAACTCTAGAATACTATGCAAATAATTTTGCTAATTTATTTTAAAATGATTCCATTGTAAAATAAATGTGCATAAAAGTCCGCCCGAAATCACCATAATCGAAGATTCACATTATATTCGTTTGATGATATATTATGACTAATGAAATGTCGAAGTGCAACTGTGGAAACTGATAATGCTACAGGGGCGATAAATCTGTGAATACTACTGCGCTGAGATCACATTTCGAGGCTCTCTTCTTGCAAAATTTAGAAAATGTATCGTTTTTTATGCATGTCTCTGTCTCTTAAAAACATAGATTTGCACATGAATCTTGGTTTACATAAACTGTTTCTATTAAATAATCGGTATCACTCAAAATATTCCTTTTAAATTTGAAAAGTCACCAGGTTTAGGCAATATGTTTTTGATTTTAAAAACTTTTGGGTATGACTGAATTGAAAATTGAACTAACGCCCACATTTTTATCAAACATGAAAATAAATCTACGTTTCATTATGAAAAATAAATAATTATTTTGCGTAACTGTGAAAGATTATGTGCCTTATTCATTGGGGATGCATCCATTAATTCTAGACTCTGGTATTTCATGCTATCTGATTGATTTCTTCTGCAATACTCTTTTTTTGTCACGTGGAAAAGGTCTTCTGGATAGAGCACAGTCGTCGCGGATAAATGTTATTGGTTGTGCAAAATCTATCATTAAATTCTCGATGAGAAAGGAATCTAGTATGGTGTCTTACCAGACCTTGTTGGGATTGCCTCAAAAATACCGGTTAAAATGACATGTGACGTTAGCAGTGGTAAGTTTTATTGATGATCTTTCAAAAATGTAGATTCTGTATAGAGTTGTATATTATTTGGGATCTCATCGAATATTTCCCAGAATACGTTGCTTTCGTTTCCTCCCGAAGTGACCATGTATCTTGCATGGCAGATATTCGTTTTGCATTTCTGTATGAGGATAAAATTAATTTGCTAATAGATATTAAACCCGCGGCATTAGTGACCTAAAATGGGGATTTGATTTGCAGGCAGTGAGAAATGAGTAACTGTTTGCCAGTTTATTATCAAATAGACTGGTAGTGTAGTAGCCAGAATGCAGAAGATTTTGGTTTGCAAAATTGTTTCCTTAACCAACGTGTGTAGCAGCTTATTTCCTAAACATTTGTAACTATACTTTTAAAACAGTCGATAACAACTAGATAGATTTAAGATGGCCGATTTTGCTACGGAAGATCGTTTGATTTAGATGAATATTTACTACCTACAGTTTAGCCATGCTGTATACACTCACGTGTGACGAAAGGGTTAAGTCATGCAGTATAACATTAAGCAGGGTATGAATTCTCCAACAAGACACTACTTACGTTGGCAATATGAGATTACAGTCTTCGCTTATGATGATGATGATGATGATAATGATGATGATATTGATGATGATTTTGATGATGATGGTCATCATCATCATCATCATCATCATTATCATCATTATTATCATCAACATCATCAATTCATTAAGAGGTCGTTGGGACACCACAGCTGACTTCACAACCAGTTCTCTCCATCTTTTCCTGTTGTCTACTGCTTTTTGGGAATCTGCTCATTAATGATGTCTTCCCAGCTTTGTTATGTATGCCTCTTATTCTTCGTCCTCGCACTGTGCAATGCAATATTGTTTAACCAGACCAGATGATCTTGAGACATGACCCTGCCACTTCAGTGTGCGCTTTTTACAGTGGTCAATAGGTCTAAATAGGATCCGATGACTAGTTTTATCCTGTTGTTGACTTCTTCTTTGGTTACATGGTCAATATATGAGATGCATTAGATCTTTCGGAAGCATCACATTTCAAAAGTGTGAATCCTTCTTTGTAGACTGATGTGAGCGCCCATGTTTCACAAGCATACAGACATATAACAATCGAGAACTTCAGCACTTTTTGGAACAAAGAGCAATGTTGGTATCTTTCTATATTGGTCTCAACCTTGTTATCGCTGCTGTTGTCTACGGGAAACGGGAAATGTTTCTAAATGAAATAATAGTTGTTGATTTGGCAGCACATTTCTATTATATTAAAATTTTTTGGGTGTAATTTAGACTTTTTAAATACAAAGCATATGAAAAAAAAAAACATGTTTCCGTTTGATAATGGGAAATTAAGACTACAATTTGAATTGGACTTGCCATAATGGCTTGCCTTAGAACTCTAAGATGTTGTCAAGATGTAAGATGTCGAAACTTTACATTAGCTAAAATGAAAATGTCAATGATGTCAAAATATACATAATTCATTGTATTTAAGCACACCGTTTCAAACCAAAGAGTTTATGAAAACAGAACTTCAAGAAAACTGGCAAATCTTTCTCTCTCTCTCACTCTCTCCTACTGCTGCAACAACATATGTGATATCAGTTTTTATTTCACCAAAGACGACTCCATTTATTTCGATTAGATAGCTACATATTTCAAATAGATTACAATTGTTGTTGTCTTAACTTATTAATGCTAAGATGACATTTGACCAAGTATTGACATTTTGTTACTTGTTATTCCTTGATATGTTGCTAATATATTTAGTTAACTTGTCAATTGTCAGCATGGGTATAAGAAAGAAAATAATACTATTTGTTTGTTAGATAAACCGACTAAGTACAAGAATTGATTTTGATTTGCAATACTAGTCAAGTAGAGGAGCTGCAATATGTTTTAAAAGAAATTTTCAAATTTGAAATAAATGATGCAGAAAGCGATAACAAAATAGTGATTTGATTTCATTTTTTCCAATTCAAGTTAAATAAACTCATTAGTCAATAATCACGACAGTAATGATTATACGAGATATTATAACAAATGCAAAATAACAAGGCCGCTAAAATCAATTATTTTTGTCTTTATTGATTTAATTTTGTGTTCTGTGTTGAAAAATATTTAGACAAATATATTCATAATGTGATATTTTAATTTTTTTATTTTAGTATTTCACATGTATTGACGAGTTCCGTGCATCCAATCGAAACAACAAATTTTGAAAGAAGGCAAGGAGAAGTAACGTATTTTCAAAATTAGCTTTTGGAATAGGAAGCGTCAGACAAAACTGATAGATTTGATTTATTTATAAATTGAAGTATATTTTTAGCATTGACAACCGACGTAGCCGTATTAGTTGGTTTGTTTTATCCGATCTTTCCGTGATATTTATAACCTAAAACTTCGAAGTAATGAGAGAAGAACAAGATAAGCAATCTCTTATGAAGTAAATCACATGTATTAATTACAAATATTTTCTGCGAAGTCCAACACATATAATCAGTGAAATACACAGTGCAGATTTTCAAACTCGAGCTATGCGAGATACACAATATCATAATAATGAGCGGCTCTCTTTGATCATTATCATTGAATATCAGAGAGAGAAAAAGGAATAAGAAATTATTCCATGAGGATAAAAAACATTGTTTAAAAAAGCAGACATGATAAAATCTTAGTCGGATCTAGGCTTTAAAAAACTGGTGTAAAACGATATTCTATTATTCTTCTAAGAATTTATTAACTGATAATCTGTGATTTTACACAATTTTCAGGAGTAACTAGGATAATAAAGTTTCATTTTTCAGCACTAAAAATATGAATTTAGTATTTATGACATTTTATCTTAAATATTACGAACATTTGACGTTTGTCGTTATGTAATACAATAGGGCATTAAACATGTATCTTGCATCTTAGACCATCATGTTTATCCTCGGTGATTCATGAGATTGTTTGGCAAATTGTCATTTTTACGATGTCCATTCTCTTTTTTTCACAGTACGAGTGAGAAGGTAAACTACGTGTCATTTAAAACTAAGTAACAGTATTGGAGTTTTTTTGCCATAAATATTTTAATGATAAGAAGTTTGTAACTGTATAATTTAATTCTCCATTCATACATCATATTATTAATTATAATACACCTTTGCTGTATTATTAATTTTATTCTCTTTCTCTTTTCTTTGTTTGTTTGTTTCTTTCCTTCTTTCTTACTTAATTAAATATATATGTGTGAGTTTAAGAGAGAAATGCAAAATGCAAATAATATAAGCAAATTGAAATGTTGCAGCTTTGAAGTTACCTTTATCACAAGTCTGTTTTTTCCGCTTTCTATTTTTTTTTTTTGTCTTATGATTAACTTCTGCAATACGAAATGCCTGTATACAATCTTTAGGTAACATGATGGTTTATTAATATCCATTTTTGTAGGTTCATATATCCATGCAGCATATTGTTCTATCACATATGTTCGATTGGGAAAAGTCGACTGTATATGGTCATTTCAGTCCTTCTTTTCTATTTTGTGCTCACTGTTTCTTCTTTCTATTTATGTCTCTAACTATAGTTTTTTCACCTTTAGTAATACCAATGTTTGCTTCTGATGATGATATCAAAACGTTATTAGTAAATATAATTTCATTTTTAAATCTGTTATAAATTGTTGAAATATTGCTTTAATAATTTCATCTGTGTCGCCACCTTGCTTTCCTAAACATTGGCAACTTCATTAACGTTTATATAGTATCTGATACGCTGGAAACTGACTGTGTGATTGAATTTCTTTCTTAAACTTCATCGACTGATATTGGAATCACGTAAGATTTTACATCTTTACTTAAAATCACATAAGATTCATCTGTTAAACCAGTACTGTTGCTGAGCGTAAAATTTGCATCCTAGCTTGTCTCCACCAGCTCTAAGGAAGACAAATGCATTAGATGAAAATTATATATGGTCTTCTACTTGCAATACAATTATATTTTCAAACAGTTTTGTTTTACGTGAATGCAGCGTTACTCGTTTTATAGAAATTTCATATCGAACTGTGATTGGGTATGTTTTAGGAGTAATGTTAAATATTATAGAGTCGTTATTGGTGTGTAAAACTATTTTAGAGTGCTATAGGTCTTAACATTTTTAATATTGGTGAAATGTATTCGTTAACGGTGTTATACACCAAGTTGCAGTAGAAAGATAAGTTTCTGTTCTAGTTAATATTTAATATTTGATGGAAAGTGCTATTTTTCACAAGTTTAAATGCTTAAATATTTTTCATTCAATATTTTATTAGTCACAAAACTCACATTTTTCGAGACACTGAATTCATGGTAAAATTTTTAAAGTATACGTATCTTTAATGTTTTTTCCGTACAAGTGATTTATATAGTTACAATTGTGACAATGGAATAATCAGAACATAAATACTAATTTGTGTTTGTTTTCGACGTAATATACAATGATTGGAAACAGATCTGTAGATTATGATGTTGACATGAAAACTATTTTATTAGTTTAGCACATTACAAAACACACATTAATTGTGTTTTTGAACCGTGGGGGTCGCACGAGAAGAGCGCTTAAACATTATACATTTTGTATGCCTATTAAGTTCTAAAAATTATGTGTTTATTCGTAATATAATACCGGAATATTACCAGTGAGAAAAGCAGAACATGATAGCCTCCTAAACAGCAGCTAATAAATAAAATGAAAGTTTTCTTCAGAACAACATAAACCGTTAAATTTCAATAAAAATATTGTCAAGATTTGTCTTCAGCTAACGTAGAATGAGACGTGTATCAGATATGAGGACGTGAAGGTGGATTGCATCAAACTATACCCGTATTTTTAATTGAATTAAAAATCATTACGTCAGTCACCTATTTAATATTCAAAGTAATTTCGGCATACAATGCAAACATAAAAAACAAACTTTTTTGTATGATTTTCATCAAAAATCAGAAAGCCATAAATGTATGAAATGATAAAGCTACCATTGTAAATGAAATGTTCTACCTTGATTTTCATGTCTTCAAAACAAAGCAGAAATATGTACTGTCAATCAAAAAGGCAGTTTATTAAGCTGACATCCATTAAAGTGTCGTTTATGTAATCTAAATATGATAGATAACAAATATTAATGATACTTGACAAATGTACTTGCCGAAGCATAACATGTTTCATCAACTTCGTTGAGCAAGATGTGTTAACAAATTAGTGGCCCAAGCCCCAGTTTTTTGTGAGAAGATAAGATTAAGTATTCGTTGCCTCAGAATTAAGAGCGGCATGGTAACAAGGTGAATACAAACTTTTAAAATATGACTGGATATGACGACTCATTTTCTACAAGTATGTCGTAAAAGAAAGTTCCCACTATCACTAATCCATTAAGCTCAGATACTGATACATTAACGTTTCATTATAGGAATAATATTATTATTTCATTGAATTGTTTAAGTAAAAAAGAAATACCTATAGTTCGTATCACCTTGTAAAAAGATATTAGGCTTGATACTATGTAACACCATATATATTAAGATATACATAATAATGTATCTAACTTGCAATGTATGCGCTAATTTTTTTCATCAATTAGAATTTCACTATGCACTCCATGTTTGTCTTTCTACAATCATTTATAATAATCTTCGATATTTTCATGCAAATGAATAAGGTATATGATAATTGGAAACTCAATGTGGACTGCACCATGTCTTATGTATTCCTGTTAACACATATAGTGTGCAGTCATTCATAAAAAAAACAGGTTATTAGCTAAGATTTCTTGTTTAGTTCTCTTTTTCATATGTTATCACTCTGCTTTACGATGTATTTAATACAAAGTAAATTCCACTATAAATTTTCCTTTATAATTTTCGCATGGTTCCTCCTCTGGTTACTTTTAGTAGTGACCAGCAGTCATCGTACACACCATGATATTTACGTTGCTTTCATCTTAACGTACATTCAAAGACCGGCAAGAATGTTCCATACAATGTTTATATTTATTCTTTTCTCTAATAACAAAAGAGTGTGGCTGGTATCGAATAAATTATGACAACAGATAATAAATTTGATCACGCAGTGAAGGTGCACCATAAACCATAAGCCAATTTATAAATTATATCATCTTATCCCTCGCTCGTTCCTGTTTATTTGGAAACTGATTGCGTTCTTGGTAACGCGGCCACGTGACTGATCATTCGGATGCAGGTGTTGAGTGCAGAGAACAGATAATGTTAAATACAAAGCTAATTATTGTCATTCGAAGAAATCATTAGGTCTGGGGTCTTTTTATTATTAGATGAAAATAGTGTTAAGGTTCTTGCTAGAAAATTGAATTCTACTGATGTAATTATTTGCATTAATTATAGTTTTGTGTTTTATTTAGTGACAAGTGTCTCATGGTTGTCCCTTTTAACAAATAATTCATATTTGACATCAAATATTTACAAGAATGCTTTCCCATTTCAAATAAATTAATGAACTTATGCATTATTTAAATAACCCAAATACAATTGTCACAACGCGATTTGCATTATCAAAATATCTGACTTCAGTGTAACATAAAGACGATATGATGTCTATATTGAGGTTATTTGAAATTGAATTTATTGATGTTATGCATTTTGGATGAGTTCACTCATTTTCTAATAATTGAGATTTCTCCTTAGCGCTGACTTTGTTTGTTTCTGAATATGATGATTTTCAATTATTTCGATTTCGATTCTGAAATATCTTTATGTCACAGTACACCAAAACGTCGTACCCATCTTTCAAACATTGTTATCCTTAAGAACTGATCATTTCATTTGCGTCATGGTCATTGTGGCTGAAACAGGAATATTCCATATATAAGTTTCAGTGATTGCTTCAACTATTTGCTCGGAATCTTGCACATCAGTTCCTTCTTCAAAATGAAGGTTTCTGTGTATTTTTACAGAAAGACACATTTTTCTTTTCTAAACAAACACATATATACGTTTAATGAACGATGCACAATTATTCCATAGTTTAACAGTTTGAAAAACATCAAGAAATAGAAAACATACCAATCTAATGATACACCTTTAGCTTCTCACTACATTACATTATAAATTACTTTGATAGTTGGATAAGGTCATTCTGTAAACTTAAATCTAAGACAGTAATTTCCTACTTTACTTGATATCCCATTAAAACATGCGATAAACAGGTCTTTATACAATGTCATGAAAAGTGCATTCTTTCAGAGACAATGAAGTAGACAACTATTTTTCTAGCTTTGAAAATATTGAGAAAATTTTTTAATGGGTAAGAGAGCATCTGAATAAATTGTTAAGATCTCTATTATCTGGTAAAGCTAGTGACATTTACCATTCACTATCCGTACAGCAAAGTGCCGACTATGATCTGGTTAAGAAATTCATCTTAAAGGCTTCTGACTTAATGCCTTCAGGAATTACAAAAAAGAAGACGGGCAAACTCAAGTTAAATTTGCCAGAGGAAAAGAGCAATCGTTTGATTGGTGGTGTTTAGTCAAGAAAGTTAATCAAGATTATGAACCTCTAAGACAACTTGTATTACTTCACACTTGTCCTGAGAAACCTTGTAAAATGCTGATCGATCATTATTTAGTTCATAAAGTTGCAGTTTTAGGCAAATATTCTACTAAGAGGTCGTCTAGGGAAAAGGTATTTCAGCGTATTACGAGACATTCTTAATCTCAATCTGGCACAAGTTTTAGATATCAAGCTTCCCTTGTGCTTGATCAGAAATTATTGTCTCTTCATACGAGTACATATTGTATGCAGACAGGACGCACAATTTCTGATTGCTTCAAATTGAAAAATAAGCATCAGATTCAAGACAGATCAATCCAAATCCAAATGCTTTTTATTTCTTTGAAGTCAAGGTCATGGTCATGTATTGAAAGCAACACATTTATTGAATCTCATAAACCGAAGTCTTATTTTGTTATGGAAATTTATGAACCATTCATGTTGAAGGGTTTCATATCACTCTTAGGTGATTCGGCCAATCCTATACCTTTTTAAAATTGTAAGTGTCTCAGAAGTATCTCAGTCTTTTGCTATCAGAGACTTTGCCTTTTTCTGATAAGCTTTTTTAAATGAGAATGTACTGATCAAATTTATCATCTGTATTAGGTTTAGGACCCGTAACATTCGGAACATTCAGAACATTGTTTTCTTTACGAGTTGAGGGTATTCATGTATTACCAGGCAATGACCCAGCTCTCGATAAGGTTGTGATTAATCCATTTGTATCTGACAAGCCTTTTTTGGATGAGGAATTCATTGTTGTGCAGTTACTAAAGCTATGTCAAGGAAAGGTCTTGAGAATTATTTGTAAGTAACGTATTCCTTTAGCTGACACATGTATTGGTCGGGCTTTTGATAAGGTCACATTCACTCCTTGTTTGGAAGAATCAAAGGCTATTGATCACAGTGATCCTCTTTTGACTACTCATTCTCTTCGTTTCTAATCAGGGTGACAAAAAACAATTACTTGTCAAACAGGAAAACGATCCTTAATCTCCTGTTTGTTGCAAAGGACCATTAATGAAATTGAAACCACTGAAGTACCTGTCCGTTATTGCATTAAAAATAAATTCATTTGATAAAATGGAGACTTCCTGATGTACCTGCTGATGTTGAGTGGTCAGTGAACTGTCACACTGTAGTTCTAAAACCATACAGACAGGAAAATTCTTAATCGGGCACGTGAAACTTTGGCTGGTCATTTAATGATTAGTAACACGTTTCACCAGATCTTGACTCGTTTTAATTGGTCAGAAATGAAACGTGATGTTTGGAAATAGTGCAGATCTTTTCATACTTGTCAATTGTTAAGAAAACCCAATCAGAAGATACATAAGGCTCATTTGCATAACAGAATAACAGTAGACTGTGTTGGTCCCTAATATAGTACCAAGTCAGGGAACCTATACTTGTTGATATTTTGTATGTCAGCAACATTCCCATGAGGAATTCCATTGATGAATATTAAAAGTGAAACAATAGTATATGCTTTGATGAAGATTTTTAATTCTATTTTTTCGCCTTCCCAAATATGTTTAATCGGATCATGGGTCAACTTTTATGTTTTGTAATTTTCCAGATTATTATGCTTGAATTTGGCATCTAGTAATTCATGTCAAAAGTTAAATTATGGTTTGAAAGATCGTCAGTGGAGAAAACTTTTGAGTCTCCTAATAAAGGTCAATCTCTGTTTCCCATTCTTCAGCTTAGTAGGTATTACGACCCTTAAGAAAAAAATGAATGAGCTAAATTATAATAATAGTACTAGTAGGATATCAAGAAATTAAAGGAGTATATTGTGAAAGTAAAGTAAATCGTGCAATTAATTTAGTAGTACCTGTCCCACTCAATGAGTTTTCATGACATTAAATTGTAAATTGCAAACCTATCAAACAACAAACCTGTCAAATTTCACTGAAGAGGCAATGACAATTTTGGCATTCGGAACTCCAGATGGACATTATAAATATAAATTAATGCCGTTCGAAATAAAGGGTTGGTCAGGTACTTTTTAACGTCTGGTCTATATAATTGTGATGCTTACATCGATTATGTCATCTTCAGCAACGTCACCGGGAATGAACATCTAGAAACAGTTTGGAAATTCTTTGACTGACTTAGTTTGACAGTTTATCCGAAAGTGAGTTCTGCCGTGAATGTATAACATTTCTAGGACATATCATGGGACATGGACTTGTTAAACCTATACATGTTAAGGTCAAGGCTGTATCTGTATCCCCTTGCTCCTGTCAGTAAAAAGCAACTGATGAGAGTTTTAGTATGGCTGGATACTATCGCAAATGTTTGTTCCATTTGTTCTAACATTTCTGAGCCGCCACAAATTTGTTGAACAAGAAAAACAAGTTTCTTTGTTCATAAAAATATCATTAAACTTTTGATAACTTAAAGGCTATACTTAAGAGTTTACCAGTTCTTACAGATCCAAATTTCAATCATGTAAAATGTCTGTTGATGCAAGTGATGTTGGAGTTGGAACTGTATTGATTCAAGAATATAGAAATGGTGTTTCTTAAAAACTAAATAAGCACTAAATAAATTATTCAACATTTGAGAAGGCATGTTTGGCTTTAATATTGGCATTACAACATTTTGAAGTTTAAATTAGTTCCGCTCTCTCTCCGAGCATTGTGCTTAGGGATCACGACCCCTTACTTTCATCAACAATATTTTTCTACTAGATTTCATATTCCTTTCATAAATAGTTCGTCGTTGAAACATTGTATCTAGTTTCTGACCTTGATTGAGAAATCAGATTGAGTTCTAGTAAACAACGTTGTTTTATTTTAAAATTCATTCTAGTAGTGAGATTCATTCAGTGGAATCAAGGCCATAGCTAGAGTACTTGATAATTGGCTTGTAAAATAGTCAACATTGTTCTAGAATGTGACCACGTGACCCTCATACAGGTATCTGTTTTGTGTCTCACCTTACTATATAACCGTTTTTCATAGGAACTGGTTAGTTAAGCTAAAATTCTTGGATGATTAAAGTGTCTTGTTGTCATCAGTTTGAGTTAAATTTTTTAATATATATATATATATATATATATATATATATATATATATATATATATATATATATATATATATATATATATATATATATATATGTATTTATATATATGTATTTATATATTATATATTAAAAAAGAGCCTACAGAGTTGAAGCGTGATTTTGCCGTTTTCATAGAAGAATTTACAAACCTGCCTATTATATTAGAAGTGTAAACTGCGATTCCGTTAGGTACTTAGACATCGTTGTCATCCGTAAATAAAATGCTAAGTCGCTCAATGCCCTGTTTCACCTCTCCGTTCTAGATAGAATATTGTTTATACCGATTTCAATATACAGATGGCAGTGTGTGTGGAACTGGAAAGTGACATTCTCATTAAGGAAGAGTTTACAGGGATGAAGCAATATTTTACCGATAGCATACAGAATGTAAAAACCTACCCAAAACATTACTTGTGAAGTGTGAAATTCAATCAAAGTGCATACTTTATCACTTTCACAGACACTCCGCATATCCTTGTCCAAGGCGTTGTCTAATGCCACCCTTTTAGACTGATATTCTCGACATCAGAAAGTTTTTATGACTCACCAACAAAGCTAAAAGCAATACTATATATGTATAATTATTAATTATTTAATATACCTTTCAGATATATTTTGCTCTTAATCTTTAATTTTGAATATCAATATTTGCTTTTTATTTGGAGCGCATTATGTCCTTAATGTTTGCTTTGCAAAATTCATCTTCTTCTTCAATTGCGAACCGCAAGTTTGAATCGTGTTTGTTAAAATGATTGTACTGATATATAGATGCTTCGGCGTGTGTGCGCGCGTGTGTATTTGTGTGTGCCTGTGTGTGGGAGTACTGCATTTTAGAGGAAAATATTCACAGACAAATTATTTTTCAGGCTGGAAGAAAACCATGGGCCACCAAGGACTCTGACCTAATAAGACCATACGAAACATCATGCTACGAATCCTCATCGTTCTTCTAACTTGTTTTGTCATCCCCTGACGCACTACAGATATTTTTTTTGTTTTTCAATATATTTTTGATGAACTATAAAGATGTTATTTGAGATATTTGACTGTTCAACTGAAATGAAAATGAAGCCTTTGCGAACTTTACAACACAAACATTTGACGACATTTATTCTTTGTCAAGTATTATGGAAATGTGAACTGTCTCGACCCAATCTACCGTCACTGTATATAGCAATTAAACCAAATATTGTCAGAAATCAGGACAACACACGTTCTAAAACCTTTATCAGTACTAATCGGACATTACAAGTACTTTAGGAACCAAATTAATTAGAATAACAAAATTGAAAAATATGCTTTTTCTCTAAACGTTGAGAAATCACACCTATCTAATAAGACTGAACCTTGAATTGGAGATAATATTATATCAGGTATATCAAATATTAAATGAAATCTGTTTATGTACTTTGTTATGTAGCATAATATTTAGTATTAGAGTGACGTCTTTAAAAAAAATAATTATGTACTTTTTAGGCTTCATAATCTCAGTAATTACAAGCAACACAACGCGAGTAGCCAAAAACCCCACTTATTTTTGATAACTTATTTAAATCAATATTTGGATTTTTGAGAAATGTGCAAAAATAGGCAATGTTCACAACAAAGGTATCGTTCTGAACCAATGGACAATTCATCGAGCGTAGCTAAATAGATATTATGGTAAAGCATGTTGCAAATAAAGAACTTATTTCTTGTTGCCAAATTAAGCAGATCATCTTTTAAGAGCAGCAATCAGATTACTATATTACAAGTAGTTTATTGCAAATAGCACATGAGATATAAAATAAATAGAACATAACAGTGTTTTAAATAAAAGTATTTAGTGACCTTGACGATGAAAGCTTGATTCATGGAAAGGGTCAGAGAGCATTTGATGTGGATATGAAACAGTTGATTTCTAAATGGACTATATGTTATAATGACTACTTTCTAAAGATTTAATATTTTACGAATGTCTCCAAGCGATTTTAAAAACTACAAATGCTATTCAAAACTCTGGAAAAGAAGATGGAAGGGAAGGTACATTTATCATTTATTTTGTTTTATCATTTTTTGTCTTATCATTTTTCTGAATTTAGGATATTAACATGACGTAGATTATAATATATTAGTTTGACATATTTTATGTTTTGCTTATCTTTAAACATCAACTTATTATCAAACATGTATAAATGGAGCGAATATCATTACTAAAAAAGGGAATAAATATCAGCAAACAAGACTTCATTCGGCAGAAAAAAAAATCAATCTAAGACTGTATGCATGCATCTGAAATGATGCCAACATAAACACTTATGAAATAAAACCCGATTAAAATACATATCTGTAAATGTATTACCACTTTTATTGTTTAATTCCATCACTAAAAAGACTAGAAACTGAACATATTGGATACATCTGACGTAACGAAATATAATAAATATCATAACTGTTATTATATATTTCACAATCGATAAAAGAAATAAAAATATATTATTGCTGGAAGAGATATTAGGCAAAGCAAGGACGAGGAACCACAGCATCTTCAAGTAATCGGTAACTAAAACTTCATAGAAACAATCCAATCATGAATGGATGAAGTATAATATTTCAATGAAACTATTTAAATTATTAACTTCTTATTATGTTTTTTAGGATCAGCGATAAACGAGAAATATTGCCTTAATTTTCCCAATTTTCAAATATGTCGATATATTGACCAAGTTATGTTATGCCAGCTGCAGAGATAAGTAATTCTAAATTCTCAAGTATTCCAAATTGTTTAATCTAAATTTATTTGCTTGCATTACATATTTTAATATATGTATTATTATTATTTTAAAACCACACATTATTGTTCATCCTCAGCTTGTTGTAAATATTCTCGTCCACAATGTTTCTTTTTTAATTTGATGACCTAATCAACAGTACTATTTACTCATTCTCAGTGCAAAACAAATTTGAAATATCTTCATGGGCACAATAACTGGTGTTTGAAAAGAAGGGTGACTGATAAAGTGTGAGAGTGGTTCACAATTGAGTAATGGTGGATGCGTGTCTCATATATTTTGGTACTTTACATTCGTTTCAGGGATAGGGGATTATGAAGGTGTTAGAGAATTATGCCATCTTTATTGTTGACATTGCACTTGCTGATCTCCCAAGCCTTTCTGAACTCAATAACAGTTGTTCCCTGTTAAGTTGTTCATGGCGTTTTGGAATGTATCATTGACAATATTACTTGAGAGTACTGCTTAAAACTGTGATTTACCCAAAGTCCCATCTATATAAATGATCAATGATGGCAAACCTTTATGTAATGTTCCTGGTAATATCTATATTTATGAAGTTTGATTCATATCTTGCATTACCTCTTCCTACATACATTTTGCATAGCATAAACTTGATGACCTTTTGGAGGTCCTCAAACAATTTCTTATAGAGCGTCAGACTATAAGTTAATTTTAAATCCAGCGGGTAGTTATGTGAAATAATGACGTTGGGTCACTTTGGGTATTTGGATTTAGGTCAGACGTGATGAATCAACACAAGATGAATAACTATGTATGTAGGTACGTATGTATTTATGTATGCATGTACGTACGTACGTACTTATTATTGTACTTATGTATGTATGTATGTATGTATGTATGTATGTATGTATGTATGTATGTATGTATGTATGTATGTATGTATGTATGTATGTATGTATGGATGGATGGATGGATGGATGGATGGATGGATGGATGGATGGATGGATGGATGGATGGATGGATGGATGGATGTATGTATGTATGTATGTATGTATGTATGTATGTATGTATGTATGTATGTATGTATGTATGTATGTTTGCTTGTTTGTATTCGTATTTCAAATTGTATGTAAATCGTCTGAATCATTGTAGATTCTTAAATGAAATAAATTTAATAGATTAGCTGTACAAGTAGACTAACTGCTTTTATGTTATGAACAGACATATGAAAGATGATTTCTAATTACCTGAATAAAAAGCAATTCCATAAAAACCTGTTGCCAGATTCATATATCCCCATGACTAAGCTATCATTTTAGAGACCAAAATCACTACCCCATCACATCACATCTTTTTCTGACATCAAACTTGCATCCGTAAACAACCAAGTTAAATCAATCAAGAATGGTTTACCAAACAAACAATCTTGATGAAAAATTATATAATTTCTTCCTTCCTTTCCTGTCATTGCTTTTGTTTTTAAATTAACACAAAACATGGCAATATTAATTATATCAATGGTCATCGCAATCCTGCACCACACAACCCCAATAATGTTTCAATATACTCACACACACCATGACAAATCTACCTTTCCAGTTTGTCTCTGAATAATGAAGACCCTCCACAATTTGTGAGTGTATGACAATATACATATATTCTCCCAAGCAAGAATTGCATGATGTTTATAGAAGTCATACTCCATTCATAAACCATTTGTTTGTTAATTGCATAATACATATGAAAACTCGAAACAATCAAACTTTTCAAGCATTTAATGAGTATATAACAATAGGACATTCATAAAAATAATTCAGTTTGATGGAAAGTTTGTATGGGTTTCATATGATTTTTTTTCAAGTCCAGTCAACAGTATACTGTATATATCTTTTACAGAGCAAATCTCCATATATTTATCATTTTAATGCGCGCATTGAATGAAAAGAAGTAATATCCCATTCAATTGCTGTAAATTGCGACAGTAGAAAATGGACTAGGAAGGTCGCTTTCAACGTGACTAAGCTTATGAATAAATGTCAGATTTTCGTGTCGTAAAGTTCTCCAATGCTTTCTTTTCGTTTCATCTAATAAAGTTAAATATCTTAAATTTTATCTTTATATATCATCACAAAATGCATTGAAAAATAGAAAATATATGTCAGGGGATGATTACAGAAGTTGGAAGAACAAATGTGGATTAGTTGCATAACGTTTTCACTCCTTGGTTGAATTAAGTCCCAGTTCTTGATGGTCCATATTTGCTTTTCAGCCTGGTAAAATAAAGTATATTGTCCTCTAAGGTATATAAATGACACCCCATATATATATATATATATATATATATATATATATATATATATATATATATATATATATATATATATATATATATATATATATATATATATATATATAGATAGATAGATAGATAGATAGATAGATAGATAGATAGATAGATAGATAGATAGATAGATAGATAGATAGATAGATAGATAGATAGAATGACAGAGAGAGAGAGAGAGAGAGAGAGTTGGAACAACCTGGAGATCAGGGTTCACATGAACAAATTTGCCTACATTGCTTACTTTCTTCTCAGATTTCTAGTATTGGTATGTGCATGATTTAACGGCACAGCAATACAGTCATTCTAACATGATTCTGATTTAAAATGATAAGGAGAGAAGATAAATGTTTGGAGTGCAAGCATTAGAATATATTACGCTTCAAACAATGGTATACATTTCTTTAAGCAAAGCAAAAGATTAACAGTACAAGTGTCTCAAAAAAATAATAAATAAATGATAAATGTAGAAATATAATATTGCCATATATATGAGCAAACTTTGTTAGGCATGCGAAGTTTATTGAAAATGTTTTTTCTGTTGCTGCGGCATACAAAAGCTTCCAAACTGACGCAGAGACCGTTGGTCAAAAAGGGTATCATTAGACATATTAGGCAAGAACTTGCATACTGTTTGATTTTTTTACTTCAGGATTAATATATTGGGCAAACTTGTAGTATGTCATGTATACCTATGTTAATATATCTCCTCATCTCTGTTAGTTATTCCTTATTATTAATGTCACTTTCCAGATTGATGGGTTTCATAATCCCATGGTTGCGATGCATACATTGTGCTATTATATTGCATGTGAATGTTTATTTTATTAGAAGGTAAGATACGCAATAATCCATATAGACGAGAGAGGATAAGGAGCACATTAGGTGACTTAGTAATTTATTTACAAGATGCGAAATGGTGGCCCAATACTTAAACTGTAATATTTGTATCTTATATAAGTAATAATTAAAGTAGGGAAAAGCCATATCCATTAATTGTGCCTTCTCAAAGTCACCTTTCTATATCAATTCCATCAAATAATTTGTACAACGGAAAATATATTTTGTTTATATTGATTTGATCTTTTATCTTTTGTATTTAAGTCAAATTTTATGATTGTCAGTAGATGATCTACAATAATTGTGAATAGGCTCCCAACAATTATGTAGGAAGGTTTCTGATGTAATCTGTACTAAACACAAAGGAGTGTTGGTATCGATGGAATCATACGTGCCTTATATTCTCAAATGTTGACATCAATTGTGGAATTTGCATTACCACCCTGTACGTACGTACGAGTCAACTTGCTCGAAATAGGAATAGGAAGTCTATTTTGAAGTATGTCTTTAATACTTCAATTATAAAACGTACTTAAATAAGCTTTGAAGAAAACCAATGTATACACCCAGCGCTCGGAGTAGACATACAATAAACTTATCTGGAGTTCTAGCAGAAAAACAAACATAATTTCTACACCTTACATTTACAAGGTTTTTCTGGAAAAATCGGATAGGTAACATAAGTGCTATTAAAAATTAAGGACAGAAATTGAAACATAGTTTTTAAAGAGAATAATGAGCTTGTAATAAGTAGACGTACTGCGTTAAAAGAGACATCCTAAACCAATGCACATTCTCTTCCCTGCAAGGTTAAATTGTATATATTAAATATAATTAGAAAAAAAAATAAAACCAAATTAAGAAACAAATTCAATGAACTGGATCGGAAGGACGTAGAGAATGTATAATTTGTTAAATGAATTAACTAAGACAAGTTATGACTACAATCTGGATTAATATGATTCTGGAGAGTTTACATGTTATTTCTATAATTTGTTAGAGCCTTTGTGAACGTCAGAAAAATAAAATTTCTCCAGGTAATTAATATTTTCAGTGTCTCATTACCCAATCAGACAGCGTATATCATATTTCATTAAACAATGTACTATGAGATGAAATGTAAATCGAGATATCTATACCAGTTTTAGAAAGATTGATAAAAATATTTTCAGCTTTTTCCAGAATGAAAGGAAAATGTATATTTTCTCATGAGAAGATGAACAACGATTTAACTATTTATGACTAATAATATTTTTATTCGTTTTATATTCTACATATATGTGAAAATCTTGTTTGACATGAAATATATTTCCAGGAAGAAGATATGTTTGTACCAATATAGACATGGATTTATTTGAGAAGAATTAGTTCTCTTTTGGATGTGTTATTAAAAATGAATTGTATATTCGGTCAAATGCATCACATTTTCAAATAGTAATCCTCTATAAACAAAATGCTAGTAATAAATTTGACATGTTGTAAACTCTCACCGCCTTTTGCAGGAACTCCTTCGTTTTTGGCTGCAATAAGCAAAATACATTTTTATCTATCAGAAATTTCATATTGCTGGATAATTTGAATGAGATATGCAATATAATCAAATGGAAATCTATAATGTATTAATAACTGAAGTTTCATTACAACAAAAAAAATTATCAGAAGAGAATGTACAACACCATTTAGGTAATGACACCTACAATAGACAAATTAGGATTATATCTTGATGATAAAGATCGGCGATGTCATAATTGGTCATTGTATTAACATATATCCAAATACTTCTTCCAGGAAGAGGTAACATGACAAAGTCTTGCTTATAAAATCATATTCCTTACGTACGCATTTTCATAAGTGAGAGATGATAAATGCGATAAAATAAAAACAAAACTTGTTGTTATGCAAGAGTCTATTCATAGTTTTATAAAAATTTTGCAATCTTACAAAGACACGTATGTCTTCGTGATAAAAACACCCAAGACTGAATGAATAAGAATAAAGCCGACTACCCATACGGAACTGTTTACTTACCCTCAGCACCCAGTACTGAAAAGGAAGCAACAAGAAAATGAAACATGTTAGGAAAACGAAAACTATCGGTGATAAAATAACTTATCAATAACAACTTATATTAAGCCTATGTGAACCAACAAAATTGTTCTTTAAACCTTTAAGATTAATAATTATTCTTTAATCTAAAAGATAAAGATGCAACATAATGCCATCAAAACATATCCTAGTGTCAAATGTAAATGAAAGATATGACCACAAGGATATAGTTGTTTTCAGGTAAGCAAGGTCATAAAATTTAGTATCTTAAGAATCAGTAAAGAATGTTCTTGTCATTGGGGCGTGAAATGTTTTTAAAACTGGATTCTCACTGCATTAAGCCATGCAATATATAGTAAAATATCATTACACGTAATTGCTGTTCTTCTAATTGTCGAAGCACGTCTGGAATATTTTATGAAAATAGTGGTGCTTCTGGAAAAAGTGTTTAGTACCTTTAAATGCCTATAGTGTATAACAATCTTCCATAAGCATATTGTTTGTATGTGTTGAGAGGAAAAGGGAGGAAAAGAGTATGCGTACCTTGGGCATCCACTGCTCCACTGTCATGTGTGTCTGATGCTATAGTGCCCATCATTGTGGCAGTCATGCACAGGAAGACACAAAGGAACACTGTCAGTCCTCTCATTTCTAGTTCGCTATAGTTTTTATCTACTCCGCGTTTACAGGTAGCGCACAACTCTTTACAAGAGTTTCTTATCCTCCTATTTATACCCGGGTCATAAACATTTCGCACACTTACGAACAAACATTTACAATACAGCTTATAATAGAAACCATAGAACTCATTGTACTCTATTTCAAGATCTGCTCTGTTACTGCGAATTGTCCAATTGTACAATTTAAATGCAAATTTTTAAATCATGCGTGGATGTGTTAACAATATCATAAGATAATCTGGATCAAATATCATTACTTGAAAGAAAACAATGTTTCACTGATATGGACTTTAAAATTATATAATCCTCAAACTCATAGATCACAATATTCAACAAACTCTAGCATGCTATGCCCATAATATAGTTAATTTATTTTTTTTAAATAAGCAGCAGGGAGGGTGAACCCTACAAATTTTTGCGACAAAATCGATTAAAGCCTCAGAATGCCAAATGGAACCTTCCTACGAAATCTCATATTTTAACCAAAAAAAAATTAAAGGCCCCATTTTACAAATGGAGCCTTAGCGATTTTGTCGCAAATACATTGTCATAACCACCCTCAAATTGCTGCCATCTACGTCGCAAATATGTTGTCAGCAGGGAGGGTGAACCCTACAAATTTTTGCGACAAAATCGATTAAAGCCTCAGAATGCCAAATGGAACCTTCCTACGAAATCTCATATTTTAACCAAAAAAAAAATAAAGGCCCCATTTTACAAATGGAGCCTTAGCGATTTTGTCGCAAATACATTGTCATAACCACCCTCAAATTGCTGCCATCTACGTCGCAAATATGTTGTCAGCAGGGAGGGTGAACCCTACAAATTTTTGCGACAAAATTGATTAAAGCCTCAGAATACCAAATGGAACCTTCCTACGAAATCTCATATTTTAACCAAAAAAAAATTAAAGACCCCATTTTACAAATGGAGCCTTAGCGATTTTGTCGCAAATACATTGTCATAACCACCCTCAAATTGCTGCCATCTACGGTCGCAAATATGTTGTCATCTCACCCTCCCTGCTGCTGATTAATACAATTTATTTGTTAGCTTTTCACAAACAGACTAATCGATAATACTTCACCACGTAGATCAATCAAATTATTTGACTGATCGGTGAGTGTAAAATTAATTCTAGTTAGTAAATCATTTTGACATTGCATATAGACTGGATTAGTCGGATTCTCAACAATTAAAAATCCGGGGGGTGCTGTTGGTGAAAATGAATAAAGAATGTAACCTTGTCGGGCTTGATTTGATTGTTCCATATTAATTTGATAACTTCCTTCGATTACATCACACGTTAAATTAAGTGCGATCACTGATGAAATATTCACATTGTTCGGTGCGATATGTCTACCGTCGCCGTCGGGAGAATTATTATAAGTGAGGATAATAGGCTTCGGCTGGCTATCTTTCCATGATTGATAAATTTTATTAAATCCTTCGTCGATGGCAGTTCTGAGTTTTTTCTTTAACTCGGGAACATTATATCCTGGTAATTTATAATTTGGATTTTCATTTATATTTTTTTATAATCTTGAGCTGAGCTAGTTTTTGAAATCGGGCTATTTTCATCAGTGAAGAGATTAGTAATCCTCAAATTAAATATTTCCATGTCATCGATGATTTTATTACCCGCGGCGACTACACTAGTAAACTCAGCTTGTGTAAGAAAGCCAGATCTTAACGACGGTAATAGCAACAAAAAATCATTATTCATTCTATCAAGGATGTGATCTTTAATGTCTATAAATGTTGGACTTGTTTCATGTATTTCCAGAATTTCACCTTCCTGTGGGATATAATCATTAAAAAATGGAATTCTCCACACATCTTTACCATATTCATCCTTATATCGATATCTTTTTGTGAAGTTTATATCCTCGAATTTTTTATATCCTTTTGATGGATTTTCAGGTCCTATTTCATCAGTGACATAATCAGATTTTACAGGCTCGGGCGTGGAATTACCAGCACTTCTAGGTGGATCTTCGGGCCATCCTAATACTGTTCTTATTGAACTGTTATAAATATCTACAACATACCCAGGAGAGCCTATTTCAATTGTAGATGACAGTGTTGGTTCATGAACTGTTATCGCAATTTTTGATTCTTTTTTAGTAATGGATTTTATTCTACGTTGTAATTCATTATTAATTTGCTCAATTTGATAGGATCCAGTTGGTATTGAAACAACGTTCCAATCTGGAGTGTCATCTTTTTTATTCCTATATGCAAATACCAGGGAATTATTAGGTCTCTGACCACCAAATGGAACCGATCTAATATTAGGCCAACTATGATACACTCGTAATTTTGCCAACGCGATTTCCTTTACTGAAACAGGTGAAGGAAAATTCACACTGAATTTAGGGTTTGTTGACGATATTGATATCATGCTTGTTTTCCGCGGAGTGGTATTTTCTGCTATCCGCTGAAGTAGCTGAATCTCTTGCGACATTATTATTATTATTTACAATGTCTAATTTTGCAATAGATGAAAAAACGCTAGCGTTTTTAATCGTAGTATCATAAATACGTATCATCGCGGAGAATTCGTCTTCGGTAATTATCGTATCATCAATCGATGATGACATCAACGAGGATAATTGTGAGTAACCGTTAGATAATGCTTGATGTTTTACTATATAATCGTTAAGTTTTTCTTGAGAACACGATGATATTTTTTTAGTAATAGCATTTGCAATTCCAGCAAATGTTGTCACCGCGGAAATAGCAATTGGGACAGCAATCGGAGCTACCATTGTTACTGAAGATAGTATAATACCAGCACCGGCCATTATACCAGATACCGAGTATACTGTAACATCAATTACGGTAATTCTCCTGCGATACTTTTTAATTTTTATTTCATATTCATCAATGAGTGTTTTGAGTTTTGTTAAGAACTCTTTGACGGTATCATAGCGATATTGCGATGATGGAATCATATGATTTTAAAATCTCAAGTGGTTTCTAATTGTTAAAAATTCTAATTTAGATCAGCTACAAACTCCATGTACCATACAAATGATGTCTTATTTAAATTAGGATCAGTGCTTGTTATTGTAAACCGTTTGTATTCATCCAGGTCAATAGTCGTTGAAATCACGTTGTTGTATCCATATGAAGTCGATGATGATATATTAAACTGATTCAGTGACACTATTGTTAATCGATAAATACCCTTCTTTGACACAGTGAGAGTTATTGTATTCTTTTTAGGTTCCCAATCTAATGATCCAGAGAGAACTGTGTATATCATATTTATGATATTCCTCTCATGAGGAATCTTTATTCTTTCAAGTAGCGGAAGATTGTCTGTTTTAAATTTTGTAATATCCTCGATAGATTTTTAATACTATTAATGTTATCTCTAATAATACTAAATCCAGTATCATTAATATTTTTAATATTGGATTTAATTTCATCAAAATTGGATTTAATTTCAGCGAGAGATGGAGAGGTTACCGCTGGTGTTCCAAAAAATTTATTGATAATATTTCTACGAAGGGAAGTATATGCTGTTATATGTTTTTCAAGTTCTTCATTTAAATTTTTTAATGCATCTGTGATTGTAGAAACAAGTACACCTGGTTTGAGTTTTCCATCATTTGAATATAACACTATTGTATCTTCAACGACGTCACGTCTTCGTATTAAGACATCATCCAATGAAACATTACTAGATTTCAATTTGCCCTGGCGATCTTGAAATACAACTATTTCCCCAGGATCTACACTTGACAAATTTAATGTCTCGGCGATTTCATCTTCGATTATTTTTTTTACACTTTCCACAGCGAATTTACTATCGGTTTCTGTTTTTTTTTGATTCTGATAAAGGTCGTCCCCAAATATCAATCATTATACAAAAACGCTACGTTTTTCTAAATCATAACGCTATCGTTTTTGCCATTGCCAGCTAGTATATTCATTAACAACAACTTGTGGTGGTTTCCTTGGAAATTTAGATATCTCTGCAAGGACATTTAATACTTCACGACCGCATATCGGTGGATCATTTAACTGTTGTGTTGGTAGCGTGGAATAAAAAATTGGAGATGACTTTGTTATTGTGGATACATATCGCATGAATTCTTTTGGTGGAGCTAATCCATATGAATCAAAATAGACAATTCCACGTGGATCAATTGCATATGCGACCCAATGAGTTCCTTTTCCGCTGCTGTTATCGAGATTGATAATACCCGTTTCATTTTTCATTGGTTTTGACGGTAATTGATCTCTCATGAAAACTCCTCTAAAGTTTTTTATTGATAATGATTTTACAGCATCAATTAAATCAAAATTGGACATTGGTGAAAATCCTAGGGATTTTTCCACTAATAAACCGTTCCTGGTATTCTTAGGCCCGTGCCCTTGTACCAATTGTATGGGGTTCCTGGTAGTCTTAGACCCTTTCCTTTTTTATAGCCTTTCCCAGTAGCTTTTTTCAGGGCCATTCCTGCAGCAGTACCAACGGCTCCTAACGCTGCCGCCTTCGCAACCGCTGGGGCAGCCGCTGCAATCAATGCTGGAATAGCAGCTAACAGCGGGAATATTCCACCTGATTTTATCATATTGGCGATTGCTGCTTTCGAAAAATCAATTTGAACTCCTCGTTTGTTCTTTAGCGCATCATTGAAATGTTTTATTTGACGATCTGTCAGTGATAATTTATGTACACCACCGGACATTTGAGTGGGTTTCAGCGTTATTGTAGTTCCACATTCTTTAGCAGACTTTGATTTCAATTTCTTGACCTGACCATCAGTCAACTGGACATTAACAATACTATATGTCATTCTATTCTAAAATGTAATTTACACTTTCAATTGATCTTATTGCGAAAATCCTAACTACATGTTTGGAAAATCAAATGATTTTTGAAAACATTACATGTTTGGAAAATCAAAGATTTTCTACTGGTGCATCAATAAGTCTCATTCGTCCGCCAACTCCTTCTAACAACATTGATTTATCACTGAGAATGACAGCAACTGCTCTATAATCGGCTATACCAGCAGGGCGTTGTACCCGAGCTTGGAAGTATATATCAACAACAGATTGTCTCATCATGTCAAGATGTTCCAATGAAAAGTAATAAATCGGATAGTGTTTTTCAAAATCAATTTGCGATATTTGCAAACCAGTATCAACATTTTGATCACGACCCATATACGACAATATTCTATGATATACACGAGCTATGTTGTTGTTTTCATAATTAAGATGTACAATCTCTGCTGGCTCTTGTTGTCCATTTATTCTCAACGAAACTTCACTTACTCCTAATTTATCAAATATCATATGACTAGATACTTGACGACCCACTCAATTTGCATCCTGTAACGCTATAAAGATATGACGTGGAGCTGAAACACCTTGTTTTGATGCTAAGTGCCATGTAAATGTGCCATTTACATTATCCTGCTTCGTATCAGTCGTTGTTGTTAGCCAACTTAGCAATGATTTTCCACCTGTGTCCATAAACGATAGTAATTCTTGCTCTATTGTAACTGCTGGTGTCAAGACGGGTATCCATAGAACCAATTTATTTAAAATGACTTTACCATCATCAACATCATCATCACGCCGGATTGCATCATTGTCATTTTCTTTTCGCACTAACACGACCGTATGCTTTGCTCCATAGATGACTTTTCTGACATTTCTACAGAATCCGAATATGTGATGTAACGGAATTGCACATGAAAACCGTCGATGCTGTCCTTTCAATGTTCCATTTCGTGTTGCAAATCCTAGATTGAAATTACCATTGACCCTTTTTAAAATGTCGAATTCAGCGCCTGGTTGGGCTTCACGGTCTGGATTAGCATCGAGTTGTTGATCAGCCAATGCAGTAGCTTGCGCAGTTCGTACTTTAACAAATTGATAATGGTCAGCATGATCAGAAGTATCCTTAGCAAACATCATAGACGGACCGGCCGACCTTGTATAATCATCAGAATATCTCGCAAGTCCGATTATTGTTGTTGCAATATCAACATTTTGTTCTATTGATTCAATTTCTTTTCCATCAATGATATATCTTGCACTGTTAAATAGCGCCATAATGCCATTATTTACGAAACCAACTCGGATATTTGGGTCATCCCCATATGGCGTATCAGCTGCAACATTTGTTACAAGCTCTCCTTCTACTTCAATAAACGCCTCACACGGCAAAAAGTATCTACTTGTATCTTGAACTTGAAGTTCAACTCTCCCTCGTTGATTAGGCTCTCTTGCAGGATAGGCATAATACTGATAGTTAATTTTAGAATTATCTTTATTCACCGGCGCTGCCATATCAAACGCTGGATCAGCAATTTTTTTAAATGCCATTTATACTAAAACGTTATCGTTTTTCTAAATCATTTTCTTTTACGATTTCCTCCAAGACCACTTCCCGCTATCATACTTGCAATATTACTACTATCTGGTGAAGTCATTGCTAATGATGCTAGTTTTTGTTCCACTGCGTTATTTATCACTTTACTGACATGTGCAGGCATCATTGTTGTTGAAGGTAGCGGTGGTGGTGGTTTTCGTCCGAATCTAGATTTCACCAATGACGTTATTCTATTCTTTGCGGTAGAAAAGGCCGTTCCTGCAAGATCTCCAACAGCGTTAATTCCCTTATTACGAATAACATCAATGGCTTTCATCGCTAATTGTTTAGCAATTGGTGCTACTTTTGGGGCTGTTCTTGTGAATAAACCCGCTATGGTATTTCCAAGGCCGTCTCCATAGTATGCCTTATAAACGGGCAATCTTGAGTTTACCACATACACGATTGTTGGTTTATTGTGATTATAGTGTACTATCATCTTATTTGAAATGACTTTGTAATTTCTAAATACAATTTCAATCGCTATAATAACCACTAAATTCCCCCGGAATTCCGTCCATTAACTCATCCAAGAGTTCTCGATACGTATGAATATCAATTATCCCACTTTGGAATAATCGTCTGCAAATATCAAATGCTTCATTAGTTATTTCGACTGAGTTATTCCCAGCTCGCTTACCTCCCATAAGAATCTCAAGTCGTGATATATCATTAATGATATTACTAGGACACATATGAGAATCATGATGAGAACTTCCATAACCCTCTCCTGAAGTACTTTCTGGTTCGGAAACGTTTTGAATTTCTAGATCTGATTCGGAAACGTTTTGAATTTCTAGAGCTGGTTCGGAAACGTTTTGAATTTCTGGAGATTGTCGACCTTGACCTCGACCTCGACCTCGACCTCGACTTCGACCTCGACCTCGTCCTCGTCCTCGACCTCGTCCTCGACCTCGACCTTGTTGTTGTTGTTGTTGTTGTTCTAAAACATACGCATCAACTCCTATTTTAAAAGCTCTGTATTTCACTGTATTCTTATTTAAATTGCCGGGGCTTTCTTGATTAATTTTATATATCCAATCCACCCATTGATCTTTTTTTATTGTGTTTTTTTATACTCGTCTTTTAAAAATTTCTCCCTAATATAATAACTTTTTACAGCAAGGTCACCAAATGACGCATAGTCGTCTTCAGTTTTCAGCAATTGAATTTGTCTGATTTTTTCTATAGCTTCATCAGTGAATTTCTCGCTAAAAGGAACGCTTTTTTTAGTGGAAACTTTTTCAATAGAATCACTAGCATCTTCAACGGGGTTATCATCAATATCAATATTACCCATTTGTTGTATTTCTCGCTGAGTTTGTAACTCACCTGAAAGCTGTTTTATTCCCTCGTGAGTTTTTTCAGTTTCTGTAGCAATCTTTCCTAATACATCAATAATAGGTACTGCTCCCTCTTTAGGGATGTCGCCGTATATAGCACGTTCTGTTGCAAGTTTCATATCTTTAGTGGCTTTAGTTACAGGGGCAAAAAGTTGTTCGCTTCCAATAGAAAAGTCAGTCTGCGCTTGCTGTCTAAGTTGTAGTTTATCTCGCACGTCATCTCGAATTGGTATAAACTTTTTCAGTAATGCTAACCTCTCACGGGCTAGTCTGGTAGTTAATGCTTCTGATGTCATTATTGGAAATGCTAACGATTTTTCAATTGTCGGTTTCAATACTTGCATCAATCAAACGTCTTATAGATTTCACTTTCAAAGCAATCTCTGACCGAACTTGGTACTGTTCCCCGAGTTTCTTTCTAATGGCTTCAACTATACTAAATAGCCGAATGAATAAATTAATATCATTGTTATACAAAGAAGCATTAACCGCTTTTTGGATTCTTTTTATCAGTGAATACATTTTAGGTAGAACATATCTTCCACGTTTCAATTGTATATCAATTTGTTCAAATTCATTCAAAAGTCTGTCTTCATTCAAAAATTCAGAGAGTACGATTCCTTGATTTCTTAAATTTGATATTTCTGTGATGATAGATGTAATATCTTGAAATTCCATTTATTGAATATTATTACTAATGTATTTTCTTATCTTTAAAATATTTTTATATACAAAAAAAAACAAAACATATACAATGCCCGTCTCTTCCTCATTCGAGTTTCGAGGCAAGAAAGGGCACATACATTAAAGACTTATACAATACCCTAACTCCCCAATCGAGTTCAAGGGCGGGTTATATGGGTATTAGACGTGAAATCCAAGTGATTTCTTTACAAACATTGAACATATAACATAAAGCCTCATTTGGAACCTCTTTCGCGCCAAACGACGTCAAAGAGGCCCAGAGGGGGGACAGTACATTACAATATATACAATGCGATTCAATGAATGAATATTTACAATGAATGAATATTTACAATGAATGAATATTTACAATGCGATTATATAGGATTTACAATGAATGAATATTTACAATGAATGAATATTTACAATGCGATTATATAGGATGGTTATATATACAATGAAATGATAGGATGGTTATATATACAATGAAATGATAGGATGGTTATATGATAGGATGGTATGATAGGGACAGTACAGGACGATACAAACATGAAACGACGGGGCGGACCTACACCCAATCTGCCAATCAAAAGCAACCCAAGAAATTAACCCTGGTTGCAGTTGAAAAAATTCAACCACACCATGTCAATGGCGTGGGAGTTTTGATTGGCAATATTGGGCTTCGTTTTAAAGCCCCAAACTTATTACGGCTCATATTATATATAAGGTGAACTAATACTGCAGTGTCAATGTGTAGGTGTGTATTTATTTTTCTAGCATTTCATAATGAATATTGTGTAGTAATTTCAATGGAAGCTAAGTATTTAAATAAAACATTAAAACAAGAAATACAACTGTTAAATAATAGCAATTTTTTTATTAATTTCTATAATATTACGATTAAATAATCGTAGTAATAATGGATTTACATGACGAGATAACTCTGTTATGGGGATCCCTGTCAATTCAGGACCTGCTATTTCTTGAATCGAGAATGATATTTTTCTGAATTTTATTACACATAGCCACACTAAAAAAACTAAACTACATGTAGCGCATTTTACTATTTTGACCTCACATACAATCTATTTTAATTTGTAATTATAAAGTAATTTCATTTTCATACAAACGCTGTTAACGCTGTCTTTGTAATTGGGATTTTTAAAAAATCTATTAATAGAACCCTGGCCTCGGCCATACATAACTCTGTCAAATTGTCTACCTACAGGTTTTTCCAACAAAACCCTAACTGCTGTTCTCAATACAGTCTTTAGAAACAAGAAACAATAACACAAAATCAAAATCCGTACATACCGAGTTAACCATTAAATACGTACATGAGATCACACACATCATTAATTCAATCCAATTTCACATGTGTTCGCACGAATTACATATCCGGGAATCAATATCGAAAGTAGGATAGTCACGTGACGATCAGTAGTAATGAGGGGAAATACGGAACAAAATAGTAATTATTGAGAGTTATCTTGTAAATAGGAAAACTTTATTCTATGTCCATTTTTCTTTGAGATAGCTGTTTGACAAATCCCTTCAGCAACTTTTCGTACTGAAGGCATACATATTTCAAAATATTTCCCTGCAGCATTCATTGATTGAAAAATTCTTTTTTCATTCGTCGCTGTATCAAATGACTGTACTGGTCTCTTTCCAACTGACTTACAAGTCCCTGTCTTTCCTTTTTTTATATTCTCTCTTTGAGAAATACACTGTAAATTTTCAAGAGAATTATTTTGAATATTAGAATCAATGTGATCAATAACACAGCCATCTTTAATCGGTCCCATATAACACTCAAAGACTGCCCTAAGACAGAGATATCCCTTTCCTCCAGCAGTAAATTTCAAGTATCCCTGATTATTAACAAAACCAATTGGTTTCTTTAGTCTACAGTGTCTAACAACACCATTACGAGATATTTCATAATTAACAAGCATTGGATGTGGTCTGAATTCTTGCTCCATTTATATATAATAATACTATTTGTCTAATTCATTATTTGCTTTAATTATAAATCTATTAATGTAGTCTTGAGGGGTTTTTATGATTTTGTCTTTGACAGAGTCATGGTTAGGGTCAATGATAGCGTTTTTTATTCGTTTATCATAATAACGTTTTAATTCTCTAAACCGCTTACCCCCACAATTGATACATAATTGTGATTTTCCTCTCACACCCACCCCACAATTTATGCATGGTGACGGGCCTGTCGAATTATTTCTGACACTCTGTAAGTGATATCCACAGAATTCACCTCTACACGATTTATTGCATGGGGTTACTGATCCGATCATAGGCCATTTACAGTGATTCATTATATATAAACAAACTTTTCTATTTAAATACTTGTCTTATTTATATGAATGAAGAATTCAAGAGATTATCGGCAATCAAGCCTTGGAAAAATATTAAATTCAATCTTGATAGAACTCTCGAAGATGTACCAAAAGAGAGAATAAATAATAGAAGTCTGATTAGAAAAATACGAGATTGTGTTCATGAGTTTAAACAGGACGGCGCATCACACACCTGGTCAACATTTAAAATTGATGGTGTTGTTGATGCTAGAATGAATGATGAAACAGCAGCTATGATACTATCACAACTTGGCAATAAACGGTATTTTCTCAGAGTGAAATTCATTATCAATTTAGAATCGGGCGAATGGGTTATAAGAGACAAGTTTGAACCAATTCTCAAAGATAGGACAACAGTCATTGTTAGCCGTGATTCCAGACCAGGGCTGTTAACTGGAATTGATAAACCATACTATGAAAAAGCGTATCCAGAAACAGCAATCGTTTATGGGATGTATCCGTTAAATAAGAAACCTGACATTGGAAAACTAGCACCAATGAAACAGTCAACGTCAGCAGAAAAGCCACTCAACTGTGTGGCACAAAGAGTCTTAGAACATTTTACAAATGCACTCCGTGGGAATAAATTAACCGATCTAAGACATAAAAAAATAGATCAATGGGAGCTAACAGTGAAAGAGAACGGAGCAACTATTTCCGATATAGCTAGATTGGAAAAGTCGTTGAGATTTCCGATAACCGTTTTAACGATAATTGGCGAAGTATTATACGAATCGAAATACAATAAAAACGGAGCTCCAATCAAAATTATTGATCATAACAAGCACGCATGGACATCCGCGGTTACAATATTCCCGCGAGACAGAACAGTGAAGTATATCCCAGAAGAATTCACCAAGGATGGCATTCTCACTGAAGAAAGATTATTCGATGCTATTGCTAGTTTGTGTAAAAACGACCCTGTATCAGTATGGCTACTTCATAGTTTTGAAGATGAAGAATGTCAATTTAATCAATTTGTGAAACTTAACGGTGAATTATATCGTACTGAAAGTCTACATAATAGGATGAAAAATCTAGCAATAAGTCTCAGTGAAAACGCTAGCGTTTTTAATGAAAAATCCGAAGATTACGAACAGTTACTTACAAATTGTTTTACAATTCCATCGGTTGCAGCTCATTTTGCAAGAAAGAAAAATAATTGGAAACCAACACGAAAAGAGTTTTTACAGGATGTTCAATCCAGCTGTTTGGAATATTATCATGGCGGTCTATGGAACGTTAAATACAATCGTGAAAGTATGATATCAGTTGATATTGTTGCCTGTTATCCAGGAAGTTTTCTAGGATATGGATTCGCTGGTGAGTATTTTAAACGGTTTGGACATCCCACACATGAAATGACTCGCGTTGCTATTAATGGACCACTGCCTGATTTTGATTTGACCGGTTTTGCTTGCGTAGTATCATTTGAATTCGCTGAAGGACTTCATCCGTGTTGTTATGTTTGGATTGGTAGACACATGGCTGAAAGGATGTGGTTACCAATAGTGTTATTGCGATATATGATTGATTGTAAAATGTTAGTTTCGTTGATTGTCAGCGAAGCGATTATCTCATATCAAAAACAAACTAATGTCTGGTTACCAGAACCAGAATGTCTTGATAGTATAATCGATAAGCCTAGAAAACATATTGATGCTGACGAGGAGTACATAATTGAATGGTCAAAAAAGATATTTAATCAACGAAATAGTGAAGCAAAGGATCTCGGCCGAAGAATAATCGGTAAATTTACACAAGGTGGAAAAAAAATTCAACTTTAAAAGACAATCCTCACGATTGATTATAGATGATGCCGAATACGACTTCGTTATTAAAGATGCAGTAGAGAAAAATAGATACGCAAATTGTAAAACAGCCTTCTTGTCCAATAAAACAAAGTTAGGTAGAATTGTTACTTACAGTGATGGAGAAAGCTCTGCATATCTACATTTGAGAGCTTCTATGCTGGGTTATGCATCTATCAATTTATTTGCAATGATAAATAGATTTCCTAGTATAGCAGTCAGAGTTGCAATTGATTCAATGTATGTCGATAAAAAATATATCAAAGAGATAACTAAATTTACTAATAGCGAAGAGACTTGGGGAACATGGCGAATTAAACGTGAAATACAATGCGATTATTCTGAATCAGCAGACGTTGAGATTAAAAGCAGTTACCTGAAGAACGATAATTCTATCAGTGAAAAATCCGAAGGATTTTCTATGTCTAAAGCACCACCGATATCAGATCCAATTTGTAGATATAAAACAGTTTATTTAAACGGTTGTGGTGGATCTGGAAAGACAACACGTGCGATAGAATTATATCGAGAGAGAACGTCCATGATTGTACTCACACCAACTCATAGACTAGCGAGAGAGATCAAACAACGAAATGTTGAAGCTTGCACGTATCATAGTTTTTTTCGATACAAGGGTGATGCTTGGACACCTGAGCGAATGGGTGAGAAATTTATTCCAGCGGTTATTATTTGGGATGAAGCATGTACTGTTTCAGAAGATGTATTAAAAATGTTTCTTGATTGGTTATTGCAAAATAATACAAAAGTTATATTGTGCGGCGATCATGGTCAACCACCACCATTTGTTGGTAGAAGTCCACATAATTGGTTAAAAGGATTTGTTGATTATTACGAAGAAATTGATACTGACTATAGAGCACTCGATGAGCAGTTACGTGAGTTTAAAAAACTAATTAGATTACAACACGATAGAATTCAATGTGAAGTAGCGCGTGAAATAATTTCTGAAACGCCTATGAATGATTTTTGGGAAACATGGAAACCAAATGATTTTGTAGTAGCAAGTAGAAAGATAGTCAGAGACGCACTTCAGAAAAAGTTGTTTGAGCTACACAAGAAAAAATTCCCAACGTTTCCAGTACCATTGTGTTATAGACCATTGGATACACGAAAGCAAAATATTGAAGTTGAAATTCCAGGCCAGACGGAGAAACAGATTCTAGTGTTAAATGATATTGTGTTAGTTGATATCAATACTGTAGAAGATGCATTATGCGCTGATAAATCACCATGGACGCTTGGTTATGTAACAACAATACACTCGTCACAAGGATTAACCATCACGGATACAATTGTCTGGATAGTTGATAATCGCATTGAATGGTCAAATTTAGTCTATCTCGCAGTGTCCAGAGTACGACGAATAAATCAACTACGAAGGATTGTTTTCGATGATGATTTTAATGCAAACGATGACAACACTGATATTAGCATCATTAAAAAAAACTCTCTGGCTACAAACAGCAGGACAAAAAAAAACAACGAGAATTTGATATTGATGCTGAAGTAATAATCGCATTAAAAGAACAACAGAATAATCACTGCGCCAGTTGCAATTGTATAATGCACTGGCAGTATTCGGATAAAGACCCTCGACAATTCACCGTAGACAGAAAAAATAACAGTCTTGGTCATGTCAGAAACAATGTGATGTTGACCTGTCTTGAGTGTAATAGACGTAACGGAGCTAGTTAAGACCATGTGGCGGTAATTGAGTATCTTCCGGAATGACTTGTAGTTGTTCGCGTGTAAAACCACGCTGAGGTGCAGTTGAATCCAATCTGTAGATTGGAGGTCTACCAGTTGATCGCATTATGGTTGAAATTTTATGCGTAGTAACACTCCATATAGGATCAGTAGCTCTTCTTTTACCACCTTCAAGCTCTCCTGGTTCGTATAAATATCTCACAGTAACATCACCGAGAAGTGGCTGAGTGCTAACCCGCTGTGGTTGTTCGGGAATATATTCTTTTTTTATTGCAATATTTGGTTTCATATTAATAGTTCGAGTAATCTCGTTATTTAACGCTGCAACTACACTCGGTAACCTTTGGACCCATTCACGAGATCGTTTTTCTTGGATGAATTCTTTTGCATATTGATATCCAAATAACCGTTCTGCAAGAGTTCGATTAAATCGTTCTACAATTGCCTGATCACGATGTAACGCAGTATGTCCCCGTCGTATTGTAACATTATGAGTTTTCATTGTTGATAGAACAGCACCTTGAAACTCTTTACCAGGATCAACTTGTAATAGATTTGGCCATCTTAGAGGACCTCGTCTATAAATCCTTTCAAATGCAGAAGCGACTTCAGAAGCTGACTTTGTTTTCAATGGTTCTGCTTGTTTAAATCGACTCGCAATATCAACTACAGTTAGCGCGTATTTGTAACCATGGTCATGTGGTAAAAACAATAAATCATCCTGATGAACTTCATTGGGTACGGTAACATCAAAATGAGAATAATTAATTTGTTTAGGCGGTGGTAGATAAATTTGCCATATAGCCTGTTTGGATAACCAATCTTTTGCAGTGGATTTTTTCACTTTTGCAGCGTTAGCGAGTTTACTAATTGCTGCTTTACCCCTCCAGTATCCTTTCGGAGAATAATAAAAAGATTCCATACTATAAAAAACACTAGTGTTTTTAATTACCAGCACCTAACACCAATTTGCCTTTCATAGCTGATTTGACCAACCATGAAGCCAATTTTTCTTTGAAGGATTTATCGGGAATAGCATTTAACGCATGAATTAATTTTACATCCGCGATATGTCTTTGTTGCAAATTATTGCTTTTATATGCAACATCATGAGCATGACATGCCTTATCAATAGCATTTATCGGATACTCACCAGGCCGGGGCTGATTTTGATCATCAAGTCTGATATCTAATCTCGTTCCGGGACCACAGTAGCTATATCCTGGAAGGTGTTTTTCTCCGGGGTATTTTGCCCATGGGGTTCCGGGGAGTTTTCCAAGTTTTGCGGCAATATCACCTCCGAGTTGCTTTTTTTTAAAAATCGAAATTTTTTTGTACCACATGTTACACACTTACCAGTAAGCGCTAGTCTACTGTTTTTAGTTGTAATGGTTGTCTGATCGGTTGTATCAGTACGCTGTTTACACTTAACACAATATAGATCCATAATTTATATATAGAGTTATGAATATAATTGATTTTTCAGCGACTAAAAGAAGAGAACCAGTAAAACACCACGCAGCGCTTCCGAATTCTGTCCGTGCCATTATAATCGGACCATCTGGATCGGGCAAAACACAATTGCTGCTTAATTTGATAGTGCGATTTATGAAGTGGGATAAATTATATTTAGTTGCCCCATCCGTAGATGATCAACGGTGCTATGAAGTGCTAAAAGATTTTAATGAAAATGCATCAGAACTTAAAGGTGAAAGTGTAATCGACTTTATTACTGATATTAATGATGCACCATCAGTAGAAGATCTCGATGGAGACATAAACAATCTTGTAGTGTACGATGATGTAATGTTAGATAATCAAAAGAACCCTGCTAGAATATTTTCCCGAGGTAGGCATAAAAACACTGACGTGATATATGTCACTCAACGATATCCTCAAATTCCAAAAGTGATTCGCGATAACTGCAATATTCTTGCTGTATTCAACGGCGTTGATACACATACGCTACGAAATATTTGGCAGACATGGTGTTCCGATATGGACTTCAATGGATTTAAAAATTACTTCGGTCATGCTCAGTCAGTCCCATATGGATTTATAACAATAAATTTACACGACCCTCGGTCACGATATCGTATTGGACTTGATCAAATATTTGATTAAATAAATTGTATTAATCAGCAGCAGGGAGGGTGAGATGACAACATATTTGCGACCGTAGATGGCAGCAATTTGAGGGTGGTTATGACAATGTATTTGCGACAAAATCGCTAAGGCTCCATTTGTAAAATGGGGTCTTTAATTTTTTTTGGTTAAAATATGAGATTTCGTAGGAAGGTTCCATTTGGTATTCTGAGGCTTTAATCAATTTTGTCGCAAAAATTTGTAGGGTTCACCCTCCCTGCTGACAACATATTTGCGACGTAGATGGCAGCAATTTGAGGGTGGTTATGACAATGTATTTGCGACAAAATCGCTAAGGCTCCATTTGTAAAATGGGGCCTTTAATTTTTTTTTGGTTAAAATATGAGATTTTGTAGGAAGGTTCCATTTGGCATTCTGAGGCTTTAATCGATTTTGTCGCAAAAATTTGTAGGGTTCACCCTCCCTGCTGACAATATATTTGCGACGTAGATGGCAGCAATTTGAGGGTGGTTATGACAATGTATTTGCGACAAAATCGCTAAGGCTCCATTTGTAAAATGGGGCCTTTAATTTTTTTTTTGGTTAAAATATGAGATTTCGTAGGAAGGTTCCATTTGGCATTCTGAGGCTTTAATCGATTTTGTCGCAAAAATTTGTAGGGTTCACCCTCCCTGCTGCTAAATATCTTTGTTAAAGTAAAAAGAATCAAATATTTCGTCAAAAATCACCATAGTCAAAGCTTCAGCTTATATTCGTTTTGTTGATATATTATGACCTATGATATATCGAAGGGTATCTGTGGACACTGATACTGCTACAGAGGCGATGACGCTGTGAATGCAATTGTTCTGATTTGACATTTCGAATCACTCTCTTTGCCAAATTTAGAAAATATATCGTGTTTTTATTGATATTGAGCAACATTTATTTCACTAATGAGACCTATACCATATCACCGTATCTGTCTCTCTTCCTCTCTCTTAAAATTGACACATAGGTTTGCACGTGAATCTTGCAGTCACTGGTTTACAAGAACTGTTTCTATTAGATATTCGGTATCACTCAAAAGATATCTTTTGCATTTGACAAGGAACGTCACCAGCTTTTCCGAAATTAAGTTCTTGAATTTAAAATCCTATGGGTATCACTGTGAATTGAAAATGGAACTTTCAAGGATATACTTAAAGCCCACATTTATCTCTTTTTTCCCGTGGAAAATGTCTTTTTGGAGAGAGCACTAATTGTACACGTATTTAATTGTATAAGGCAGGGAATGAAACAGCTATTAGTCAGTATTTTTATTCTATGCATCAAATATATATGTAAAACATCTGATAGAATCATTCACTATTTATTTATTTATTTATTTATTTATTTATTTATTTATTTATTTATTTATTTATTTATTTATTTATTGGAAGTGGACTTGTGACTTCCTTACTAGTTAAATTATGAATATTTCTCCATTTATTATTGATGAAACAGTCTAATTATTTGGCTTTTAGTGTTCACGTTCCACCTAATTTAGGCAAAACCACGTGTTTTGTTGTCAGTGAGGTTTCGAGACATACAAAGTCAAAAACGGTTGGGTTTTACAAACTGTATGAATGTAAGAAATATGTATTTTGGTATATTTTTTCTACCCCACACAAAAGAACTTGGGCACTATGGTATCGGTGAAGCATAAATCAGTAATGTTAATTTATTAAAACTGTTTTATGACATATTTCCAAGACATAAACATGTATGCTGTGTTCAAATGCATACTACTGCTCCAAATATAACCAGGATGAAATTAAGCTGAAGCATGATAAGCATTTTATAAAACACGGAGAAAAATTTACGAAACCATTCAGCATTATATTGATCCAGACATATGGAGTATGCAGTGACGGCCGCATACAATGAACCAAAGTCTTATAATCATGATCAAATTATTATCATAAAAATAACATATGTTTTAGAATGTGTTGCAAGACTTTCCTCTTGACAAGAACTTTAAATAACGTGAAATATGTTGTTTTGTTATGGGGAAAACACGAGAACAGAAGTGTTGGTCTATTTCATGTCCAACAACAATGACATGATATACATCAGACGATCAGCTGTACAGAAAAACTATGACCCTTAAGCCAACATATTTGAACAATACCTTTCTATTAGATTTGTTCTATGCGGCGCAGTTGACAAGGCTGCGGTTGCTTCCTTCAAACTAATCGTTTGATGTGTAATAATGCATGTGTACCAATGTTTTCATGAAGCAGGGTACAAAGAGTTCTAAGATTTTTCATCCGTAATAATTGGACATTAGTATTATTATTACACGAATGCCAGAATAATGATAATCAACTGATTGAAAGAATATAATTTTGGTTTAAACTTGGAGAAAATACAGTATAATTATGTACCACTGTAATAAGATCGATCGAACTTTGAATTGTGTAAAAATTCTAGGTGTATAAAATATCCAAAGTAATATGTTTTTAAACTTTTTTCTATACCATATGATATTAGTAGTAATGATCTAGAGGATATAATAGAAAATAACTAATTATATACTTTTTGGAGTTTTTATTTAAGAAAGAATAAGCAATAACGCCAGTGTTTTACCTAGTATCAAGTAAGTTATATCTCCAAAAGTTTATTACAAATAAAAATACCTATCTTATTAACATTCAATATTTTTAACAATGTCTTCAATCTATAACTTTAATTGCAAAGGGCTTTTCAGAACTACTGTAATGAAGATGGAATGTGCATTTATTTTTCATTTCAAACATCAAATATAAAAATTACTGCAAATGGGAACAAAAACATCAAAGATGAGCAATAAGGAGACAAAAATATGTGAATATACCAATATTATGAGATGCATCGCAATGGTATAAAGATAGACCAAGAATGAGGGTCAAACGTTTCTTCATATAAAATATTCTAATTTCTCAACAGATAAGGTATATTATTAAAAGCATAATAAAGAACCTGTAATGTTGATAAATTTCCATGGGCTTTCAATCAGTGAAGCAATCAGATGAAGGAACTTGTTAGTAACTAGCAGAGTTTAATTTTAAGCGAAGACGAGTTTATAGTCAAATATGTGGTCTTGAGAGAATCTCTAAAATACTTGTTTGACGTCGTACTCGGTTGACGTCGCACAGTCGTCGCGGATAAATGTTAATGGTTGTGCAAAATCTAGTATTGAAATTCCCGATGACAAAATAATCTAATATGGTGTCTTAATTCCGGTTAAAATGACATGTGACGTTAGCAGTGTTAAGTTTTATAGATGATCTTTCAAAAATGTAGATTCTGCATAGAGATGTATATTATTATCTCTTAAAATATTTTTTCCAAATAACGTTGCTTTTGTTATCTACCGTAGTGTCCATGTATTTTGCATAGCACATATTCTAGATCAGGACATGCTTAGGAAGGCTTTGACAATCAACTGCACATTACAACTTGATCTGATATTTAATTACAATGACAGTCGTACATTAATGAGCACTATCATGGGTGTTATTAACTCGGTAAGCCCATTTATATGCAATATCACAGAACTGGCTGTGGCAATGTATTCCAGTATTGCCTACATGCGCAACAAAGGTCCATCTGGATGTATTAAGAGCCAAACCATTCTCTAAACATAAGGAAATGCGATTCGTTTTTACCATCAATAACTTTGATGTAAATCAGTTAAAAAAATCTTGAATTGAAAGGAAATGATGATATTGTAAACAATAATACTGTGGATGTCTATATTTAACCATTGCTAGCGACAGAATTCCATTTGTTGTAACATACAGATGAAATATTTCCATTTCTCGAGGCAGTGTCAGCGTTCCTGGTAAAATACTTTACATTCCGATTTCAATCACGAATGTGTGTGTTCTTTTCCGGAACCGCTCTGTACAAATCGGATCAGTACGATTAATAAACTCTATGTAATGGTTATTGAAGATAAAATTATTTTTCATACAGATATGAAACCCGGGGTGTTAGTGACCTAAAATGGAAAATTGATTTGCAGGCAGTGAAAACTGAGTAACTGTTTGCCAGTTTATATCAAAAGAACTAATAGTGTAGTAGCCTGACTGCGGCAGATTTTGGTTTGCTAAATTGCTTATTCAAACAAAGTGTGAAGCAAATGGATTTCCTAAACATTTGTAACCATACTTTTAAAACAGTCGATCAGAACTAGATATCTTTAAGATGGGATAACGTTTGACTTATAAGAACATTTACTACCAACATTTTAGCCATGTTATATATCTGACGTGTAACGAAATAGTTATGTCATGCAGGATGACATTAAGCCGTGTCTAAATTCTTCAAAAAGACACTACATAAGTTGACAATATGGAATGAGTTTAAATTCTTTGCTATTTTTGTTCATCATCATCATCATCATCGTCATCATCAATCATCATCATCATCATCATCATCATCATCATCATCATCATCATCATCATCATCATCAATCCATTACCCAAAAGGTCGTTGGGACGCAACAGATGACTTCACAACCAAATCTCTACATCTGTCCCTGTTGTTTACTTCTCTTTTGGAATCTGCAAATCCCAAGCCTGTCTACTCAATAATGTTGTCTTTCCTGCTCTTTTTCTCTCTGCTCTTCTATTTTGCCGTCGCACTGTGCATTGCAATATTGTTTTCACCAGACAAGATGATCTTGAGACATGACCGTGCCATTTCAGTTGGCGCTTTTTGCAGTGGTCAAGGGGTCTTTATATGATCCTAAGATTTGTTTTATCCTGTTGTGGATATCTCCTTTTGTTACATGGTCAATGTATGAGATGCATAAGATCTTCCGGGAGCATCTCATTTTGAAGGTTTGAATCCTTCTTTGTAGATTTTATATGAGCGTCCATGTTTCACAAGCATACATAAATATAACAATCGAGAACTTCAGCCTTTTTTGGAACCAATAGCAATGTTGGTATTTTTCTAGATTAGTCTCAAACTTGATATCGCTGAAGTTGTCTATGCAATTCGTAGCAACTGAAGGGAAACGGGAAATGTTTCTCATTGAAATATTAGTTGAATGACTGGGCAATATCTTCCTATTATATTGGATTTGTTTGGGTGTAAATTAAATTGATATTTAAAATGCGAAGTAAATGAAAGAAGAATATTTTCTTTTGATAATGCGAAATTAAGACTACATTTTGAATTGTACGTACACATAATGGCTTGCCATAGTACTCTTAGCTGTTGTCAAGGTGTCGAACCTTTACACTTCCCAAATTGATGATGTCAATATCAACATATAAATAATTCATGGTATTTAAGAAAACAGTTTCAAACCAACGAGTTTGTGAAACCAGAACGTCATGATAACTGGCACATCTTTCTCGCTTTCTCACTCTCTTCCTACTGAAACAACACATGTGATATCAGTTTTTATTTCACCAAATACTATTTGATTGATTTCCATTAAATATATACATATTTCAATTAGATTACAATGGTTGTCGTTCATAACGTATTATGCTGAGTTGATATTTGACCAAATATTTACATTTTGTTACATGCTATTCCTTAATATGTTGCTAACAGATTTGTTTAACTTATCAATGATCAACATGTTTATAAGAAAGAAAATAATCATATTTGTTTGTTAGATAAACCGACTAAGTAAAAGAATTCATTTTGATTTGAAAAACTAGAAGCAGTAAAGGATCCTCAATCTGTTTTAAAAGTAATTTTCAAACTTGAAATACATGACGCTGAAAGTGATAATAAAATATCGATTTGATTTTTCACCTTTTCTAATTCAAGAAAAATATACTCACTAGTAAATATTCATGACATTATATATATATATATATATATATATATATATATATATATATATATATATATATATATATATATATATATATATATATATATATATATATATATATATAAACAGACAAAAAGAGAGAATTGAAAATATGTATACAATTATATTCATGATGAATTATTTTTGATTATTTTGCTAGTTTTTCAAATGCCTCGACAAATTCCTTGCATTCATTCGAAAACATGAATTTTAAAACAAGGCAGGGAGAAGGTTACAAAAGTATATTTTCAGACATAGCCTTTCGCAGAATAAAAACGGATAAATGTGATTTATTTATAAGTTGAACTTTAATTTTAGCGCTGACAACCGACGTAGCCGTAGTAGTTTGTTATTGATCTGATCTTTCCATCATATTTATAACTAAAACTTTGAAGTAATGAAAGATGAATAAGAAAAAATTGAAATAGACAGTGGAGGTTTTCAAATTTGTGTTGCGCGAGATAACACAATTTGATATAAGTGAGCAGCTCTCTTAGAAGATTATCATTGAATATCAGAGAAAAATGAATAAAATATTCTTCCATGAGAATCTGAAGCATTATTTCAAAAAGCAGACGTGATAAAATATTAGACGGAATTACCACTTTCAAGAACTGTCTTGAAATAGTAGATTGTTTCTTAATGTTCTAGAATTAATTAACTGAAAATATGTCATTTTACACATTTACACCATCGTCAAGAAAAACCAGGATAATAGTTTCATTTTTCAGCAAGAAAAAAAATGAATTTAGTGTTTTTGACATTTTTATCTCTACTATTACGGATATTTTCCGTTTGCTGTTCTGTAATACAATCGGGCATTAAACAAGTATCTTGTATCTTAGACCAGCATATTTGTCCTCGTACTACAGGTGTTTCATGAGATTGTTTGGCAAATTATCATTTTTACGTCATCCATTCTCTCATTTTTTTTTCACAGGATGAATGAGAAGGTAAACTACGTGTCATTTAAAACTAAGTAAAAGTATTGGAAATACTTTCCTTTCAAGATCCTTTAGTTAAAATTTTAATGAAAAAATCTTTTATTTTTAAAATAAGATTTAAGTTGAATTAAACGTGTATGAGAAAATTTAGCAATAATTTGAAACATTTTGAATATAATAACTATTTTACAATTTGCAACTGTATAATTTAATTTTCCATTCATACCAAATTATAATATCAATTATAATATACCTTTACTGTGTCATGGATTTTATTCTCTATTTCTTTCTTTTTTCTTTCTTTCTTTTCGTCTTTCATTCTTTCTTTATTTATTTCTTTCCTTATTTCTTTCTTTCTTACTTTCTTTCTCACTCAGATATTTATGTGTGCATTTAAGAGAGAAATGAAATATTTAAATAAAAAGAAGCAAATTAAAATGATGCATCTTTGAAGTTACATTTTGCACAAATCTGTTTATTTGGCTTCCTATATTTTTGTGTTAAGATTAACATCTGCACTAAGAAATACATGTATACAACCTTTAGGTAACATGATGGTCTGTCAATATCCATTTTGGTAGGTTCAGATGTTATCACAACATATTGTTCTATCACACATGTTCGATTGGGAAAAGTCTTAGTAATCTGGGAATCTAACATTTTATGCATTATGGAGAATCGTGCTTTTATAAACCATGGGTGAATATATAACTAGTTACGTGTTGTTTGGACGTTCAGGTACCTCACACTTCCTTACTTAACAAATGCTTAAGATAGGCTTTAATTCAACAATAAAGAAATCTTAGGATTTCTTTAAGCTGTTGTATTTGGCAATACTGACAAATATTATAGCAAAGTTGCCCAAGAAAAAATTCTCACCGTCATCAAGACCAAGGTCTACTTTCGCCTTTAAATATGTTAGGTACTTTTGAATTGTTACTATAACCATTTCATCTTTGTTTAAAACAAGCTGTTTTCAAACTAAAATCTTGCTTAAACTTCTAATTTTGTAAAGGGTTTGTTAAATAGATGTTCTTCGTTATTCACTGCGTTTTAATAACAATTTCCAGTTTGAATTACTTGACTTCACGTTACAGATATGACAGTAGGACTACTGTAATGTGGTCATTTCAGTCCTTCTACTCTATTTTGTGCTCATTTTGCATTCATTCTATTTCTGTCTCTCACCTTTTGTAATACCGATTTTTACTTCTAATGTTGATATTAAATTAATTAAGTTTAAACGAGTAATCGGATTTATTTACATTGTTCTCGTATTCGCCAAGACTACTAAATTGTACAAACATAGCAAAACGTTATTAGTAAATCTAATTTCACTTTCAAATCTGTCAGAAATGGTTGAAATATTACCATAATGGTTTCAACTGCGTCGCAACCTTGTTTTCCTAAACATTGAAAAATCCATTAGCATTTAAATGGTCTCTGATACGATGGAAACTGACTGTGAAATTGAATTTCTTTCTTAAACTTCATTAACTGATATGGGAATCACGTGAGATCTTACATCTTTACTTAACCTCCTATAATATTGATCTGTTAAACCAGAACTATTGCTGAACGTAAAATGTTCATCCTAGCTTGTCTCCACCAGCTCTAAGTAAGATCATTGCATTAGATGAAAATTATATATGGTCTTCTACTTGCAACATAATTACATTTACAAATATTTGTGTTTTATGTGATTCATGTCAAATATTACAGTGTAGTTATTTGTGTGTAATGTTTTACAGTGCTCTAGGATTTAACTTTTTAACTATTTGTAAATGTATTGGCTAACGGTGTCATACACCAAGTTGCAGTAGAAATATACGTTTTTGTTCTAGTTAATATTTAATATTTGTTGGACAGTGTTACTTGTCACAAGTTTAAACGCTTAACTATTTTTCATTCAATATTTTAATCGCCACAAAACTCAAATTCGTCGAGACACTGAATTGCTTGGTAAATATTTAAAAATATTTGTTTCTACTATTTTTCCGTACTAGTGATTGATATAGTTACAATTTTGACAATGGAATAATCAGAAAAAATGCTAATTTGTGGTTTTTTGACGTAATATGCAACGATGTGAAATAGATCAGTAGATTATGATGGTGGTAAGAAAAATATGTTATTATGTTAGGGTATTAAAAGTATCATTGATTTATTGCGTTTTTGAGCCGTGGGGATCGCACGAGAAGAGTTCATAAACATTACACATTTTGATTGTCTGTAAAGTTCTAAAAATGATGTGTTTATTGGCAATTTAAGACAGGAATATTACTAGAGTGAAAAACAGAACATGATAGCCTCATCAACATCAGCTAATAAATTAAATAAAAGTGTACTTCAAAATAACATAACCAGTAAGATCTCAATCAAAATATTGTAAAGATGTTGTCTTCAGCTGACATAGAATGAGACGTGTATCAGATATGAGGACATAAAGTTGGATTGCAAACAAATAAAAAACATTTAGTATGATTCTCATTAAAAAACAGATAGCCATAAATGTACGAAACGATAAAGCTCCTTTTGTAAATGAAATGTACTACCTTGATAGAAAATGTTTCATGTTTTCAAAACAAAGCAGAACTTTATAGAGTCAATCAAAATGACAATTTATCAAGCTGACATTCAGTAAAGTGTCTTTTATGTTATGTAAATATGATAGATAACAAATATTAATGATACTTGACAAATGTACTTGACGAAGCATAACATGTTTCATCAGCTTCGTTGAGCAAGATGTGTTAACAAATTAGTGGCCCAAGCCCCAGTTTTTTGTGAGATGATAAGATTAAGTATATGTTGCCTCAGAAGTAAGAGTGGCATGGTAACAAGGTGAATGCTAATTTCTAAACATGACTGAATATGACGACTCTTTTCCTACAAGTATGTCGAGAAAAGAAAGTTCCCACTATCACTAATACATTAAGCTCAGATAATAATTCATTAGCTTTACATTGTAGTAATAATAGTTATTAGATTTCATTGAATTGTTTACATAACAAAGAGATAGCTATCGTCCGTGTCACCTTGGAAAAAATATATTAGGCTTGATACTATGTAATACCATATATATTAAGACATACATATTAATTTATGTAACTTGCAATTTATGTGTTGATTGTTTTATATCAATTACATTTTCACTATGCGCTCTGTTTCATTCTCTTTCTCTCGTTAATTATTATAAGCTTCTATATCTACATGTAAGACAATATATGTTATTATTCTGCTGTCCGATGTATTTAATGCAAAGTAAATTCCACATGGAATTATTAATTATAATTTTAGAATGGTACCTCTTTTGGATTCTTTCAGCAGTGACCCACAGTCATCGTGAACAGCATGAGATTACGTTGTTTCCATATTAACGTACATTCAAAGACCGGCAAGAATGTTACACACAATGTTTATATTTATATTATTGTTTCTACTGACCAAAGTTGTAGTAGTTGGTGTCGAATAAGTGATGACAGCGAATAAATTTGATAAAGTAATGAAGGTGCACCATAAACCATAAGTCGATTTATGATTTATTTCATATTATCCCTCCCTTATTCCTGTTTATTTGGAACCTAACTGCGTGCTTGGTAACGCGGCCACATGACTGATGATTCCGATGCGGGTGTTGAGTGCAGAGAACAAAGAATCTTAAATACAAAACTAATCATTATCATCTAATGAATGATAAAGTCTATTCATTGATTATCGGATGAAAATATTAAGAGTCTTGCTAGATTATTGAACTTTTACTGATTTAATTGTTTGCATCAATTACAGGTTTTGTGTTATATTTATTAGAGTGACAATTGTCTCATCTTTTTCCTTCCTAACAGATATTTCATATTTGATATCAACTATTTACAAGAATTCTTTCCCGTTTAAAATAAATTAATGAACTTATATATTTTTTACATAACCCAAATACAATTGTCACAACGCGAATTGCATTATCAATATATTTGACTTCAGTGGTACATGCAATATGATATGATATGTATATTATTGAGTGACAGCAAATTGAATTTGTTGCTGTTCAGTATTTTGGATGAGTTCACTAATTTCTAATAATTGAAATTTCTCCTTTTGTCTTTATCTGAATATCATGAAATTCAATTATTTCGATTTCTATTATGAGAATTATGCATGTCACTGGACACCAAGAAGTCGTGCCCGTCTTTCAAACCTTACTATTTTGCATCATGATCATTGTGGCTGAAACAGGAATATTCCATATATAAGTTTCAGTTATTACTACAATTATTTGCTAGGAATCTTGCGCTTCAGTTCCTTCTTCAAGATGAAGGTTACTGTGTATTTTTACAGAATGACACAGTTTTTTCTAAACAAACACAAACACTCTATGTACGATTTAATTGAACGAGGCACAAATATACCATAGTTTAACAGTTTAAACTTCGTCAAGAAAGAGAAGACGTACTAACCTAATAACACACTGTTAGCTTCTCACTGAATTATGGATTACATTGATAGTGTGACTAATTTAATTCTTGTTTCTCTTCATATTGTTACACTCCACTCTTAGACCGATTAAAATAAAGAGTTTAATAATAATATAGTAGCAAAAAGAACTGCCACCAGATAAGGTCCTTCAGTGTACTTCAATCTAAGATAGTAATTTTCAACATCTCTTTAATTCCCATTCAAACATGCTTTAAAGTGTTATAAACTTTTTTCTCTAAAACGTTACAGAAGAGAAACGCGGTTTTGTGGACATCATGGTAATTTATTTTCTTTTGCAAGGAAACATGTTAGATGTTAGATGTACAAAGGGGTTAGACATATTTCAGCTGATCATAGTCGACGGGGTACCAGGTAGAGAGGTGACCATACAATTCATTAAAACAACGTTTTTTAATTCATTATAAGAATATGATTCATTCAAGCTCGTCCCGAATATATGAAGTTTGGCTAAAGTATTTTAGAAAATTTAGTTTTATCCAATCGTCCCTAATTTTCAGAACTTTTTAAACTACCAAGTATTATTTCATATTTTTGAACTTTTAGCGAAATAAACAGGCTTTCAGCAATGTCACAAAAAGTGGAAATTTTCTTTCAAATCGTATCTAGGAGAAGTTGGTCTCTTTGGAAAAGATGAAGGCATGAACTTGGCAGGATATAGCTTCTTTAACGACGCAAGAATTAAGAATAAAATATATTGGTCCAGTATGTGGCAGGAAAGAGTGTTTTGTTTTTGATCAGTCAGTCTGCATCAAACTTATATAAAAGTAAACGATTTACAATTAAGGAATTAGAATTAAGAAAGTTTGAACTTCAGACAGATATAAAAGAAAACCAAATGCAGTTGATGTTGAAGAAAGTGAAAGAATAAATACATTTACAGACCAAAATAAAAACAAATGCTATTGGAGATAAAGGAAAAAGATGGAGAGAGAGATGCAAACGCAGTTAAATAAGAAACGGAAAGAAGAAAAGCAAATGCAAATTTGCTAGAAAAGGAAGAATGAGAGAGAGACATACATGCAAATATGCAAATATAAAAAAGAAAGAAGAGAGGATTTATCAATTTAGAATAAACGAAATAGATCTGGTCGGTGAAAAGCACATTCCCACGTAAGGTACTAATTCAAGTTTTAATGTTACTAAGAATACTAGGTTGGTTTCTTTCAGAGAAAATGAAGTAGACAAACATTTTCCTCGTTTCGAAAACAATGAGTAAAATTTGAAATGGTCAAGGGACCATTTTATTTTATTACTATAATGTTTATTTACTGGTAAAGCTAGTGACATTTACCATTCACTGTGTGAGTAAAGCAAAGTAAAGACTATGATCTGGTCAAGGAATGCATCTTAAAGGCTTTTAAGTTAGTTCTTGCAGGAATTTTAAAAAAAGGTGGGCAAATTCATGTCAAATTTGCAATCGGAAAATAGCAGTTATTTGATAGGTGTTGCTAAGCCAAGAAAGTTAATGATGATTATGAAACTCTCATACAACTTGTATCACTTTTGACTTGTCCATAGTGACAATATTATTTAGCATAATGGACATAAGATATAAACCTTGTATTATTGAGCTCATAAATTTACAATATTTTGGCAAGTCTTCTACTAACCAGTCTTCTTGTAAAAATGTATTGCAGCCTAATTATTGATCAAAAATCATTGTCTCTTCCTATTGCAAGAAGACACGAGGCGCAATTTTTGATTGCTTCAAATTGAATATGTTGCGATGACAGCTAAACATATACACACAAAATAGAGATAAATAAATCATTATGTTACCTAAAGGCTATGTACAGGCAATTCATGGTGCAGCCGTTAATCATAAGACAGAAAAGAGAAAGTCAAAGAAATAGATTCTTATCCATGGCGAATCGTTAGAAAATACATTAAATGCACGTCTGACATTAAACCGACATATACATATTTACTTAGAAAGATAATAATTTTCCTTACAAGAACATAGTATTACGAGTCTAGGCTCTTACAAAATGTAAAATGAAAATAGTGAAAAACAACAGGCTTTGTACAATTTAACAAACTATTTATTTCCCAAGAAAACTAAAGTAAATATGAGGCAAAGGAAGTTACGGTTTTACGAATCAAATCCTAATATAATCCAAGACTAAAAATAGAAGTCCTATTATTAAAAAGTCCTAAATGAATCTGAGTTCAAGTCCCAATGAAATTCAAAATGGATGGCGAAGGACTCTATTATTGTCAGCGTCGTATTAATATTTCAAGTTTCATTGTTGTTAATTCACAGAAAATAACATTCCAGTTTGGAATTGGGAATAATGTTTAATAAATGTGTTTGTCCAGGAGCAATTGTGTTCCTGGGAAGATAATCAAACTGAATAAAATAAAAAGTCAACTCAGTCTGACCACAACATATGTTTGAAGACTAATGAACGTGGTATTCATTAGTATCACGTGAGATTGTAGACTAACAAAAGCGCACCGATGCTCGGATGGGTGTCAAGAGTTCATTTGTCCGGTAGGAATAGAAGTTTGTTACATGATAATTATCATGTACTCCAGGTATGACCTTGATTCCACTGAATGAATCTTACTCTTACAAAGAATATTAAAATAATTTAAAAAGTTGTTTTAACAACCCTTACTATCAAGGTCAGAGACTTGATACAATGTTCTTCTAATGGTTGCTTATCAAGTAAAACCGTCAGATCAAACAAAACTGAATTAATTTTCTAGACAATTTCAAATCCATTAAATAAAGTTACTTTGCAAAAGCGTGTAATGAACAAATAATTTTAAAACTATCAAACAAAATAATAAATTTCATGACTATAGAATTACGAATTGAAATATTTTTTACTCTTAAATAAGGCTACAGCTCTTAAATAATGTGTATTACTAGCATCTGAAATAGTTAGCGTGGGTCATATGTCTGAGAATTGCATGTCCTCAAAGACGACTGAGACCGTAATTTACAAAAGTGAAGGAGGAAACGTCTATATTTATGTGTTGTCATCTCAGATCTTCTGTTTAAATCTTGCTTGGTGGGTTTATCTTCAATAACACACAGTGATTGGTCTTTCTTTTAACAAATTAACTGCTCCGGTGGCTTACGAAATTAGAGCCTCAGTCGCTGTAGTTTGGGGTTTGAACCCCGGCTGAGTCATATCAAAGTCTGATACAACGATCTCTAAAAGCAGCTTCCTTGTTAGGCGTTCATAATTCAAAGGTTAGTGTTATCTTTAGTCTTCCTGGTGTCAGGATAATGTGACTGTGTGGGACACGATGCCTGAGTTGTTGACATCACTTTAAACTGCTACACTACATGGATTGTAGTGAGACCGATAGAGTTGTTGAAGCTACGTTAGTAATACCCACTTCCCCTCACATAAACATTATTTAAAAAGTTAAACACTGATATAGAACCTTCATGTGATATTAATATTGTGTTATTGTAATTAAGTACAATTCTCTAGTGCAATATGAGAACCAAAGAAACAGGTCATTTTATTGGTAAAGTGATGAAAAAACAGTATTTGGATTTTAATGAGTTGTGATTTTATATATTTTCTTCAACTGTTTGGCGAAATATATACACTACATAGTATCAAAAAATGTTGGTGCTATAAACATAGTGCTTGTTTTATTCCATGTATTGTTTAATATAACAGCGAATATTTATTTTCAAATTTAGTAGTTTATATTTATACTACACCATATTACCATTATTGTACTGGCATAACGTAAAGCGCTACCATGTGCATAAGTATTATAAGATACACATTTTCGACTGTCAGTAAAGTAGGAGAGTCCATGTAAATTACACCCATTCAAAGTAGTTCTTATCACTGTCATAAAGAAACTATTATCACGGTAGCACGGCACGGTTCTGTAATAGCAACATAATAATTCATATTCAGGACACTACACAAGAGTTATCTCTGTTTGAGTTGAATGAGGACACGTTTTCCTGAATTTGATGATATGTTAATTGACACAAAATTAGATGGGATAAATACTTTCTTCTATTTAAATAGTGAACAAAAAGCAGACGCATGATACATATTTAGCATATCTTTAAATGTTATTAACAGAAAACAATATTGGGTTATCAAAGCAATTTTCACTCGGCTGACGTGTATTTTAACTATCTCTATAGAGAGAGGTCCAAAATGTGTGTTCTGTATATGAAAAGAGTTTCAATATAAGGCAACTTAAAAACAAAAGTTTGTATCGAGAATATTTCATATCGTTTTATATCCTATTTCTTGATGTTGGATCTGCCATAAAATAGAACACTGTTAATTTCCAAATTATATCATATAATACACTCAAACATTGTGGAATATGTAACGTCCAATCTGAAGTGTGTCATGTTGCTTATTATTATTTCAATTTTGCAATACTCTCTTAAATGCCCACACATATATTCATATATTTCAATGCCAAGAGAAAAAGAGTGAGAGAAAGAGTTAGAAAATTAATCATTTACAGAGAAATGACTTATTCTAAATAATATCCTTTTCTTGAACTGACAATGCTATTGTACTTTGTCAATCTTCTTATTATAGTAATTAATCTACTCAAATTGTGTCAAACGATTTCTTACTTCTCACATCAATATTCGTTTGTGTTGACTTAAATCTTATTTGTGAAACTGTTTCAAAAGTGATTCATAAATATTTAAAGAAAAAGACTTTGAAAGGAGCCTTGGTATCTAACTCCAATACTCTTGTTTGGTTGGAAATGACACATAGTACACGTTGTTCTCGTCCTGTGGAAATAGGAATCATTCAAGGAGGCGGAGGTGGTGTATGTAGGTGATCAGGAATTAGGCGCCATAATGGTATTGCAGCTCTTTAGACGCTTATGTTTGTGCAACGTTTGGAACTGGCGTTGTACTACACTCATTTATAGAGTATGACTAAGGAGCTGTTGGCCTTGACTAGTATGCTGCATATTTCTTTGTCGATCTTGGCATCAGGAGAGATCACAGACCGGGTAGATCAACCGATGATTTACTTTCAGATCTGTTTGGATAATAATGTTGATTGGTGGTCGGTAATCTTCCTTAGGTTCAGGTTGGTGAAGTACCTCAGTTTTCTTTAGGCTGACTTCAAGACCAATTAGCTGGCAAGCTTCTGCAAAGCAGGATATTAAGTACTGTAAGACGGCTTCGGTGTAGGTAACAATGGAGTCGTGGTCTGCAAAGAGTATATTTTTTATCTATTTTCTGAAATCGGCTTCAGTTGAAATTAGTATGAAAGCGGATATGGATCCCAACTTCGTCAAGATTTTCTGGTGATGTTTGTATTATCATTCAGAAGAAGACTGAGAACAATGTGGGGCTGAAACGTTGCCCTGGTTCACGCCGTTTACGCTGGGGAAGATCTGTGGCAGGGTTTTGTTTCTGACCAACTCAAGCTGGATCTTCAAGTCACTAAATGATCGTGGTATGCAACTTTTGAGGAAATTATATCGTTTCAAAGATTATCCACAGTCCAGTTCTACTCACCGTTTAAAATGCCTTAGTCAAGTTCACAAATGTGACTCACAGTCTTTTGTTTTGTTCTCGTCATTTCTCCTGGATCTGTCTCAGGACAAACAACAGGTTAGTTGTAACCTTAATGACTCTGAAGACGCATGGATTCTCTGGAGCATGTTCTTCTGCAATGGTGGGCATCAGTCTGTTCAGCAATACTCTAGAATGGATATAGCCTGCAGTGGAAAGCAGAGTTATCCCATAGTAGTTTGAGCAGTCTGACCTTACCCTTGTTTTTGTATTACATAAAAGACAAACTTCATATGAGGGCACGTTAGAGATGAAAGTGTCAAAGAAACTGAATTCGTAGTTTATTGCTGAGAAATGAAACTGTGTTATTCGTGTTCCTTGTGACGGTTGAATAAAATGACATAATTTTAGTTAACTAAGTTTGAGAGGATTATTAAGGTTAAGATCATACAATTGTACAACAATTACTTTACTTCGAAACCTTTATAATATGTGATGAATATTTTCAAATAATGCTTCTTATCGTAATAGAACGATGATTGATACAGTTTTCTCTGATATTTAATGATACTTTTCTAAGATAGTTGATCAGCTATACATGTTATGTATATCTCACAAAACTCAAGTTTAAACATATTTACTGTTTATTTCAGCTGCATAGATGGTTTGTACTTCTTAGATGGTATTTGTAATTAATACATATTATTCATCTCGTAACAGTCAATGATTTAATCTTTTCTTCCAATCTCTTTGCTTCAAAGTTTTAGTTTTATAATTTTGAAGAATGATCGGATCTACAATTAGCCTTTAATGCTACATCAATTGTTTTTGTAAAATATATGATCCAAATTATAAGTAAATCGTAAATAAATCAAATGAATTAGTCTTTTTAGACGTTTACTGTGCCATATCGTTTTTAGATTATAGTTTTGTTTACTTCTCCTCACTTTGTTTCAACATTCATTCTTTCATTTGGATGCAACAAAAGCATCATTGCATTTGAAAAAATAATATTATAACAAAAGAGGTTTTACATTAGAAATTTAGATGTATACATCTCTTCAGGATAGAACACAAACTGAAACCAATACAGATAATAATAACTGTCTTAAGCAGTCTTGTTCTTTTGTAACTGTGATAAAATGTCGTATAGTCATTTATAATGTCATATATATTTACTAGTGAACTTTATTTCGCTTAAATAGGGTCAGTCAAATGCAATTACTTGTTTTATTATTGCTTTCTGCATCATTTGTATTAAAGTTAAAATTACTTTTATAACTAACAATTCATTTCCGGTTACTAGGTTTGAAATAAACATTACATAGTGTTCTAAGTTTGTTTATCTTACAAACAAATAATAATATATTCTTTCCTATAAACATGTTGACCATTTACAAATTAAACCTGTCTGTTAGCAATATGTAGATGAACAATAAGCAACAAAATGTAAATAACATATCAGTATCATCAAGTGAAGAACGAACTATCTCTTTGTTATCTATCTATCTATCTATCTATCTATCTATCTATCTATCTATCTATCTATCTATCTATCTATCTATCTATCTATCTATCTATCTATCTATCTATCTATCCATCCATCCATCCATATATCTATCTATCCATCCATCCATCCATATATCTATCTATCTATCTATCTATCTATCTATCTATCTATCTATCTATCTATCTATCTATCTATCTATCTATCTATCTATCTATCTATCTATCTATCTATCTATCTATCTATCTATCTATCTATCTATCTATACATATCTATCGTACACTCTTTGACACAACAAATATAGTGTGATTATACTTAGAATAAAGCAATACAGATACTGGCCTAGCAAGACATTATACTAGGTCAAATGGAGGAACTATTAATCACACTAGATTATTCTTAATACGATAATAAGATTTAATATATTAATGGAAACAATTTGAGAGTAGGAATATATGTGTTATTCACATGCTTCAGAAAAAATAATCCCATACAGAAGTTGAAGATTGCAACAATTAAACATGGGACTATTATTTAACGGAATATAAATCACATGTGGTTTGATGTATCAAACATCACATATCATGTACATAATCGACTTTTGTACTAATTTATTGCGCATTTCTACTTCTTATTCAAATTTGTGCTTGATACATGCTCTTTTTAAACCAGTCATGGATAGTTTGGTAACAAATGCGGGTATTGTTGTTTAGTGGATTTGTGTCTATTATTTTAGCAGACAATTCGATGTCGTGAAAAAATATCATACAGTCTCAGTCACTGAAAACTTTTTTCTGCAAAAAGACTGTTTAAAGTGATACCCACAGCCAAACCTTACCTGACCTCTATCTCTCGTCTTTAAGTGTTCTATAGTAGCATATGGAGATACTGTCTGTCAGATGGTGTTTAAACGCCGACGAGAAAATTTGTTTACCTTAGAAAAATATCATACTTTCTCAGTCACTGAAAACTTTTCTGCAAACGACTGTTAAAAGTGATACCCACAATCAAACCCCCTCTTTTTCTCACTTTTAGTACTGGAAAATAAATAAACATAGCAATTTGTATGGCATTTTAATGTACTTTGCAGATTGTTAAAACTTGGTTCAAATTTTATTAGAAAGTAACATCAAACTTTAGCAATGCTATTCAAGCAGATTTTGAAATTTCGTCATGTGTGGTTATTGTTCAAAATATGAGCACGTGTTTTAAATAAGTAAGCAACATAAAGCTAAGGAGTGATGAACAAAACATACGTGAATCTTAATAAAATTAAATAAGTCATTAGTGCGCCATCATGATGTAGAAGCTTGGAATCAAAAATGAAAATATGAGTATCCTGAAATTGTAAAGTGAAAAAAAGTAAATAAAAGAAATGAAAGGAAAGTAATAAAGTGATTTTCAAGGAGTACACGTTCAAAACGTCAGCTGAGACGTGAATGGGCATAACAGTTGTCGGGGTTACTGGTGTATCTCGCATGCCTGTCCAGGCGTGTAAACCATGGTATATTCTGATAACATGCAAACACAATTAGTTTTCGTAAATATGAAGCTATCACATTTACTTAAATCTTAACATAAAATGTTTCTGGGCTGGTCTGTACCTTCAAGTTGTACGTTGATGACACATTGTTTGATGCTTCTTGATCTGGATCGTTTTCGACAATAACCAGATCTTAAAGTAGACTAATGAATATTTGGAGGCATATTTTGGATATGTAGAATTTAAATAAAACAGAAAATGTTTGTGACCGCTTCAATTCCCAGCTAAGAATTAGAAATCATTATGTTGTAGTTGTTAAGGAATGTTCCTATATTCTTTTTAGAAGATAAAATGTTGTTTGATTTGTTAGTGCTTTATGCGTTACTTTGGTTCGCATGTGCCTTATGTGTATGATGTTGAGTTTGTGGCAAGCTATAATTGGTTTATCTGGGAAGTAAATGTCTTACCCTTTCTGATGACTGCACTGTCAGCTACAGTTGTTCGATTAGGAACATTTTGATGGTAAACAAGAGCAAACGAGAATCTAATTGGTTTCAAGGCTTCACCAAGACAAAATGTAGATTATAGAACACTCTGAAGCTTGGAAGTAGGTATTTTACTATAAGATACCTTCCTAACAGTTGATATTTTCGTAACGTTATGTCCCTTATTTCAACAAAATATAACAGCATTTAAGACTTCTATCTCCAAACGTTTGATTTGTCAAACTTGACAAATAATGTGTTCGTTGATGAAGTCCTCGAATCTACTTTTAGAAACATTGAGAAACCTTAACTCACATCGTACATCGAATGTTAAACAACTGTGCAAATGAATAGTACATGGTCATGACCATAAAAACTGAGGAGTTGTCTTTCGAAAAACGGTTTTCAGTGGCTTTAAAACCTTATTATATCTATTATCATTTTGGATAATAATTGTTACAGTTTACATATGGTTGAGCTTTTAATGAATTATGTGGCAAGAACGTGCGCCTCTCTAAAATTGAGTCAAAAACTCTACATATCGAGAACTACTTACTGTGCCAATAAATACATTCCGGGCTTGAATCTGCATTGATTATGAGAGAATAGTGCTGTTGATCAGTTTATCAGATTTGTAAACAAAAACTGAAATTTTTGCCGCAGATAATATCCACAAAAGGATGCAACAAACGTGTAGTTTTAGATTTACAGAAAAAATACATAAAACATACTCAAATATGCATAAAAGTAAATCGAAAGTAACCAATTTCAATTTGTGAGTAATTAAAAAAGACTATCTCTACACATAAAAGAAAAAACTTCAACTGCATGCAGTCATTACATAATTTGGTGAATGAATAAAACTGTTTGGAAAAGGGAACGTATGACATTTGCCACGGAAGCTATATAACAAAATTCAATAAAGTGATAATTTAAATAAATTTTATTCAAATGGAATGACTATTGCTTCATGATTAGATTCATTCTATGTAGTACATGTCAGTGATTAATTCAAGACATTGGTATTAGTGTTAGGTCCACATGGTGTGAGCTTTGCTTAATATTTTTCCAATGGTCATGGCATTTCAAATTCTCTAAGCCTTTAGACTGTGGTGATTTATTTATTGGTCTCCATTGAAGTATTCTAAAAGACATTAAAGTATGTATATTTTTGTGATTCTTTCTACTGATGGAATTAGATAACACAAATGGTGATACACTTTATAGATAATATAAATTTAATATGGCTCAAATTACATATATGTTTCAGCTGTTATCAGTTCAAAAAGTTTCTTTCCAAGTATTGTCATAAATATATAATTTTTTCCACCTAATGCTCATCGTGTTTGCTGACTGCTTATTCCATTTTGCATTAATGATGATATTTGTCCTCTTTTAATTTTTTTCGTAACAAGATGTTTAAATGTTTAAAGATATATATATATATATATATATATATATATATATATATATATATATATATATATATATATATATAGACATACAGATAGATAGACATATATATATATATATATATATATATATATATATATATATATATATATATATATATATATCTATATATATCTATATATATATATATATATATCTATCTATATATATATCTATATATATATATATATATATGTCTATCTATCTGTATGTCTATATATATATATATATATCTTTAAACATATATATAATCTCCATCCATCCATCCATCTATTCATCTATCTATCTATCTATCTATCTATCTATCTATCTATCTATCTATCTATCTATCTATCTATCTATCTATCTATCTATCTATCTATCTATCTATCTATCTATCTATCTATCTATCTTTCTATCTATCTATCTATCTATCTATCTATCTATCTATCTATCTATCTATCTATCTATCTATCTATCTATCTATCTATCTATCTATCTTTCTATCTATCTATCTATCTATCTATCTATCTATCTATCTATCTATCTATCTATCTATCTTTATATCTATCTTTCTATCTATCTATCTATCTATCTATCTATCTATCTATCTATCTATCTATCTATCTATCTATCTATCTATCTATCTATCTATCTATCTATCTATCTATCTTTCTATCTATCTATCTATCTATCTATCTATCTATCTATCTATCTATCTATCTATCTATCTATCTTTATATCTATCTTTCTATCTATCTATCTATCTATCTATCTATCTATCTATCTATCTATCTATCTATCTATCTATCTATCTATCTATCTATCTATCTATCTATCTATCTATCTATCTATCTATCTATCTATCTATCTATCTATCTATCTATCTATCTTTATATCTATCTTTATATCTATCTTTCTATCTATCTATCTATCTATCTATCTATCTATCTATCTATCTTTCTATCTATCTATCTATCTTTCTATCTATCTATCTATCTATCTATCTATCTATCTATCTATCTATCTATCTATCTATCTATCTATCTATCTATCTATCTATCTATCTATCTATCTATCTATCTTTCTATCTATCTATCTATCTATCTATCTATCTATCTATCTATCTACCTATCTATCTATCTATCTATCTATCTATCTATCTATCTTTCTATCTATCTATCTTTCTATCTATCTATCTATCTATCTATCTATCTATCTATCTATCTATCTATCTATCTATCTATCTATCTATCTATCTATCTATCTATCTATCTATCTATCTATCTATCTATCTATCTATCTATCTATCTATCTATCTTTCTATCTATCTATCTATCTATCTGTCTATCTATCTATCTATCTATCTATTTATCTATCTATCTATCTATCTATCTATCTATCTATCTATCTATCTATCTATCTATCTATCTATCTATCTATCTATCTATCTATCTATCTATCTATCTATCTATCTATCTATCTATGTATCTTTATATCTATCTATCTTTCTATCTATCTATCTATCTATCTATCTATCTATCTATCTATCTATCTATCTATCTATCTATCTATCTATCTATCTATCTATCTATCTATCTTTATATCTATCTTTCTATCTATCTATCTATCTATCTATCTATCTATCTATCTATCTATCTATCTATCTATCTATCTAGGAATACTACTAACAAAAGCCTGAAATGCGAATAACTTATTTTTAAGCAATGGATAAAAATAAAGCTTTGTTTCTTCTGAGAACAAAGATTCTCGCTTTGTTTTCTACAAAAAAATTAAATAGTACATAATAAGCAATCTTCTGATTTTGTCCTCTAATACTTGATTACTAAACTAACATGTTACAAAACAAAGTTTTAAACAGATTCACTTTCATTCTTTCATACATTTTACATCGGATAGAATAATGTTTCCAATCTTTTCTCGAGGGTGCATTATTTGCTGAAAGTTTATAGCATATGTATGTTCTATGAACCATTTTATTGTCATTAATCTGAAAATTCGTGTAATTGTAGTGTCTAAATATTTTTGATAACATGATTGTATAACTTGTTTTGTCCTGGTTTCTGAAAACATTTGTTTACATGCAATATTATATAAAATCGTGTCATTTCATGGTAACAGCCTTGTCAGCTGCAACACAAAGAATAACTAGATGGAAAGGGATGGTTAAAATTTGTAGGGTTAAGAAGAATAATTTTTCTCTAGAGTTGACCTTTTGATGTATACGATGTCTTCGTATTTGAATATAGTTATCAGATTTGAAATAAGAACACACATGGATTAAGATGAATTGTCCATAAATAAAGAACCCACAATTCTCGTTATTTAAAGTTTGTACCAACATGAAAATCTCGCAACGCATTGTAAAGCTAATGCTAGTGTTCCCGACAATAGTTTTCTCCCATACTTCATGACCTTGGTTTATTATACGTTTTCATCTTTGGGAATTGAAACTGTCTTGATCACTATAATGCTGAATGCTTCACTATCTTTCTTCAGTTTTCATGAATTGTTTATTAGCCTTCTTCTTGATTTAATATTTGTCGGATTTGATCATAGTAATGTGTTTGATCACAACATAAAATGTGCATTTATTAAATATGTCATAAAAACAGATCCAGTTACTTCACATTTCTACTGTTTCTCTAACTCTTAGTATAGTTCCCAAGCAGTTTGATACAAGTTTTATTTTATAGGTAGAAAGAATGATAGACCAACATGTGCATTTTTTATATTTATTCAGCACATATAACGCACACGTTGCTGACTTGAAGGGTATTGAGCGCAAGATAGAAATAAATATTGCTCAATATGTACATGAAACAATACATTTTCTAAATTTCCTAAGAAGATTAGCTCAGAATGTGATATGATAGCTGTATCATGGAAAACAATATCCCATCTTGAGCAGTATCGATAGTTACCATTGATACACTTCGATATATCATTAGTCGTCATACTATATAATCAAAACGACCATATGGTGAAGCTTCGACTATGGTGATTTGGGAGGAAGTTTATGCACTTTAATTTCACAATGAAATCACTTACAAAAGAGTATGCAGGAGTTTGTAAAATATTGTCATCTACGGGTTCGAGCATTCTATTATTTTAAAGTTCTAATCAGTGAAATGTGATATTTTTATTTCAAAGATTGTTATTTGATCCAGTTTATCTTTTGATGTTAATAACACATTCATACATGGTATATGAATGTTTTTTCTTAAATTGTAACATCGGACAATTCACTGTAACAGGCTAGTGTAAAGTGGGCGGATCCTAATATAAAGTAGAATGAATTGTATGTTGTCAATTGCCAGCTGTATAGCAACTGTTTGGGTGTTGGGTGTGTCAAACATTTATCACCTGGGTATAAATAGGAGAACACACTCTTGTAGGGAATAGTTCGCCAGCTGTAAAGACAGAATATATCAAATCAATAGTGAACTAGAAATGAGAGGACTGACAGTGTTCCTTTGTGTCTTCCTGTGTATGACTGCCATGATGATGGGCACCGCAGAATCAGCAGAATTTGGTAATGGAGCGGTGGATGCCCTAGGTATGGATCCTCTCTACCTTCCTTTTTCGTTCAATATACACACAATATGTTTATAAATATACACCATACGATATTTAAAGATATTACATAAGTTTCAAATAGTATAACTGAATTCATAAAATATTCCTGTGACCCTTTGACAATTCAAAAAATAGTAAATACGTATACTGAACATTTGATCATATACATAATATTTATATGTGTTGAAATTTGAGTTTAGGCAAAACATATTAAGTCTCAGAGACAACAAAAACCTTTTGAAAGTGAACAGGCGATTCTTTATTGCACCTAAGATTTTTAACTTGATGATTTTGCTTATATACAATACGACTATTTCCGCGTGGTCGTACATTTCATACAAATTTAGCACAGATATAGCACTAGATTTTGGTGGAAAAATTAACATTTAGCGTTCTGATTAAAAAATAGTTATTAAATATGAAAGTTTGAAAAAGAAATTAATTGGTCAATATAGGCTTAGGCTTTTTGATCAGCTATTCTTGTACTATCAGTTTTGTTTTTCTTATCATGTTCCTTTTTAATTTCCCTTCATTTTTAGGTCTGGGTACTGATGGTAAGAAAACACGTTTCTACTCATGTTTCCATCAGTGAATAAATAAATAAACTAATGTAACAAATGTAGACTGTTTAGGAAATATGTTGCACATGACATGCATCGTTGAGCTTTGTTCGAGAGGTTCAAATATGAATAACATTTCTTGAAATGGTCGTTTCGATATATTGTTTCTTCAACGAGTCTAAACTTTTATGAATTTTAACTGATACGTATACAGTTTCTTAAAAAAAGTTATACGGCTTTGGACCGAACATATTCTAGTAGATATGTGAGATTATGGTTCAAAAGTCGGCTTTATTCTCATTCACACAGGTCTGAATTCTTTTAAGCTAGAAAGATAAAACGTGTTTTTAGAAATATCCTAATACCGTATAAAACGATGAATATTCTCCTGCATGATAAAAAGGTTTGGTTTTATTTCATAGCATGCATCATCTGTCACTGAAAGAAATACATACGTAAGGAATAGAACATTAATTATATTGCATATATATATTAAATTATTTGAAAGGTTCATGTCAAGAATCTGCTGATAAATAAATATATATTTTGTTTATTTCAGCCAAGAGCGAAGGAGCTCCAGCAAAGGGTGGTGAGTGATTATACCATGTAAAATTTAGTACTAGTAATTTGTATAAAGAGGTAAACTATTTTGAGACACCGAGGCTTTCGCCAGCATATATAATCCACCTTTCCATAACATATCCAAAATTGATATATTACTTCTCTAATTTAGAGTTGATTATATTGGAACAAGACGACGTCTGATGAAATTTTTTTAATGCAAAGTAACGATAGTTAGATTTTATTTAAATATGACATAAATGAAAAAATCTTAGCATTCCTAAATACTTAAACTGTTATTCAGCTTCTCTTTTATAAATATAAATTAGGTTATGTGTTCGTTGTATTGAGGAAAGAGCGTCAGTTTTGACTATCAACCTTTCTAAACTCTGCATAGATATCTTGATTTACGTATCATCCTGTGGCTCATTGTTTTATCACATATGACCCACCCTGGCTTCTTGCTTACTCTTACGTTGGAAGTACTAATTATCTGGATAGATTTTATCTCTCTGCGGATCGGAAAGGCTCTATACGTTAGAAATTAATAATTATTGCTTAATATTTAAACTCTTCAGAAACTTATTTAGCCCAGATTTTGACCATATTTTTTTAATTTAATTAACAATTTATACATTACGTTCAGTTCATTGAATTTTTTAAAATGCAGTTTCATTTTGTTTCTAATTATATTTCATATATTCAATTTAACCTTGCAGGGAAAAGAATGTGTATTGGTTTAGGCTGTCTCTTTTAACGAAGTAAGTTTCTACTCAATACCACTCATTCCTTATTTAATATACTATTTTCAATCTCTTTCCTTTACTTTTTGTAGTCACTATGTGACTTATCTGGTTATACCTGAAAACGTTCTTATATGTTAGAGATCATACGCTTATTTTTCAGATACACTGAAGATACGTTTATGATACGTCTTCCCCATGCGCTGCATGAATACAATAGGGTCTTCTTCCAAGCTTATTTAACTACGTCATATATTTGACGTATTGATGAAATACTTGAGCATCAACGTCCTATTCCTATTTCAAACAGGCTGACTCGATATGATATTTGGTAACGCAAATGCAAAAGCTGATGTCAACATCTGACAATGTAAGGCTCGCATGCTCCCATCGCCACTTACACGCCTTTGCTTTTCGTACAGATTACATGAACAAACTTCCTAAAGAATAGTTTGATAGCTCATACACAATTATCGTAGATTATCTAATGACAATCATATAATATTTACTTTCAAAAAAGATAAAATATCAGATCAATATAAACAATAGATCCTATTCGTTGCTCAAATGTTTTATTGATATTACAAGGTGTGACAGGGAAGACAATATTGATGGATGTGGCTTTCCTTACTGCAAGGCTTTGAAAATGCATTTCTTAGCATATCTTACACATAGAAACAAATACAAAACAAACACACGAAAGTCGAAAAAAATCTCTGGAGAATTTCCATTTTATTATGATTCCCGCTTTATTCAAAGCATCACTTTGAAAAATATGATGATAGAAAGGAAATACTGAATGGTCAGGCTAGAAATCCGAAATATTTATCTGTCATAATAGGTTCTTTAAAAAATATTCATTGGTGGCAACTAACCGATGGCCATTTATTCAAGTTTAAATAAGCGAATAATTGCAAAATGTTGCTTATAAATTAATATACTATATACCAAAGCTGTTTTCTCGTGTTAGTTTTCAATTTCTTGATAGTTTTGCTATTCTGGATTTCACTTTGCGATAGCTATTATCAAATTTGCAAAAATAACAAAAACACGCAATTTGCTTATCTTATGATAAAATGTCGATAAGATGACAATGAAAACGGTTCAACATATTTCCATTCTTCATAATAACTTAGGAGGCATGTTATACGTGGCTCAAGGCCCAATTTGCAGACTCTCCTGAACGTGTTGAAGTTTGCAGTAGTTTTCGATGATACAATACCATTGTTTAGCACTTGTTAGCTTATAGTTGTATGTTTTGCAATGGATGACAGAGAAAAAGACACCTAGAAATTAGTTACTGAATGAAAGCAGCTGGCAACCTTTCCCATAATTCAACTCATGACAGAATTTATAATTATGCAGTTCATCACAAAGATAGTCTTTCTACATGTTTGTTGCGTTCTACATTTGACACCATCTTTCACTTACCGTTTCGTGATTCAAGCCTCCCAGTCTATCTGGTGGAGGAAAACCTTTCAAAGAACAATTTCACTGGAGGCTTCTGACAGCATTTCTCACATACTCACTTTGGTCGAGACGATACGAGGTCTGTTACGTCTAAATCCTATATTACTCTACCGCAATGTTGATGTCCGCGGGTTCCATTATAATATTTCTGTCCTTCGTATTTGAAACTAATTAGCAGTTCTCTGTAAAAGTAAATTTCAACGGATGCTTGCTATATTCCAATTTGCGATTTCATAAGCACTTTTGGATGGAAGAAAATTCATAGTCGTTTTTAAACAGCAGAATGAACTCTAAGCAGGTCTATCATTGCACATTTTACAATTGCAATATAACAATGATGAACGCATGTTAAAAGCAAGATTTTCAAACGTTTAATTAAAATATTTCAGCCACCAGCGGTGGATTCAGATGCAAAAATTTCCCTTGGGTACTGGGATATCATTTGCATCCTTAAATTAAATGCTTAGTCACCCAATGCTCTCTCTCTCTCTCTCTCTCTCTCTCTCTCTCTCTCTCTCTCTCTCTCTCTCTCTCTCTCTCTCTCTCTCTCTCTCTCTCTCTCTCTCTCTCTCTCTCTCTCTCTCTCTCTGTATATATATATATATATATATATATATATATATATATATATATATATATATATATATATATATATATATATATGTGTGTGTGTGTGTGTGTGTGTCAATGTGTGTGTCAATGTGTGTAGAAGAGCAGCCACTCTGGAAAGTGACATTCTTAGGAAGAGCTTACAGAGATGAAGCGTGATTTTGCCGTTCGGATAAAGAATTTACAAACCTGCCTATTATATTACTCCAAAAGTGTGAACTGCAATTAGAATGATGCATACATTATCTCTGCCACAGACACTACTCATATCCTTGTAAAATGCGTTGTATAATGCCACACTTTTAGACCTATATTCTCGACATTAGTTAGAACGTTGTTATGCTTCACAGAGAAAACGTTTCCAAAGAACATGGCCTAACAAACATAGCTTGCTGCTATTAAAGCTATAGTATATTTGTAAAATTATCAATTATTTAATATACCGTTCAGATATATTTTACTGTTCATCTTGTTTCTTGAATAACTTAATATTTACTTTGATTTAAAAAGTATCATATCCTTAATTTTTGCTTTGCAAAATTCATCTTTTTCCTTATATATGTGACCACAAGTTTGATTCGTATTTACGTTATAGTGAAAATATTCACAGACACTTTATTTTTCAGGCTGAAAGTAGACCATGGGCCACCAAGGACTTTGACTAATACGACCATACTAGTACCCAACTAATCCGCAGTCTTCTTCTAATTTTTTAATCATCCCATGACGCACTACATATATTTTCTGTTTTCAATGTCTTTTGGATGAAATATAAAGATGACATTTGTGATATTTGCCTAGTCAACTGAAATGAAAAGAAAGCCTTTGCGAACATTTCGACACGAACATCTGACGACATTTATTTCTATGTCAAGTATCATGGAAGTGCGAACTGCCTCGACTCAATCTACGCATATAGCAGTTAAAACAAACAATCCATATTTGCTCAATAAAATGATTGAGTAACATTTCCTCAAAATACATGAGAATTTTATATGGGATACTTAAAGAAAAATAATATAGAATCTATACAAAATTTTAGTCAGACTGAATTTTTTCCATGATTGTCCTATTGTCATGTACACATTAAATGCTTAATAAATTTAGATTGTAGTTCGTTTTTATTTTTATCTTTAATAACATTACAAAAATGGCTTTTGAATAATAAGAACACCGTTGCTTCCTTGGGAGAATTTTCGAATATAGACACACAATTACATATTATGTAGGATATTCATTCTTCTTAGATAAAGAGGAAAACAGAAAATGGAGAGTTGTGGTGACAAGTATCAAGAGTTTTCAAATAAATATTATCTTGTAAGCTGTTAATTTTAAAGCGAATATAAACAATAACATGGGAGTCGGGAGGATTTTACATTTCGACTGGATTGTTTCGTGGATAGGACTTTTATGGTCGTAGAGGATTTGTCAATGCCTCTTCAAGATAGATGTTTGTTTTAAAAATTGAGGTACTGGGATGAGCAAACACTTTCGGTCTCTAAAAAAGTACCTTAGATAGATGCGTATTTATTTTTGAAACCTGCTTTTGATGGCAAACATCTATATTTATGGTGTGTTAAATCATCTTCCATGTATCTGTTAATAACATAAAAAGAAGTTAGTCTTTATACACATCTAACTACCTACTTCATCTTTACATAATACAGATATATTCCAGTCATTGGTAATATGGAAGCCCGAACGGTGCAATCAAAATAATCTAATTTTCTTTAATATTATTAAAATGTAATGCATTCGTCAAAACAAGCAACAACGACACAATAATGGCAAATGTTGTACATTTATTAAACAAAAACAAATCATTTTATTTTGTGAAGCTCAGAAGATTAAACTACCATACATTCTCGATGATACCGCCTCTTTACGTACAAACTTAAACACGTATTCATGCATGCATACATACATACATACATACATACATACATACATACATACATACATACATACATACATACATACATACATACATACATACATACATACATACATACATACATACATACATACATACATACATACATACATACATACATACATACATACATACATACATACATACATACATGCATACATTCATATCGATAGATAGCCACTTAGACATTTATTCATACATTCATGTGTGGGAGTAAAAGCGTGCTTTCGACGTTACCTAATATTTGTCCAATCTTTGTAATTTCATTGTGGTGCCATTGATTTTGTATTCTTTACGTTACTCAAAACAGAATATATACGTAAGACAAGTTTGTTCAAACTTTCTTCAATATTTCAAACTTTTAGTTCAGATTGTAATATGTTTCAACATATATAGGTTACAAAGTTATTTTCTATCTTGGTCTTAAGATAACCTTTGTTTCCCGGCATTTAATCTATCATGTGACATAATGTACAGATAATAATCTTTAGTTCACACTGTACTATGGCCTAACTCAGATAGGTTACATGGTTATGCTCTTTCCTGATACAAAAATAAACTTTCTTGGTTGGAATTTAATATAGTAGGCAACATAATGTAAAGAGTATAATTCGGAGAAAAATAGATATTTACAAAGCAGGTATTAATATTTTTAATAAGTTATTGGAGATATCACGTACATGATACTACGTACTTCTATTGAAAAAAACTGCTCCATATGCCATTAAAGTTCTCTTTTAACCATTTTCTCGAAACCACCCCCTCATCATTGTACCGGTCACTAAAATCCTTATTTAAAACTGTGCTATTTATATATCATGTGTTATTTAGAATTAAAACATTTAATATAGAAATTTGATTGCATTTGTTTCTTGAAGAATGCTTTGCCTAATGTTGCAACTATTATATGTTCTTTGGTTGAAACATATTTATACCAATATTTATATTTATCTCTGCATCTTTTCCTGTTCTCTACTGACCTTTGTAGATTTGATGTGAGCGTCCATGATTCACAAGTGTACAGAAATATAGATATGACAATCAAGTGCATGAGCCTTATTTTGTTGATAGCTTTCCATATTGGTTTCAACCTTGTTATTGTTGATATTGTCTGTGCAATTCTGCAAAGCAGGTCTGGATTGGAGACCTCACTTGTGATAATTGATCCCAAATGCTTAAAGCTTGTAACTCTTTCCAGCTTGTGACTCTTTCTAGCTTCTATCCTCTGCCCTTTATTTATGATGCCATTGGTGTTGTTTGTCATCAATTTGCTTTTATAGCGCTAATCTCCATACTATATGATGTGGAGGTTGTGTCTATGAGCTCATCAAAGTCAGTCAGTTCTTTTCCAACTACTTTGCAACCATCAATATCATCTGCAACGCAAAGGTTGGTGATTGTTCCTCCTCCGATGCTGACAGTGCCATTGTGGTCATGCAAGACTTTCTCCATGCTCATTTCTAGGAAAATGTTGATGAGTGTAGATGACAGGATACATTCCTGTCGTTCAAAACCAATCTCCTCTGATGCCATTGATGAGGACATCACTAGTGGCTTTATCATAGATATTAATTAACACATTCTTTAGAAGAGGTTTAACCATTATATTTCGTTACATTACCGGGAAGGTGTTCTCAAGGAAATAAGAGTTGCTCATTCGGCAATATACTCCAGTTATATTGGAATTGTTTGAGTGTAACTTAAAAAGATCTATTAAACATTAAGTATATAAAATAAACATGTTTCCGTTTGACAATGCGACAATAAAACTACAATTTGAGTTGAATGAACACACAATAGTCTTGCTATAATACTCTTAGCTTTCATCAAAATGTTGAGAATATACACTTCTAAAAATGATAATGTCAACGGTGTCATAATTTATACATTTGAGCCCACCGTTTATATCGACGAGTTATTAAAACGGCTTTTCAAGAGTTTTGTCACATCTTTCTCTTTCGCTCTCTCTGTCTGTCTGTCTGTCTGTCTATCTCTCTCACTCTCAATCTCTTTCTCTCTCTGTCTCTCTTACTACTACATTACAATATGTGATATCAGTTTTTATTTCACCAAAGTGTAGTCAGCTAATTTCGATAAAATAGAGAACATATAATTAGGCAATAATCTATAACGTTGTCGTTCTTCACTTATTAATACTGAGTCCATATTTGACTAAGCATTTATATTTTGTTACGTTACTTGTTATTCCTCTAAAGTTTTGCTAACATACTTGTCTAATTTGTCAATGGTCAACACGTTTATATGAAAGAAAATAATAATATTTGTTTACTGTATAAATAGATTAAGTACGAGAAGTAATTTTTTTTATTTTTAACACTGGTAACAGTAGGAGCTGCGATCCGTTTAAAACATAATTGTCAAATTTAAAGTAAACGTCGCTGAAAGAAAAAGTGAAAAAATACATTATTTTAACTGATCCAATTCAAGTAAAATTAAGCTTGCTAGTAAATATTCATGACACAATATACTGATTAAAGGAGAGTTTATAACAAATACAAAAGAACAAGGCCGCTAAAGTCATTTATTATTATCTGTATTGATTTTAAGTTGTGTATTATCCTGAAAATATTTATACAATTATATTCATAATGTAAGTTTTTTTATTATGTTGGTTTCTCAAATGTGTTGATGAATTCCTCGCATCCAAGCGAAACAATAAATCTTAAAACAAGGCATAAAGTTTACAAAAACATATTTTCAAACAAGGACATTGCCACAGGAAACGTCAGAAAAACCGGACATATTTGATTTATGTATAAATTGTAAGATCTTCTCAGCAATGACAACTGACGTAGCCATATTAGCTTGTTATAGATCCAATCTTTCCGTCATAATTGTAAACCCTAAAACATATAATCAGCTGAAATGAACAGTACAGATTTTCAAACTTGAGATATGCGATATACAATATAATAAAAGTGAGAAACTCTCTTAGAACAGCATCACTGAATAACAGCAACAAGGAATGAAACATTCTTGGATGAAGATAGGAATCATTACTTTAAAACTGTTAGACTGATTTACCAGCTTAAATAAACATTGTGCAAATGGACTATTTTCTCTTAATCTTCAAAAACCTAATTAACTGAAAATATTCAATTTTATACAACCGTAACAAGCAACAAGGATAATAAAGTTTCATTTTTCAGCAATACAAAATATGTATTTAGTTTCTATGACATTTTTATCTCTAATATTACGCACATTTGACGTTTGTCTTTTATGTAGTACTACACGGCATTAAACAAGTATGTTGAATCTTAGACATCAGGTTTATCCTCGTAGTACAAGCGATTCATGAGATTGTGTGGCAGATTTCATTTGAATTCCGTCCAATTGTTCTTTTTTTACAGGACGTTGAAGGTATACTATGTGTCATTTAAAACTAAATAAGAGTATTGGAGTTTTTTGCCTGCATAGTTTCCTTTAAAGTTCCTTTAGTTCAAAAATATTAATGAACAATTTTTGAAATAGTTTTAATATTACGAATGATATTAAGTGAAACGTATATGAGAAAATTTAGCTATCATTTGAAACAATTGGAATACCTGAACTATTTAATGATAAGAAGTTTGTAAACGTACAATATTATCCATTAATAAAAAAAAATCACACCATTAGAGTACGTCTTTACTGTGATTTCATTTTCTTTTATTCTTAATCAAATATATGTACGTGCGTATAAGAAAAGAACGAAAACTTTAAATAATATAAGCACATTGAAACAAATCAGCTTTGAAGATACATTTTCTACAAGTCGGCTTCTTTGACTTTTATTTTACTAATACTAATTCATGCACCAAGAAATACGTGTCTAAAGCCTTTAGGTATCATGATGGTTTATTTATTTTCGTTATGTAAGTATAGATTCAGATGCCATAACCAGTTCGATTTAGAAAAGTGTTAGAAACCTGAGAATCTAGTGTTTTATGCAGTCGTTGAATTTCGTGGTTTTATAACACCATGGGTGAATTTGTATTTAGTTATGTGTCTTTAGAACGTTTACGTACGTCACACGTCTTTACTAAATAAATATGTATGATGGGGTTTAATCCAAGATTAAAGAAATCATCGGATTTCTTTAAAATCTTGTTTCATTCGCCAATACTGGCAAATTTTATAGAGAACATCTCCAAGAACAAACTCACGCCGTCAACACCATCAAAGTCTTATTTCGACTTTAAATCTGTTAGGCATTGTTGATATGTTACTATAATAATTTCATATCAGTCGAATACTTGCTGTTCTCAAACTACAAACTTCATTAACTTTTTAATGCTCAAAAGGGAAACTTAAATATATATTCTTCCAGAAGATTTGAGTTTTATTAACATGTGTAAGTTTATATTACTATACTTCTGATTTACCATGCGTGTTTTGAACGCCCTTTACATCTCCAGATATGACTTTGTCTCCTTTTCGTCCCTAATTCTCACTTGAGTGTCTTCACCTTTTATAATACAGATTTTTGCTACATCGGTGCTGACAATGATAATAAATCAAAGTTTAAACGAGCCATTGGATTCATTTAAAATCCTATCATATTCGTCAATACTACTAAATATTAAAAACATATCAAAACATTAACAGTAAGTCTAATTTCAGTTTCAAATCTGTTAGATATTCTTAAAGTGTTACCCTAATGATTTCATATGTGTCGTAACCTTGCTTTCCTAAAGATAGATAATTTCAATAAATTTTAATAGTATCTGATATGCTGAAAAAACCTACAGTACAATTGAGTTTCTTCCTTAAATTTCCTAAACTGAAATTACGTAAGATCGGATGCCTTTACTTAACCTTCTCTAAGCAACATCTGTTAAACAAGTACTGCTGCTAATAGAAAAAGGTCCATCTAGTTTGTCATTTGTAGCTCTAAGTAAGATCATTGCATTAGATGACAATTATCTATAATCTTCTACAGTACTTGCAACATAACTAAATTTATTAATATACGCAGTAAAAAGAAAAGCAGTTGTAGGCTCTCCAAAATGGCAGTGCACGTTTTGTGATTTGCTATTCTTTGATCAAGTAGTTGTTTTCATCAATGTATCTCAGACATGTTTTGATTAACTTGTAAAATTTGTACATAAATTATAAATTTGCTTAAGAGGTATGCTATTCTATATTGATAATGTAAACGTGCTTTACGTGACCGCAGCGTGACTCATTTTATGGAAATTTCATATCGTACTGTGCCTTATGTAAGTTAAAAGAGCTATTTGTGTGTATATTAGTCTTTTCTAGTGTAGTAAGTTCTGACTTTTTAAATATTTGAAAATATATTGGCATACAGTTTCATACACAAAGGTACAATAGAAAGATATATTTATACTCTATTTATTTTTAATATTTAATGCGAAGAGTTAATTGCAACAAGGTTAACCGCTTTACTATTTTAGTCAATATTTTAACAGTCACAAAACTCACATTCCTGGAGACACTGGAGGACTCTGTACAATTTGTCAAGCACTCGTATCTTTAATGTATATCTGTACAAGTTATTTATATACTTACAAATTCGACAATGATATAATTAGAATATGAATACTGATTTGTGCTTTTCTTTTTTTCTGACAAAATATAGAATTATTTTTAAAGAGATCAGTAGACTATCATGGTGGCACGTTACATATTTTATTATTGTAGGACATTCAAAAATCATATATTTATAGAGTTTTCAACCATGGTCATTGAACAAGAAGAGTTTTTAACATCATGCAGATTGTTTGTCTTTGAATCCTAAACAAATGATGTGTTTATTCGTCAACATAAGACCGGTATATTACTAGAGCGATAAACAGAATATCATATCATCATAAACAGCCATTACGACCGTAACGAGCTACTGCAATAAATAAAAGGTTTCTTCGGAACCACATAAACCGTGAAATCTCAGTCAAGATCTTGTAAAGATGCTGTTTTCAACAATAGGACTTTATCAGATAGGAGGACATGAAGTTGGATTACATCAAAATATACTCGTTTTGTAACAGAATTAAAAAATCAGTACGTCCGTCACCTATTTAATATTCTCAATAAAATATTCAAACATAATTTCAGTATACAATGGAAAAATGAAAAACCGTCTAGTATCTTTCTCATTCAAAATCTGAAAGCCATAAATGTACGAAACGATAAAGCTCCCATTGTAAATGAAATGTGATACATTGATAGCAAAAGTTTCATGTCTTCAAACCAAATATATAGTGACAATCAAAATGACAATTTTATTAAGTAAACATCTAATAACGTGTCTTTTATTAAATCTAAATAAGCTAGATAACAAATATTAATAATGCTTGACAATGTTTCGTCAGCTTCGTTGAGTAAGATGTGATAAACAAATTGCCGTCTAAGACCCCCGTTTTTCTTTGTGAGATAATAAGATTAGGTATACCTTTCCTCAGAAGTAAGAGTGGCATGGTAACAAGGTCAATGATAACTTTTAAACATAACTTAGATGACGGCTCTTTATCTACAAGTATGTTGTGAAAAAGGAAGTTCTCACTACCACCAACCCATTAATTCACATAAATTCATTGACGTTTATTTTGTAGAAATGATAGTTGTTAGATTTCATTATATTGTTTAAATCAAAAATAAATAGCTATAATCCGATTCACCTTGGAAGAAAATATTAGGCTTGATAACATGTCGCAACATGTATATTATGACATGCATAAAAATGTAACATGCAATTTATACCTAGATTGTCTTCTATCAATTCGAATTTCTATACGTAATCTGTCTGTTTCCCTGTTTCTTTGGTTGTCTCACTCTCTCCTCTCATCAATTACCATAAATTTCAATATCTACTTGTAAGACAATAAGTTATATGATAATGTGAAACTCAATGTGGACTGCAGGATGTTTTATATATTCCTGTTAAAACATATAGTGTGCAGTCATTCCTAAAAATATTGTATCCATTAAGGTTCCTTGTTTAGTTCTTTACCTCATATTTTATTAGTCTTCTGTCCGATATATTTAATACAAAGTACACTCCGCTATGAATTCAATATTTTACTTTTCGCATGGTTCCTCATTTTATCTTTTAGTATTGACACGTAGTCATCGTGCACATGCACAACATAGGATTACGTTGCTTCCATACTAACGAACATTCAAAGACCGGAAAGAATGCTCCACACAACGTTTATATTTTTTCGTTTCTCTGCTAAAAAATGTGAGTAAAGCTCGTATCGAATAAATGATAATAACAGAGAATAAATTTGATCACGCAGTGAAGGTGCACCACAAACCATAAGCCAATTTATGACTTATTTCATCTTATCCCTCCCTCCTTCCAAATTATTTGAGTAATAATTGCGTTTTCGGTAATGCGGCCACGTGACTCATCATTCAAATGCACATTTTGAGTGCAGGGAACACAAAATATTAAATACAAAAACTAATTATTGTCATTTGACGAAATCATTCAGTCTGTTTGTTGATTATCAAATGAAAATATTGTTAACGTTCGTGCAAGAAAATTGAATTTACTGCCTTAATTTCAGTTTCTGTGCTGTTTTTTTTATTGCAGTGACAATTGTCTCATTTTTGTCCTTCCTACCAGATAATTCATATTTGACATTAAATATTTACAAACATGCTTTAGATTTTAAACAAAGGAATGAACTTACACAATATTTAACTAACCCAAACACAATTGTCGCAACGCGATTTGCATTATCAGAATATTATAATACAGTGTTTTATACAACAGGATATGATGAGTATATTGAGTGACAGCATCTTGCATTCGTTGATGTTTAGCATTTTTCACTATGTCTCTACATAATTGACTTTGACTTGTTCTGAATATGATGGTTTTCAATTAGTTCAATTTGTGAGAGATATGTATGTCACAGTACAATAAGAAATCGTAGCCGTCTTTCAAAACTCGTAATCTTGAAGAATTTATTATTTCGTTTGCATCATGGTTATTCATTGTGGCAGAAGCATGAATATTCGATGTATATGTTGCAGTAATTACTGCAACTATTTGTACAGAATCTTGCCTATCAGTTCTTTTACAAGATAAAGGTGACCATGCATATTTTTAAAAAAAAACATTATTCTTCTCTAAACAAACACAGACACTCCATGTGCGATTTGGATGAAATATGCATAAATATAAAATAGTTTAACAGTTTTAAATAGCCAAGAATTAGATAATCTAAAATCCTAATAATACAACTTTAGCTTCTCACCAATTATTATTTATATTGATAGTGTGCCTAATTTCATTCTTGTTTCTTTTCATATTGCTACACTCCACTCTGCGACCGATTAAAATAAAGAATTAAAGACAAATACCTAGTAGGAAAGTGAATTGACACTGGATAAGATCTTCAGTGCACTTACATCTAAGACAGTAATTCCTACATTTCTTGAATTCCCATTAAAACATGCACTAAAGTTTTATGAACGTCTTTTCTTTAAAAGAGAAACGCGGTTTTGTGGACATCATGGCTATTTATTTTTTAGTAAAAAAAGGTGTTAGATGTTAGATGTACAAATGCGTTAGATTTAGTTTTAGCTGCTCAGAGCCAATGTGGTATCAGCTGTAGAGGTGACCATAAAGTTCTATTAAACAATATTTTTTAATTCAATATATATATATATATATATATATATATATATATATATATATATATATATATATATATATATATATATACAAATTTTGAAATTTTTAGTAATATCAGCAGACCTTTTTACAATGTCATCAAAAGTGGAATTTATTCTTTCAAATCTTATCCAGGATAAGTTGGACTGTTTGAAAAATATGAATTGCATGAAATTTGTAAAATATATGAAGCAGAAAAGTCTTTAAAGCCGCAATAATTAAATAAATTTTGGTCTAATATATTGGTTTCGATCAGTCAGTCTGTATCGGATACTTACAAAAGCAATTAAAATTAAAATACAAGATGGAATTAGGTTTAAGAAAGCTTGAACTTCAGAGAGATATAAAAGAAAACCAAATACAGTTGCTATTGACGAAAGATAAAGAACAAGTACAAATACAAAAAGAAGAAAAACAAATGATATTGGAGAGAGAGATGCAAACGCAGTTATGAAAGGTATAGAACGAGGATAAATAAATGCAAATACAGTTAATGCAAATGCAGTTAGAAAAGGAAGATATATATATATATATATATATATATATATATATATATATATATATATATATATATATATATATATATATATATATATATATATATATATATATATATATATATATATAATAGATAGATAGATAGATATATGCATATATATATATATATATATATATATATATATATATATATATATATATATAATAGATAGATATATAGATATATGCATATTGGTCCTCATCATTCTTTTTTAATAATAAGATGTTTTTAAAGATAAGCTGAAATAACAATATGCCAAACTAATCAAATAGTTGATACACAGCATAGATATAAAAATAAACTGAACTCCAAATGCCCATAAAGAGCTTTCTAATCCTTTTCTCGGTCATCTCTCACATTGTCCCTGTAACTGAAGCACTAATTTCAGACATTGCCATGTTTTATTACTGTTCTATATGATGAGGTCTTCAAAATAAAATACTTGTAACATGGAAATGTGATTGGATTTTTTGTTAAAGGGTGCTTTGCTTACTTTGTGACTAAAATATATTCTTTTGCTGTAAAACATTTATAACACTATGTCACTCTAGATTATTTTCATAAAATATCCATTTATCAAAAATCTGTCTTTTGTATAAACTGGCCATTTTGCATATCCCCTGGAAATTTACTTTGAATATAACAACTTTGTGAAGCTTTTGATAATACATCGTATTTGTTCAATCAAACCATATCTACCTATCTATCTATCTATCTATCTATCTATCTATCTATCTATCTATCTATCTATCTATCTATCTATCTATCTATCTATCTATCTATCTATCTATCTATCTATCTATCTATCTATCTATCTATCTATCTATCTATCTATCTATCTATCGATAAAGGCAAGTAATGTGTTTTTAACCAATTGATGGAAATCAAGTTTTTCTCTTCTGAGAACTAAGATTCCTCGCTCATTATTTTTAAAATAAAGTGTATGTAATTACTTTCTGATTACGTCCTCTGATATTTAATATTAAAATGAAATGTTACAGAAGAAAATTTAGAAACAAGATTTCCTTTGATAGTTTTTACATCTGCTAGAATATTTTTTCCAATTCAAAGTACAATTTTATTTCAAAGATGCTGTATTTTCTCAAAGTTAGTAACACAATTATATTCCTTCAACCTTGTAATTGTCATTAATCTGGCAATACAGGTAATTATGTCTGAATATTTTGATGAAATGATTTCAGAACTTGTGTTCTCCTGACTTTTAGAAACATTAGTACACATGCAATATTGCAAAAAAAGTTTAGTTCCATGATAACAACCTGTCAACTACAACATGCAGAATAATCTGATGGAAAATCATGGATAAATTTGTAGGGTTCAGGGGTACGGTTTTTCTGTAAAATTGATCGTCTGATGTATATCATGTCATCGTTTTTGAAGATGAATGTCAGATCTGTAATAGTACCACACCTGAATTGTGATGAATTGTCCATAACAACAGAACCAACAATTCTTGTTATTTAAGATTTATATCAACAGTAAAACGTTGCAACACATTTTAAAGCTGATGTTAGTTTTCTAGATAATAGTTTCCTCTAAAATTCTAGTTATTTAAAATCTGTATCAACAGAAAAGTCTTGCAACACATTCTAAATCTAAGGTCAGTTTTTCCGATAATTTTTCACACTTTTACGAAGACAGGTTAGTTCTTTATTGTCAGATTTGATTCAAATATGGGCTTTAAGTATATCTTTATAAGTTCCATTTAAAATTCATACACATGCCTGTAGGTTTATAAAATCAAGAATTTTTCCATAAAAGTTGGTGACGTTTGTTGAACACCAAAAATGTATCATTTGAGTGGTATTGAATATCGAAAAGAAACAGCTCATGAATACATATGACTACACTATTTCTGTGCAAATTTGTTATAAAATAAAAATAGAGATCGAGAGACAGAAATAGAGATGTCAAATAAATGTTACTCGGCATGCATAATAAATGATACATTTTCTAAATATGGAACGATTATTAGCTCAGAATGTGATATGAGAGCTGTACCACTGAAAATGGTATACCATCTTGAGCAGTAAAAATTGCTTCCACTGATACACTCGATATATCATTAGTCGTCATACTATATAGTCAAAACGACCATAAGGTGAAGCTTTCACTATGGTGACTTTTGGGCGGATTTGTATGCACTTTAATTTTGCAATGGAATAATTATTAAAATAAAGTAACTCTATTTTGCGTATAGAATGCAGGAATTTGTAGAAAGCTTTGATTAATAAGTTTGAGGATTATATAGTTTTAAAGTCAACAGCAGTGAAAAATGAATTTTTTGTTTCAAAGAATGTTATTTGATCCAGTTTATCTTATTATGCTGCTAACACATTCTTTCATAATTTAACAATGTGCATTTAAATTGCAAAATTGGACAAAAGACGGCAACAGGCTAACGTAAAGAGGGCGGATATTGTAATAGAGTTTGATTATATGTATGATGTCAATTATTAGCTGTATATCAACCGTTTGGGTGTAGGGTGTGGCAATTGTTTATGACCTGGGTATAAATAGGAGGAGAGCACACTCTGGTAAGGAGTAGTACGCCAGCTGTAAAGGCAGAATAGATAAAATTCATAGTGAACCAGAAATGAGAGGACTGACAGTGTTCCTTTGTGTCTTCTTGTGCATGACTGCCATGATGATGGGCATCGCAGAATCAGGAACAATCGGAAGTGAAGCAGTGGATGCCCAAGGTATTGATGCTCTCTTCCTCCCGTTTCCGTTCAACACACACACACACACACACACACAAACACAATAGGTTTATAAGAACTAATTATACACCCTATCCTTTTCAAGGTTCTAATACTTTTCAAGCAGCATTACTAAATTTATAAACGAATAATGTCGCCCGTAGACAATTCAAGAAATAGCAAATAGACGTATACTATACATTTCATCATACACATGATAGTTCAACGTATTAAAAATTGAGATTAAACAAACAATATCCCAATACACACATTTTGTAAATGAAAAAGGCGATTTTGTAATGCTTCTAAAGGCATTTAACTTGATGATTTTGCTTACTTAAAATACGACTATTTCCTTGTGATCGTATCGTTCATGCAAATTTTACACGAAGATAACACTAGATTTTCGGGGCAAAATGTAACCTTTGCTTTGCGATTAAAGAATACATATTAAACATGAAAGTTGAAAAAAAGAAATTAATTGTTCAACATATTCTTAAGCTTTTTGTTAAGTTATTTTGTCACTATTAATTTTCGTCGTCCTAACATTTTATTTTGTTTTCCCCTTCATTTGTAGATCTGAGTACAAATGGTAAGAAAACAAGTTTCTGATCAGGAATAAAACATACATGTTTCGCTCTGTGAATAAGTACATTAATGCAACAAATCTAAGATGTTTGGGGAACAAGTGGCACATAACATATTAAGAAAAAGGTACAATTAAAGCATCTTTGTACTTCGAAAGGTTACAAATATGAATAACATTTCTTGAAATAGTTGTTTTAATCTTTTGTTTCTGTAGCAAGTCTACAAAATGTCAGAGTTTTAACTGATAAGGATATACCATATCATAAAAGTTATCCGGCCTTGGACCTAATATATTCTAGTAGAAATGTGACGTTATGGTTCCTAAGTCTGATTTATTTAAATAGTATACTACATTTCTTCTGATAATAATTATCTTTCTATGGTGTTAAACCATTAAATATTTATAAATGGTAGATTTCGTTTTCATTATATTGCATATATCTTAAATTATGTAAAATTTTCATGTAAAAAGCTGCTGATAAAAAAATATGTATTTTGCTTATTTCAGGCAAGAACGAAGGGGTCCCAGCAAAGGGTGGTGAGTGTTTATATATGTTGAATTTAGTACTAGTATTCTGTATATACAGGTTCACTATTTTGAGACATAGAGGCTTTCGAAAGCAATTACAATCTCCCTTTCCATAACATGTCCAAAATTGATATAATACTTCTCTAATTTAGTCTTGATTATATTGGCACAAAACTATTTCTGTTAAAATTTGTTTGACGAAAAACAAGATTGTTGGATGTACGTCGAATATAAAATAATCGGGAAAAATAAATTAGCAATCATAAACAGTAAAACCGTTGTTCAGCTTCTCCTTCACAAATATACGTTAAATTTTGTTTGCGTTGTGTTGTGGAAAAAAGGTCAATCGTGATTATCAACCTTTCTAAAATATGCAAAAGATATCTTGATTTTCTTATGATCCCGTGGCTCATTGTTTTATCAAATATGCCTCACTGTGGCTTTTTGCTTACTCTGACATTGGATGTATTAATTACCCGGTTGTATTTTATCCTTCTGCAGATCAGAAAGGCTCTCTAAGTTCTAATTAATAATTATTGTATTAATATTTAAACTCTTCAGAACTTTATGTAGTCCAAATTTTCGTCATCATTTTATTTATTTCAATGAACAATTTATACAGTATAATACTTCCAATTAATTACATTTAAATTGTTTTTTATTTTGGTTTCAGGGAAGAGAATGTGTATTGGTTTAGGCTGTCTGTTTTAACGAAGTAAGTTTCTACTAATTACAAAATTCATTAATTACTTTATATACTATTTTCAATCTCTTTCCGTAACTTTTAATAGTCACAAAAGCACGAAGTTTGCTTGTCATATGACAGAGTCGATGGTTCAACTCTAAATAATAACGAGAGATCACATTAAAGTGCAAGTCCATATTGCATCTCTTTTTATAAGACATAATACGGAGGATGCATGTTATGCTTGGCTCAAGTTCCAATTCGGAGACTGATCAGAACGTTCGGAAGTTGGATGTAGTTTTCGACGAGTTACATCCTTTGTTTATCGCTTGTTATGCTATAGATTTTGGCCAGTATGTTACGTAATGGATGACTCCGGGACGACACCGGGAAATTAGTGATTGAAGGAAAGCAGCTGGCAACCATTCAGATAATGAAACTCAAGACAGAATGTAGAACTATGCTGTACATGACAAAGTTAGCCTTTTACATGTTTGTGGCTTTCTAGATTTTACGTCATTTTACAGTACACTTTTCGTTATTCAAAGCTGCCAACTTATCCGGTGAAGAAAAACCTTTCAAATCATGGGAAGCTCCCAGCAGTATTCCTCACATATCCACTTTGGTCGAGATGATACCCGTTAACGAGGTCTGTTAAGTCTAGAGTCTTAGATTATTCAACCACGCGGTCGATGCCCGCGGGTCTCTTTATAATAACTAACATACTTCGTATTTGAAATTATTTGATTAGTAGTTAGGTGTCAAAGTAAATTGCAACTGATGCTTGAAATATTCCAATTTGCGATTTTAGAAAAACATTTGGATGGAGGAAAATTGATATTCGTTTTTAAACATCAAAGCGAACTTGGCATGTAACGAACCACACAAAAACTATAAACTTGTATTTCATAATACATTTATCAACTGAAATGTAACAGAGAAGAACGCATGTTAAAATCAAGATTTTTAAACGTTTAAGTAAACCATTTCAACGAACAGCAGAGTATGCAATCATCATAAGCACATGATGAACCTAGTATGCAAAACATTCCCTTAGGTATTTGGTCAACATTGTCATCCTTAAATAAAATGCTAAGTTGTCCAAAACTCTGTTTTCCCTCTCCGTTCCATATGGAATAATGTGTATACCAATTTCAATATATAGATGGCCATGTGCGTGGAGCAGCCACTCTGTAAAGTGGCATTCTTATTAAGAAAGAGCTTACATAGATGACGCGTTATTTTACCGTTCGCATACAGAATGCACAAACCTGCCCAATATATTTCTCATGATGTGTAAACCTCACACAGAATGCATTCTTTATCTCTGCCACAGACAGTATACATATCCTTGTCCAATGCGTTGCCTTATGCCGCCCTTTTGAAACCGATATTATCGACATTAGTGTGATAGCTTTTTATGCCTAAAAGACAAGAGAAAACGTTTTCAAAGAACTTGGCATACCTAACAAAGCTTGCTGCTATTAAATAAATATTATATTTGTATAACTATCAATTATTTAATAAACCTTTCAGATATATTTTATGTTAATCGTTTATCTTGAATAACTCAATATTTACTTTTATTTAAAATGTATTATGTCCTTAATGTTTAATTTGCAAAATTCATCTTTCTTATAATTGCGAACCTCAAGTTTGAATCGTATTTATGTTATAATGATAATACTGATAATGATGTAGATATTTATGTGTGTGATTGATATACTTTATTGAAACATATTCAAGGACAAATCTTTTTTTTCAGGCTGGAAGAAGACCATAGGGCACCAAGTACAGTGACTCAATACAACCCTACGAATACGAAATAGCATGCATTGTTGTTCTAACTTATTTACTCATCCACTGATGCTTTACAAATATTTCTCTTTTTCAATGTGTTTTTGATGAAATATAAAGACGAATTTTGAGATATGTAACCGTTAATCACTCAACTGAAAAGAATGCGTTAGCGATCTTTATGATAAGAACATCTGTCGACATTTATCCCAATGTTAAGTCGCATGGGAATGCGAACTGCCTCGACCTAATATACTTTCACCGAATACAGCAGTTATACCAGATTTGCATTTCAATGCGTGCAATACAATGATATATAAAGTAATATTTGGTCTGTTAAACATGAATACAGGAGAACTTTCTATGAGATACTTAAAAATAATATAGAACATATTCAAAATTTTCTTCAAAATGAAGTTTTCCTATGAGTGTCCTACTGTTATATACACATTATATGCTTAATAAATTTAGATTGTACTATTTTTATGTTTATTTTATTCTTACAACACAAATGGATTATGAATGGGAGGATGTTCGCATATAGCGATACAATCACACATTATGTTGGGTCTTCATTCTTTAGATATAAAAACAGTAATTGTAGACTGTATCAAAAAATTTTAAAATGTGATGGGGGGTTGTGAATGCACGACACGCACAAGGATTGATCCTATGATTAATATAAAAATATTATTACGTAGGTTGCTAGTTTGAAAAGGAAAACAAGCAATAACAATGAAATAGGGATTATATGACTCTTCTAAATGTTTCTTTCATGGAACAAACGTTTATTGTGGTTGCGTATTTGCCATTGCCTCTTTCGGATAGATGTACCTTTTCAAAATTTAGGTAATGAGATGAGCAAACACTTTCGGTCCCTAAAATTGAAACTTAATTAAATGCGTATTCATATTTGCCAACTAGCTTTGATGCAATAGTTTTATATTTATGAGTTGTGAAATCATCTTTCATATATTAGTCTGTAATATAAAAAAAATAATTAGTTTATAAACACATCTAAATGCTTCCTTTATTTGGACTTAATACAGACACATTCCATTCGTTGATAGTATGGAAGCAGGAAAAGTGGAATGTAATATGACAATGATCCAGTTTTATTTTCATATAATAAAGCAATGTATCCGGTAGAAGCAAACAAGAAAGATATAATATTGACATAGATTGTGCTTTTCTTACAGAAAAACTAATAACAACACTATTTTGTGAAGAACGGAAGATTGAACTACCAGATATTGTCGATGATTTAGCCTGTTTACTTTCAAACTGAAGCTCCCATACATACAAACGTGCATACAAATATACATATATAAATACATACATACGTAAGCACTTACCGATAAGCGAACATACAAACGCACATGCATATATCATTACTAACATGCATCCAGACATTGATTATTACATACATAGAA
>JAEAOA010001917.1:1572500-1707500 GCA_016746295.1 Potamilus streckersoni
ATCGTTTTCTATATTCATATAAAACGCTCTCTGACTCTTTTCGTGCAACAACCTTTCATCGTCAAGGTCACTAAATACTTATTTGAAATACTGTAATCTTCAATATATTTTATGCTTCATGCGTTATTACATGTAATATGGAGATCTGCTTGAATTTATCTCTTAAAAGATAACAAGTTTACTTTTGCTACAAAAGTCTGTTTCTATAGTTTTTCTTTGGGTTAAATAATGTTTTTATCACAATATCTCTTTGAGAATTGTACATTTGTTCAAAATATTACCTTTCTTGTGAACATTGACCATTTTTGCACATTCCTCAGAAATTTGAATATTGATTTAAACAAGTTATGCAAAATAAGTGCTGTTTTTGGCAACTCGCCTTTAGTTCCATGTTCTTCGTGAGATCATGAAGCCTAAAGAGTACACCATTATTTTTTTTTCTAAATATGTCCTCTGATACTCGAATACTAAAATAAAATGCTGTATAACAAAGTACAGAAACAAGTTTCGTTTGATATTTCATATTGCTGCTACAATATTATTTCCAATTCACGGTTCAGTCTTATTAGATAAATGTTGTGTTTTTTCAACGTTTATAGAAAAAGCATATTTTGCAACCTTTTTATTCTAGTGAATTTGGTACTTAAAGTACTTGTATTGTCCGATCATTACTGATAAGAGAGTTTTTGAAAGTGTGTTGTCTTGATTCCTGGCAATATTAGCACATATTCACATTACAGAAGTATATAGTTTATACATAAAAGTTTTAGTTCAAAGAGACCAGCCTTGTCGTTTGCTACAGACAGAAGAATCCATTTGAAAAGCATACTTAAAATGTATTTGGCGAAGTACAACAGTTGTTCTATAGCGTTCATATATCATGTTATTGTTTGGATAATGAACATTAGATGCAAAATAAGACCACATCTAGATTGTGATGATTGTCTATAACAAATTACATTATTATTATGTAATATTTATAGCAACAGGAAACTCTTGTAACACATTTAAAGCTGACGTTAGGTCTTGTTTGATCTAAGATTATAAGATATTAGTTCATTATAAGCGGTTTGATATTGAACCTATCTCGATCAATATAAAAAGGACTGTTTGCACAACATTTTCTCCGTGTTTTCATGAAATGCTTGACATCATTCAACTTTCTTTCATCTTCGTTATATTTTGAACAAAGGTAAGTGTTTGAACTCTGACCCCCAAAATAATTTGGAAATATGTCATAATATAAGCTACAGTAGCTTTACAATACCGATTATTTTAACTGTTACCATAGTAACCTAGCTGTCTGGTTCCCAATTGACACACTAGCCAATGATACATTAACCCAAAGTTGTCGAGAGATTTGAACATTGAAATTATTATTAACGAATATAAACTCCTTCGTCAATATTTACTTATTTGATCCTGCACAATCTATACTCTTACAAAAGACCTTTATACTCGTGTAAAACCATTATTAATATAATATATTGATTATATATTATATTTACAATTTACAGTAAGAAGCTAAACGTTAAATATATTATAGATGTAGTCATATACCATGAGGTACAAAAGATAACGTTATAAAGAAGAACTGAATGTTAATTTGAAAAAGGGAACTAGTGAAACACATGCATGAACTACTTGGCATTTCTCCTTCTAACATTCGTATGCTTTTTTTTCTTCACCTACATTGCCCCCATTAGTTGAGTTTCATGAATTTAAACCTTTCAAACAGTTGCTTTAGTGATTGACGTATCAATATATAGTATTTTAGAAACATTTTTCATTAAACAAAACAGGCTCTTTAGGACATGTCGAAGGTTTCCTTCAAAAGTGTTAGAATGAAATACTTACTAAGGGAAAATATTTTCCCAATCGGATTTTTTTTATCCTCCTATACCTGGAAAGTTTTCTACAAAGGATTTGATAATCAGATTAAAGTCATAATCAGATAATTATAAAGAAGTGCGAGAATATACTTATACTTATAGTATCAGTGTATATGACCTGAGCAATTTCCAGTTCTTGAATCGAACTTTTTAAGTTCTATTCGTTAGGTGTGGGTGTGATCATTTTCAGAATATCCATTTGTAACTTGGTTTGATATGGATTTTAGTATTCCTTTGGTTTGTGTGACTTCCTAATTTTAGTTCGTAGTATGTTGTAGCTGATTTATCTGGAAAATAATATCTTAATGTTTGTGACGATTTAACGGTAGGCCACTGTTCCCAACTGGAAAGACAATCTGGATCGAATGCAAGAGCAAATTAAAATATTTTTATATTTTCATTTATATTGTACACTAGATTTTTAAATTATCACAGCTTGTAAAACATAACCAACGGTTTGCTTGCTGTGTCATTCGGCAACTACCAGTTTACAGATCTTAAAATAATGTACTGCTAAGATAATTTATGCCTTATGCACAATCTTTTATTCGTTGCGAAATATTACGAGAAATATTCATGCAGTAACGTGACATATTTTCTGCATAAGTAATACACCATCTGAAACAGTTAGTATAGAAAGGCCACACTATTATACAAATGTTATATCAGGATTTTGAATATTATCTTTTGTTTGGAAGAAAAAAAATCGAATTCAGTAAATTATGAAATTAATAAAGAAATAGAAGGGGAATGCACAGTTGTAACTCTAAAAAATCTTCTAGTCATTTCATTATGTCAAATTTAAAACTAAGTGATTTTTTTTTTAGATTCTTAGGAAAGATTATAAAACACATTCACTTATTTAAAAACAAATTGTCCGAAGAAATAAATTGCAATATTTATTCTCAGATTGTCTAAATATTATTTTAATTTAGTATGAGATTGCAGATATAGCTATATTTACTAAGGAATAAGTTGAATTTATCATTTAAGAAAGAAGGAGAATATTTCCAGATGTTATCTGTCAATATAATTTATTTTGATAATTATGATAACTAATAAACGAATATATCAACATCTGTGTTTTATCTTTAAATGTATATTCAAAACAAAACTTGAAAACACGTTTGAAGTGTTATCTATGATCCCTGAATGCAATACTCATGAGCGTCTTTCATCCACAGTCAACATTATTTCAGTGCTAACAGTCATAACATATCAACTGTATTATCACAACTTTTCTTGGATCGACACTCAAACTAAAGAGTCAAGGATTCAATGGATGCATAGATGCTCTAGATATTGTCAATTTGGTGATAAACGTTTATAAAGTTACCGCAAGGATGTAGAGTGTTTGGAGAAAACTTTATAAAGCTCTGTTCAATTGTTAGATATTATAAACATTAGGTGAAAGATTGAAATAGTCATTCAAAAGCTTCAATGTAAGCGGGATTGACAATGGTTATATAACTGATCTTCTACTGACGAGGAGTTGCATCAACTATGCTAGTTGACATAATTATACTACACATCCTAAATCCTCCTCAACCACTTGGTCCATCTTCATGGTAACCAAGAAATTCCATTAAAGAAAATGACAAACACACAGATATATGCATACAGGTTGAAATCAGGCATAAACAGAAATATCGAGTTTTGCAAACACAGTGTTTTTTGTGCTTTATTTGATTGTTTTTAATATGTTTTGTATATGTCTTTGAACAAAATTAATTATGAGTCGAACCGCAAAGGCTAGTTAGATACTAGTCTTACACAGTTCGTCGTTTAATGCATCTTTCTCAATCAATCTATAACACACGTGATCCCTATCTGGATCTACAGCGTTTAAAAGGAAAGTTATTCGCCATATGATTATTAATCATATATATATATATATATATATATATATATATATATATATATATATATATATATATATATATATATATATATATAGAATACAAATCATATGGCGAATAACAACCCTTTCAAGCGTACTGGATCCACCAAGGGATCACGTGTGTCAGGGATTAATTAAAATAGATGCAATAAACTGACGACGAACAGTACGACACTAGTAACTAACTAGCCTAAGCGCTTTCGACTCTTAATGAGTCTTTTTCAAAGGCAAATACAAAACATATATACGACAAACAAATAAACACAAAAACGTTGTGTTTGTAAACCTCTACATGGCTGTCTTCACATGTGCTAAAACTATAAATACAACCAGCTTGTATAAACTAGTTGCGGAAACTGAAAACGTTGTATAATTCCCTAAAAGTCTACAAGCCAATGCGACATCTATTTTTACTTTTTGTACATTTATGTAACGCATATTATATCCCGGATATTTGATTCTATACCGGTTATTCTTATAGTAAAAATTGAAGGATAATAAGAAGATTTAGAAAATATTAAATTCTACTAGTGCATAGTTTTCATTTTCTAGTCTTCTTGGTTTAGACCGCTTGGTTTCAATGTTCTAAGGCGGCGTATCCAGTATGATTCCTTTTCCTTCCTGGTTTCAGAACTCCAGCTGTGGTTGTTAGCAATAGCGATAAGTATTATATCACTGAAAGTGTGGCCAGGGGAGATTTCAGACAGCCATGTAGAGGTTTACAAACATTTCGTAAGTCGCTATCATTGCTGTTCATGTCTACTATAATACACCAGTATGGAGAACTATATGAGTTACCTAAGTGCGGTTCAGCAATGGATTTTGGAAAAATGTTCAACACATTATCTCCCCCTGATGATAATTGCAGCAAAATATACTTTTAGTGTAAAATTAATACCGAGTTTTACCCAACTTCATAGTCTCAATACGAGTTAGGTTTTCCTAATAATTTTCCAATGTATCCAATATCCAATATTTTTCAAAAGTATTCCGACTTTCAATGGTTTTTCCGCCAAATGGTATTTAAGGCCCCGGATATTCCCAATCGGTAGCCAGAAGTCGGTGTACAGCAAGAAGTTTACATAGAGTCTGAATTCCAGATTTGTTGTGTATGTTCAGCAACGCATAACAACCAGGTTTAAGAGTCAACATAGCAAGACATAGATGTTTATATATATATATATATATATATATATATATATATATATATATATATATATATATATATATATATATATATATATATATATATATATATATATATATATATATATATATATAATTTACTTAATATGTATTTGAATTTTTATCGCATTAATAACTGTGTTGCTTAAGGAATTTTTAGATGGAAATTGCTAATGCTCTAATTTCAATACTTGTAGCAGAAGTAAGATTTCGTGTATTATTATAAATAAGAATTTCGTCGCTTCTAATATTCCATCTTGGATCCATTTGTTTGATATATTTATATGTGTTGCATTTAGTTCCAGTTCTTCGAGAAGGTTAGTTTGCAAGTCCTAGCTGCTGTAAAAATGTTAAATAGTTTTTTCTTGACGTCGGGATTCATTATAGATTTCGTTTGGATGATCTTTGTTGAGGTTTCCTCACCAGAATATCACCCCTTTCTCATTATTCAAGTGTGGTCATTGCATAATTCCAATTTCTCTTCACATTTCACACTTTTGTTAAATTAATTGTGCGTGGTGATTGAATTAGCCCATTTTCTCTTCATTTGCCACGCGTATGAAAATATTGTGTGATCATTTAATGCCAATAATTGTCTACACACCTATTCATTTCTATAAATTGTTATAATCATTAAGTGTATATATTTATCTTCAAATATCACCTTTTCGTAGATTGAAACTCTCGGTCTGATGAACTTACTTGCAATCGTCGAGCGAAAACAATCTTCCTCCAGATACTACATCCAACCTCAGATAATAGGTCGAAGGGATACAACTCTTTCCTGTGTTGGAAACAGTCTCTGGACAAGTTTGTCTCAACTGATTTATATCAATCCTACTAAAAGCAGTTTACATTATCGAGGATCATTCTAAGTCGTTTTCTGCCCAAAATTGTATATTGCATGACTAAAAAGAATCGTCACAGTAGTACCCCCAACCTCCACTTTACATACATTATGCAATAATAAGCTAAGTAGTTTTCAAGTCACAGAGATACAGAGTTGGCGATATCTTTCCATGGACATCAATGACTGCAAGAAAATATAAACATGAATTATGCAAGAAAAATACCTGATATTAAACACTGCATCTCCACCACCCTGTCATATATATATATATATATATATATATATATATATATATATATATATATATATATATATATATATATATATATATATATATATATATATATATATATATATATATGCATCTAGTTGACTGCGGCATTTTACGATTATTGCCGTGTAACATTTTTGAATATTGCATCTTAAATAAATGTTTATCAAATCCATGCAAAGGGCTGACTCAGATGCTTTTAATCCATTTTTGGCATAAGGAGTGTTTAGCAAATACACTGCCAATAGTTTCTGGGGATGTTGTGTCTAAAAGCAAAAGAGAACTAAAGTACCTAATGGTCAAAACCCATTCGCATTTGCTATGGTGTCAGATGTCAAATCAAGCATTAGAGTCCAGCGGCGACAATAGTGGTCGCAGCTGAAAGCTATTAATCTAAATGACATCCGCTCTATTCCAAAGATTTTGCACAGCTCCAAATATAAATAAAGAGTCGCCAAATTACATGAAACATAGAACGGAAAAGGAACAAAAATATAAACTTGCAACTGTTCACATGGTTGATTGTGAAGAGAGCTGCATGTTTTCGGTGAATGAAAGCGATAATATAAGCTCTGTAGAGGCAGACAAATGTGGGTCATAATCAAATGGAAGTGCATTAATTAAAGAAGTAACAAGTGTTGCGTACAAACAAACACTTATCTGATTGTATTCATGATAGAGAAGCTAGTTCAATAGACCAGGATAAACTTGCATGTAGAGATGGATTCCACAGACAGCAACAGTCCAACACAGAGGATAGAGTTTGAGAAAAGCAAAGTGTTCAGTTGAAGATATAGGGGCGAATAACAGGGAAGTATGGTATCAGTTTAAGCCTGCACTGAAAAAGATTTCATCAATAATTGGGGAATCAATCTAACATTCCAACAAATCTATCAATGAGAGTATTATAGATATAGACCATTGCTGTAGCTAACAGAACCCCAATGGAATATGCACCTCAGCCACGACAGAGTAATGTAGAAAAGAACAAAGGTAGATCAGGGTAGAAGAGGTAACACTACAGATCCTCATTAGAGCATGTCCTGTTTTGAAATAAGTAGTGATGAAAATTTGCATCCCTGTGGTACCAAGTGATAGTTCAAATATTAGACGCAATAGACGTGCATATGAGAGACATACAAATGCAAGAAAACATGCCAATAATGGTCAAGAGTAGTGGAAAAGGTGGTTTAATAGTGTTCGTTAAGGTTATATATCGGATAGATGGACAAATGATGTAAGACTAGATGAACAACTGTCACGGTTACATGGAGTGGCTGGTGAGTTTGTATCTGGCAACTGTCAAAAGTATGTAAAATGTATCTCAGAACTTGACAATAGATTTAGAATTCTGCGACAAAGAAAACAGACGGTGCACAATTCAGTCGCAGATATCAGAAATCAGAAATCAAACGAGACAGTATCAAAATGTCTTAAGTAGAGTTAAAACGTTTAAATGATAAAGCGCATATTGAAACGAGACAGGACGATATTTTGCGCAGTGTTTTGAATAGCCTCCAGGATGATGCAACAATATTCCATGTTGAGTTTGTGAAAAAACCAAAGAAAATAGATGCGACTTATTCCCAGCAGGAGACCAAAAAGAGTTGAAGAAGAAAATGATAGTTTAGACAAACTGTGGCAAAATGAAAACAGAAGATACTCATATATAGATATCAGGTCACCCAAGCAGGTGGAATGTCAGGGAAAGAAAAGAAAGTTACTGAACGGATGTAAAATATTAAAGAGTTAATGAAAGAGAAACGACATGAGAATGGACGAATTTGACTAATTTAGGACAAAAGTATGGAAGTATAAGCAGGTAGCCAAGAAATGAGGAAACAGTACAATGTTTAAGCTATAAGCAACATTGTCACTTTTCAAAGGAGTGCCAATCGAATACTAGTAATACATGTCCAAATATAACAGTTACGGTTCGGAATAAAGTATACAACAAAGGACGAAGACATGTGTCACCACAACAACCAACATTGTGGCCAGTACTACAGTGAGTACGACCTAAACTGATTTCGATTTGACCAACTAGGAAATTTGCAAGAAAATAATTCCAGAAATGAAAATATAATTTTAAAACAACGAATTCTTAGAGGCAATGGGGTTTACATTGAAAAATATTACAGAATTCGATCTAATTTTCACTGCAGACACAAGCGTAAAAGATAATATTATCTTGGAGAGAATATATAAACGGATAAACGCAGAAAGGCTCTCGAGTTGTGTAGCTCAGAAATGTTTAGCAAGTCCTTTCAGAGAATATGGAAAGGGAAGGTTCAGAATTGAAACAGGCTTTATCAAGATGGAAAAGGAAATCACAGTTGCAGAAACTAAACAAGATTAATCACTGAGGTTTCAGATAATAATCTTACAATCAACTTTGTTAATATTTTATGTGATACCATAAATATTTAGGAGCAAATCAGTTTTTATTTTACATTTTTGTTAAGACGATAGAGCGTCTGATATGGGTTATATTATTACAAAACCAGAATAAATTCATCACACAATGAATCTGTTGATGGATGATACCATCTTATCCCTCGGTTCTTGTTTATTCTGTAAAATAATTCTGCATCTTCTAAAGCAACCAAAGTATTCGAATGCATATGTGGAGTGCAGAGACGTAAACAGTTAAATACAGCGCTAATTATCGTCATTTGACGAAATAATTAAATATTTGCGGTGATTATCTGAAAATATTGGTTGATGGTTTTCTCGGAACGTCAATCATATTGATTTAATTGTTTTCATTCCTTACTAAATTTCCGTCTGCTATATTTTTGAAGACAGAATAATCTTACTTTTCTCCTGCCTACCAGAAAACAGATAGCTTCACATCAAATATTTTCAAACATGGTTACCTATATTTTCAAGACGAAATAAAGGTATTCAATGTTTAATTAACCACATTGTAGGACGACACAAAGCAATATGTATATATATATATATATATATATATATATATATATATATATATATATATATATATATATATATATATATATATATATATATATATATAGACATATATATATATATATATATATATATATATATATATATATATATATATATATATATATATATATATATATATATATCTGAACATCAAACATTTTCAAACAAGGTTACTTATATTTTCAAGACGAAATAAAGGTATTCAATGTTTAATTAACCACATTGTAGGACGACACAAAGCAATTTGCGTGATCAGATTATTTGACTAAATAAATGTGCTTGATGTAGCTCCCTTGAAATGCCATATACAAATAAATAAATATCAATTATATCCGAGTATGCAACGAATATCTTTGATCGGAGCACCGCGAGAAACACATCTCTCACTCTCGAAAAAGGGAATTATTTCAGTAATTTACCCCAATAAGAAAGTTTTAGTGTGGGAGATTTGCATCATTTACGGAAAGTATTTATTGCAGTCTCTTTTTGTGAGACCAACATGATTATTATTTGACTCTTCAATATGTTTCAAGCTTGATGGAGAGAGAGAGAGAGAGAAGAGAGAGAGAGAGAGAGACAGAGATATAGAGAGAGGGAGAGGGAATGGGAGAGAGAGATAAAGAGTGTGTGTGTGTGTGAGAGAGAGAGACAGACAGACAGACAGACAGAGATATGCTAGAACTTGTCAAAAGAAATTCAACTGTCAAACGGAATTAACATTACACCAATAGAAATTCTCAAATGGGACATTACGGTCTCTATCTAAATTCTAACAATAGACCGCCATGTTAGAAAATTATAGCTACGACAGATAATGTTCACAGATTTAAGATACACTTAACGCCTGTCATGAATTATCGATTACCCACTATATACTGACCATGATCTAGTTATCATCTGCTCTTTAACGCCTTTTATAGTGTTTAATGTCAGATGGAAGACCATCCAATAATACACTATCCATCAAACCCACCTTAATATCTACACCCCATATTTCCTCTCTAACACACCGTTTTTTAGTGACTTTGAGTAGCTCAGCTAGTTATTAAACTAATTTTTATATCCTACTGACTGGCCTTTGCCTAGTCAATTTTGGTTCATTTCGTTTCTCGCTAGCTCTGATAAAATGGATGAAACGTTAAAAAGCTAATTTTCCTAAGTGTCCTAATTATGTAACAATTGAAGTGACTGGTGATTATAAGATAATAGCAAAATATTGTCTACATTCAGTTATACTCAATCGCCTGATATCATGTGCACAAGTAAACTAACCTCGCCACTCAATAATTGGCATTTTATGGTTTTAGTTGCCCCCTGCCATCTCTATTCTATTTAATACCATTTCAACTTTAGACATATGTTCTTCTAAGTTTGATTCAACACTTTAATATCTTCTAACTAGGTTATATATATATATATATATATATATATATATATATATATATATATATATATATATATATATATATATATATATATATATATATATATATATATATATATATATATATATATATATATATACCACTATTGTCCTTGAGTTAATAATCTCCACTGGCATTTTAACGAATTCATACAGACCATAATTTTGCAATAAAAGCTTTCGTGGTATATCTTTCTTCTTCACTGGTATATAATGGTAACCAGATGTAAGATCAAAAGTTGACACAAGTATCGTATCGACCCTGACTAGGCATCAAGACAGTCCTGTGTAAATGAGAAAGGAAATGCATCAGGCTTTGACAAAGCATTCATTCATCTGTCGATAATCCATACCAAACTCAATGTTTCCATTCTTCTTACTTCTTTCTTTCTAGCACAAGTGTAAAAGCCCATGATGATGTTGATTTTCTGTTATTACCTTCGCTTGCTGATTTGTTGCTCTTCTTCTACAAGGGCTAATGTACGACGTCCATAAGGTTGCTAATCGGTGTCGCATTCCCAATAACAATGCCGTGCTCACTAAGTGTTTTCTGTTGTAATCCTGCTTCGTCATTTGAAAAAGTGTTCTCATATTTTGTTAGCATTTTCGCCATTGCAATCCTTTCTTCCTCTGTTCGTTGTTTGCTTGTGCCTTTATATAACCCCTTCAAATGATCTGGCACTTAGGATTCTCTCAGAACTCCTGTTCCTGGCTAATTTGAGATCTACTTGTTAAATTTAATTATTCTGCATATTCTACCGGAGTCATCTGGTTCATCGTTTCTTCACAATTTCCTGGTATCAAATAAAGGTCTACAGTTCTAACGTTTCGCACTTTGTCTTGAAGGCATACTTGTGTGCATTGTATTTCCACTCTCTGTAATCTAAACAACCCTTTGCTAATTAATATATTCGTGGATCCACTCCCATCATGTTGTAAGATATCAACTCCTAATAATTCGCCATTTTAAAAAATTCTTCAATTTCTGCAACTATGATATCTCTTTCCACCTTGAGAGAGCCTTGTTCAATTCCGATCATTCCATTTCCATAGTCTCTCAAATTATTTTCCCCAGCACCTGCTGGACATAATGATTTGCACAACCTGGGGTGCTTTTCTAGGGCTGGATTCTCAATCATTCTGGTACAGGCCACATTGATTGTTTTCTGTGCTGGTACCTCGCTTGTTTCTTTACTGTATTTTATATTCCGACCCATAACTGTTTCTAGTTTGACATTTATTATGAGGATTTGCGATCAGTTAAAACATTACACTCATTCCACATCTCTTGGTTGGTAGCTTATGCTTCTATATTTGTGGCTTTCGTCATTAAATTTCTTCCCTACCTTTACAACATTTTCCTATAAGATATGTTTTGCATTATTTCACCTTGCCAAACGTACACAGCTAACCAAATACAAACTCACCAACCACTTCAGGTAACCATGGCTGTATTATATCTAGTATCACATTATTTGTCCATCCTTGTGATGTGTAACCTCATTGAATAATATTAAACCACACTTTTCACTGCTTGTTACCGTTAAAGGCATGTGTCATTGCATTTTAATGTCTCATATATACGTCTACTGCGTCTAATGGTTGAACTATCACTTGGTACTACATGTAAATTTTCATTACTAATTGACTCAAAACCGGACATGCTCTAATGAGGATCTTTAGTGTTAACTCTTCTATACTGATCATCCCTTTTTCTTATATAAATTACTCTACCTTGGCTGAAATGCACTTTCCTATGGGTTTAAGTTTGCTACAGCATAAACTATATCTCTAATACTACCATTGATAGATCTATTAGGCCTTTATATTGATTCCACAATTATTGATGCAATTTTCTGCAGTGCAGTCGTAAGTTGAATTCCTACTTCCCTATTAGTCGACTTGATCACTTAGAATTATCGTAGCTATTATTAACTGGATTTAATCGGATTGCAATATATCAAGGGCAACAACATGTTCTATGACTGTTTCTAACATATAAAAGAGTTGTGTTTCTTACATTGTATCCTGACCGGCAACTACTTGAACTTTAATTTGGTATCGGGTGGAAGATTATGCTCTCCTGACGTTCGCATATCAGTTCATCAAACTGAGAGTTTCAGTCAAAGTATGTGTGGTATTTGAAAATACATATATGCATTCGATGATAGCAAATACATTTATAGAACCGAATATGTTTGATATGAAGAGATAATCATTTTCATCCAATGATCACAATCATTGCTAGTAAACACGAGGAAAGTGAAGACATAATGGGCTCAGTAATTGACCATGCACAATTAATCTTAATAAAATTGTGGTGTGTGAATAGAAATTAAACTTGTTCAATGACCACAAACGATTAGGAAGAAATGGCTGATCTATGGTGAGAAAAATGATAACAATGATCACCCAAAATAATATAACTACAAGGAATCCCGACTTGAGTGCGAACACTTTCACATTTTTACAGCTAGGACTTGCAAAAAAACCTTCTTAAAGAACATAAACGAAACGTACATGAATATCTCAAATTCATGAAAATGGACCCTATATGAAATATTAGAAGTGACGCAATTGTTAGTTTAGAATAAAAATGTAAATTAATGTTTCTCTTTAAGTACTGAAATTACAGCATTAGCTATATGCATCTTGAAATTCTTTTACAAACACAACTATTATTGCGGTACAAATAATAGCAAAATAAATATTATGCAAATTACAGAAGTGACTAAACTCTAAAACTAAAGTACATATCCATGTCTTTACTATACTGACATTGAAATATAAGCGTTTTAAAACATTTGGGGACCCTAGGCACAAACACTAAATTGCTAACACAACAGACACCGCAATTTTGTTTTTGGGCCGCCGCTGAACCCCTACGCCTTAAAACGGAGCTGCTTTTAAACCTGGCCGTTACGCGCTACTGTACATACTGAATATGGGCTTCGAACTTGCTGTTGCCCCCTTGCTCTGCTACCGATTCAAATTTCCCTGGCATTAATTACAGCAAAGTTATAATTTTGCTAAAAAGCCTTTAAAAGCTGGAATAATATTTTAAAAGAGTGAATGTTAGGAGAAGTTGGAAAATATTTGAAAACTTTTAATTTATCTTGAGACAATAAATCAGTGTGGGTAAAAATACATCATTCAAACTTTATTAAAACTCCATTGCTGAACTGTAATTTAGTACAAATATCGTCCTCCCTATCACTGTAATATAATGGACCTATCTTGTGCATGCTCAGTTAGAAATAAATAGCATTGACAGAGATTTAAGAAAGTTAAATGTGTTGGATCAAATGAAGTCCAGTATTTTCTATAAGGGTCGATAACATCTATTAAATCTAACTTGTCTTTATCATATCAATTTCGCAAATGTCTCTTTGAAGTCGTAAATAGGACAGATGTACCGTAATCATCTGTTAATGCTAGCGTCTTTTATTAGTTTTAACTGTAGCTAATTTTCCTTCTCTTTTTTAAAAACTTACTTGCTAACAAACAAAAGTATTTTGTGTTGTGTAATAATTGCGATGATTTTATGTCGTTATCTCTAGTGTTTCACAAACATTCAAGTTACATAAGAATAAGAGTCACACTTGACTTTAATAACACTTAACCAAAGTCCATTTCTTCTCCTTTTCCATTGTTTTCCTTTTCGTAATTTCTTCACTATCTTGGTTTATTCTTTGCCGCTTCTTCTATATATTTGGTCTCTTTGAACTACTTCTCTAAACCGAATTCTGCTAAATCAGATTATGGATCTTCTGTCTCAATATTCTGTTTTATTTTCTTAGGTCACTCTTTGGACCAGCTTCTTTTATATTGACATTAATTACCTGCAATTTTACTCTTGTATGTTATCTGTTGGCCTGGAGGGTTCTATTCTTTGATGTTATTAACATTGTTGATCACAGTGTACTTTAACTTGACAGACATATTGCCTTGACCTTTAGCTGGATAGAAGGATTCTGAAATCTTCAAAGGATAATATTTTCGAACGACTCCGGGACGGGAACTGTCATCAATATTGGCTTTTACATTTTTACAGATTCAAACGCTTTCCCCTTTCTGTTAATATACAAGTGACTAACAAAAGTAGGTCAAGCATATAAGTATTTAGAATGTTGACAACGTTTTAAAGTGACATGATCTTCCATAATCAGTAAAATATAAATGATATGCAAACTTATATATTGATAGTTGAGGTAAGTGCTAAAACATGTACATAGCATATTCCTGTTACATCCACAATGACTATGGTGCACATGAAATGATCAATTCATGCAGATGGGTACGTTTTCGTGGTGTTCTGTGACTTACAGATCTCTCGGAAACTAAATTTTCAGACAAAGTTAGCGCTAATTGTGTTTGTTGTGTAAATAGATTTTTAACGTATACAATTTCAGTCATATCGATACCTTGTCTGCAGTGTGACAGTTTTTAGTAAAACTTAGCAATGGGGCATAATGCTCAATTACGTGTTTATTATAGCTGGCCTAATATTAGATCAAAACCATTTGGTGGATTACCAGCAAATATTTCATTAGTATTCGCAAATAAAAATAAATCTGATGGAACTCCCGATTGGCAAGTTGTTAGTATTCCAACTGGTAGTTATCAGTTAGAACATATTAATGAAGAATTCCAGCGCAAAATTAAGTCTTTAACCGGAAAAGAGTCTAATATAGCAATTACTGTTTACGAACCAACATTATCGTCGGTGATTGAAATAAATTCTCCTGATTATGCTGTAGATATTTATCAAAGTTCGATTAGATCAGTACTAGGTTGGCCTGAAGTTGCACCTGTTTATCAAGGTCCGCCAGAGCCCAAAATCGAGGAATTTAAAACAGATAACCGAATATTTTTAAAGCAACCAGAATATCAAAAAAACCGAACGATATCATGGTTATTTCAGACTAAGATATATTACAATACCTGATATAGAAAGTCATGCAGTGCTAAGGGTTTTGATATCCCCATTAATGAAGATTTCTTTAAGACATACTCGAATGATGCAAAGACAGAATTTTCTAATACTTATACTAATTTAAGACATTTATTTTCAGGTATATGTTATAATTACTCTGAGGACATGAAAATGCAAATAATCGAAACAATACATCATTTAAATGCAGTTGCAGCAGACCTTGATCTTATCAAAAAACTATTATTAACTTTTTCAATAATTATTCAGCACCGAGATCATTTATGAAACATTTTAAAATAAATGCACAACAGCTACCAACATTCATTACTCCCGGATTCGACTTATCTAAGATTAAAAAATCAATTAACGATCTTATTGATGAGTACTTCAAAGGGACATGTGATTCATGGAAAAAAGTAATCCCGCTTCCAACTGTTCTCAAATATAATAATGACCCATAGGGAACAGGTCGTCATATTTCACCTAATATTGTTAATATAACATCCACCGTCGCACTGAATTTAATGTGCGATATAATTGATAGTAGTTATAACGTCGATCTTTCAAAGTCTAACCAGGCTCAGCAGGGGTATATATTATACTCATCTAGTATCCAATCCCCTCTGGGCTGGCTGATTGTATCTGAACCAATAAATCAAGTTTACCTCCCTGTACATAATTCATTATTGTCAAGAATGAATTTCAAACTCACAAATCAAAATGGTAACATTGTGGACCTGAGCGGGGGAGACGTCATTTATTAATTTGTACATACGTTCGTAGAGTACGAGAAAAAAATGAAGATATTTTAAGTTAAATGTCAATTTTTTTTTAATATATATATATATATATATATATATATATATATATATATATATATATATATATATATATATATATATATATATATATATATATAATGAACATTGAAAATATCAAAGCCATTGTTTCTGCTATTGAAAAATTAAAGCATGACGGAATTCAGTTATCAGAAGGTATTGATGCTGAAAAAATTTTGTGTGAGTTTGAATCGTTACAACAAAGAAGATTTCAAAATAAATTCACATTATCTTCTAATTACAGATTTTTGTAAAGTCAATGTATCATTCTGTTAGAATCTTTACAATTGGTAAACGATACACAAGTAAAGCTATTTGCGCCTCTTGCGTGTTCAATCGAAAAGATAAAAAGCGCATTATCTCACGAATATGAAAGAAAAAAATGATAGACAATCGATTGATGCAATTGAAAAAGATTATGCTATTTGATTCTATAATAAATGACAGTAAAACTGATGATAGCGATAGTGACGGTGTATCCATAGATGTGATTAGATATGATTATAGCTAAACAGAACCCTTGGCAAGATTGATAGAATCGAACTTTATATAAAGTAAAATAGACAGTTACTATATGTACTCAAATATAATCTTTTGGTCATACTTTATTGAATATGCAGATTTATATGTTTTATTTGCGACAAATTGTACCGATTGTGGATGAATGCTAAAATATTTCGCTGCTGCACGTATTGATGGAAAAGTTAATTTTTGGTCTGTTTCTGTATTTATGGATTTAATTGCTCTCTTTCCAAATAATTTACACGATCCTGTATTTCCTCGTTTAGAATTCTGACTGCGTAATAGCTTGCAGGTTAGAAATTTCGTTATGTTGAGGATTTCCATCAATGTGGTCAATAATAAATCCATCTTTGATTTTTCTCATAAAAACATTCAAAGATAAACCTATGTGAAAAATAATTTTTCTTTTCGTTCATACTAAATTTAAAATAACCAACATTATTAAGACTACCGAGTGGTTTCTTTAGTCTACAATGTCTAATAACACCATCTCTGGATGCCTCGTAATTCGTATATATTGGATGTCTCACAATATCTTTTTGCTCCATTTGTATATAATATGTATTTGTTTAAATCATTATTTTTGAAATCTGGTTAGATAATCCTTTTCTGTCTTTATAGGGGATTTACCTGTCGATGTATCTTTTTTGTCATATATCGTTTAAGTTCCCTATATTTTTTACCTCAACAATTTTCACATAATTGCGTTTTTCCTCTAACTCCAATACCACATTGAATGCATGGTTTTGGTCCGGTACTTCCATGTCTGATACTCTGCATATGGTAACCGCAGTACTTGTTTACGCATGACTTATTACAATAAGAAATATGTCCAATTTTTAACCAAACACATTTATTTTCTTTTTGAATCATTTTATATATATATATATATATATATATATATATATATATATATATATATATATATATATATGTATATATATATATATATATATATATATACTAAATTTCAATTTGAATATTTGTCTTAATTATAATAATGGAGGAATTATCAGTAATTGAACCATCTGCTACTAGATTTGATCTTGACAGACTATTAGGATATAAATTTAGTATTTCGATGAAAGATCTAGCTTTAACAAATGCAGATATAATTAAACGTATCCGTGAGGCAAAAATGGAATTTCGTGAAGACGGTGCTGTTCATGTGTGGTCAACTTTCAGAGTTAAAACCAATATTAATGTTATGAACGACGAACGAGGGAAGGTAATTATTAACCACCTTGATAATCAAAAATATTTTATTTTAAAAAATTTATTGTGGAAACAGAAGATGATGTTTGGATATTTCGTGACAAGTGAGAACCCATTCATATACAGTCTGGAAATAATAAAACGATATTATTAAGTAACAAATCCAAACCTGGTATATTGATTGGTATTGATAGACCGTATTTTGAGCGAGGGTATCCAGTTACTGCTGTGGTATATGGATTGTTTTTACTGAATGATAATCCTAATATTGCGGATCTCAAACCGATGAGACTATCAGAGTCAAGAATAAACTGTGTTGCGGAGCGCATTACCGAACATTTTACAAATGCGATGCGTGGTAATGGCTAAACAGATTTAAGACGTAAAAAAAATATGTGAATGGGCAGAAACTGCTAAAAATTCTGGTACATCTATTAAGGATGTTGCTAAGCTAGAAAAGTCATTAAGATTTCCAATAACAGTAAGAACACTTACAGGAGAGATATTATACAAACCAAAATATACAAAAAATGGAAATCCTATAAAGATTACTGATCATAATGCACATGCATGGGCTGATGCTGTAATTGTATTTCCACGAGACAGAATGGTAACATTTTATAATGGTCATATATTTGATTTTATTAAAAATATTAGTAAAAGTGACCCTGTATCTGTTTGGTTATTTCAGAGTTCGGAACACGATTACGATCAATTTGTACGACCTAATGGTGATATTTATCGTACAGAATCTGTTTATGAAGAAATGAGAAATCTTGCACTAAAATATACTTCTGACGATGTCAAAGTTAGACAACTACTAAATGATTGTTTTACAGTACCAGCTCATTTCGCTCAAGAGAAAAATTTATGGAGACCGACAAAATCAGGATTTATTGAGGATATACAAAAAAGTTGCATAGAATATGGGCACGGTGGATTATGGAATTATAATGATGTTATCTCCGTCGATATGGCTGCATGTTATCCTGGGAGTTTTCTTGGATATGGTGAGTGTTCTAAATACTTTGACAGATTCGGACACCCTACACATGACATGACCAGAGTTTCGATAAATGGACCCTTACCAGATTTTGACCTAACAGGATTTGCTATGTAGAATCATTCGAGTTCAGAAAAGATCTCCATCCGATTACTTATGCTTGCTTTGAAAGACATTTTTCAGAAAAATGTTGGACTCCAGTAGTGTTATTAAGATATATGATTGATGCTGGAATTTTAGTATCGTTAAGGGTTAATGAAGCGATTATATCCTATAGTGCACAAAAGCAAGTTTGGTTACCAGAACCGGACAGATTTAGTATTGATGATGCCAGGAAAGAATTTCCTGATCTTGCCGAAGATGACATTATTAAAATTACTAATAATATACGTAAATGCAGGGATGAGCACGATGAAAAACGTGCAAAAGATCTTGGTAGAAAGATAATCGGCAAGTTTACTCAAGGCAGTTCATATGGTCATAAACGGCACTGCGTAAGATTGATTATGGACGATGCTGAGTTAGATTTTATAATAACTGATACAACTGAGAAAAACACATTTATAAGCCGAAGTAATACTTATTTATCGGATGGGACCAAACTAGGTAACTAGCTATATTGAGGGCGACTCACCGCAGTTTACTCATTTAAGATCTTCGATGCTAGCCTATGTTTCTATAAATTTACTGTCTATGATAAAATATTTACTCGTTACGCTGTTAGAGTTGCTACGGATTCATTTTATATAAACAAAAAATATAAGGATTTATTAAATCCGCTACTCGGTAATGTTGAATGGGGAATATGGAGGATAAAGCAAGACAATATACTTAGTTATTCTGAATTTGTTATATGGAAATATGTTACAAAAATAATAATCAAATATCAAAGTAATTTGCGCCATCTGTGTACGATCCTGTGGTTAAACATAAGACCGTTTATCTTAATGGGTGTGGAGGGTCAGGTAAAATAACTCGTGCGATTAAATTATTTATGAACAACAATTCAGATATGATTGTTTTGACACCTACACATAAACTAGCCAGAGAGATAAAAGAACGAGGGTTAAAACATGTACATATCATAGTTTCTTTAGATGGTGCGGAGATACGTGGACTCCTGAGCGAATGGGTGAAAAATATATACCTAAGTATATTATATGGGACGAGATATGTACGGTGTCGTCAGAAACACTAACAACATTCCTTGAATGGTTATTAACAAAAAACACGGCTGTGATTATGTGTGGTGATCATGGTCAACCACCACCTTTTGTTGGACAGTCTCCACATGAATGGCTAAAGAATAATGTGGATTATTACGATGAAATACATGATGATCATAGACCTATCGATGAACCGCTGAAAAGATCTTAAAAGGTTAATCAGACTACAACCAGATAAAATACAATGTGAGATAATGCGCGAGATAATTCCTGAAACTATCACGAATGATTTTTGGACTTTATGGAGACATACTGATTTGATAGTCGCAAGTAGAAAGATAGTTCGTGATGAATTGCAAAAGAAATTATTTAAGTTACATAAAGAAAAGTTTTCAAATCTACCAGTACCATTATGTTATCCCCCAGCAGATACTCCACGACAGAATATTGAAGTTGAATTTCCAGGTGGAGACACTGAAGGTGACCGAGTACAAAATCTGGTATTGAATGATATCGTTGTCGTAGCAGCTGATATTGTTAAGAGTGCATTGAGTATGGATAAATCACCGTGGACATTAAGATACGCTATAACGATTCATTCATCACAGGGATTAACTATATCTGATACAAATATCTGGATTGTAGATGATCGAATCGAATGGTCAAACTTAGTCTATCTTGGAGTATCTCGCGTCAGAAGAATAACTCAACTACATAGAATTGTCATAGATTATATGATAACTGAGGAGATTATGGATGACGCTGATGTAATAAAGAAAAAATAACGTCTTATAAACAATGTGACAAACGTGACTTTGATATTGATACTGAATTTATTATAAAACTAACACAACTACATAATAATCACTGTGCAAGTTGTAACACAATAATGTTATGGCAATATTCGAATAATAATCCAAGACAATTTACCATAGAATAAATAGTGATTTTGGTCACACACGTGAAAATGTGATGTTGATCTGTCTTGAATGTAATCGACGTCTGGGTTCTAGTTTACATAAGTGAACGCGGCGGTAATTGTGTATCCGCAGGAACTACTTGCAATTGTTCACGCACAAATCCACGTTGAGGTACAGTAGAAACTAGTCTGTATATGGCAGGTCTTCCAGTAGATCTAACCAGGCTAGAAATTGTATGTGTGGTCAAACTCTAATTAGGGTCAGTAGCTCGTCTTTTGCCACCCTCCCACTCCCCTGGTTCGTATAAATATCTCATAATCACATTACCTAATACTGGTTGATGACCTCGTTGTCTGTATCCATCGCTACGTGGTATATATTTTTTTGTTATTGCATTAGAAGGTTTCATGGAAGTTGCACGAGTAATTTCATTATTTAATGCAGATATCACACTTGGTAACCTTACAACCCATTCACGAGATCGCTCACCAGACTTAAAGTTAGTAGATATTTCCTTCGCGTATTGATATCCACATAATCGCTCAGCAAGTGTTCGATTAAATCGTTCAATGATTGCTTGATTACGATGAATTTCAGTATGCCCTTGTCTGATTTTGACGTTATGTTTTTTCATCAAAGATAATACTGCGCCAAGACATTCTTTACCAGGATCAACTTGTAGTAGTTTTGGCCATCGTAGACCACCACGTTGATAAATTCGCTCAAACGCAGATGCAACTTCAAATGATGTTTTTGTTGATAATGGTTCAGCTTCTTTATATCTACTTGCAATATCAACAACAGTCAATGCGTATTTGTACGTGCGTGACTTTTGTCCACATGTTTTAATAGTATCGTGTGGTAAAAACAAAATATCTGCTTGGTGAACTTCGTTAGGAACAATGACATCAAAATGTGAATATTAAGTTTTTTTGGTGGTGGTAAATAAATTTGCCATATTGCCTGTCGTGCTAACCACTATGCAGCAACAGAACATGAAACTTTTGCTGCCTCAACAAGTTTAGTGATCGCTGCTTTACCTTTCCATTACCCTCTAGGACTATAATAAATAGATTTATTATAATAATTATATAATTAATTACCAGCCCCTAACACCATTTTACTTTTCATAGCGGATTTTATTAGGAAACTAGCGAGTTTCTCTCTAACAGATTTATTAGGTATAGAATTTAATGCATGAATCAATTTTACATCTGCAAGATGCCGTTGTTGCAAATCTGGATTTTTATAAGCAACGTCATGAATGTGACATGCTTGATCAATTTTATTTACTGGATACTCTCCTGGTCTTGGTTGGTCTTGATTATCAAGTCGGATATCAAGTCGAGTTCCAGGACCATAGTAATTATATCCAGGAAGGTGTTTCTCGCCAATATACTTAGCCCATGGTAATCCAGGTAATTTTCCTGAAGAAGCAGCAATATCCCCCACTTATCTTTATTGTCCCTGAGATAAATTTGTATTTTTTGTACCACATTTGACACATTTACCTATTAATGCATGTCGTTTATTTTTTGTTATTATTGTTGTCAATCCAACGGTGGTTGTAGATGATCTACATCAAACACAATATAGACTCATGTTATTAATAATATGGATACAATAATTGATTTTTCGGCGACACGAAAACAAGAACCAGTAAAGCACCATCCAGCATTACCAAATTCGATAAGGATGATTATAATAGGTCCATCTGGATCAGGTAAAACACAATTATTATTAAATTTAATAATGAGATGGATGAGATGGAACAAACTATATTTAATAGCACCGTCTTTGGATGATCAGCATTGTCATGAAGTACTTAAAGATTTTATCGAGAAAGCAAAATCAGTTAATAAAGACGGTGAAGATATTATTGATTTTATTACATATATAGATGAAGCCCCATTTGTCGATGACTTGGATGGATTCATTAATAATCTCGTAGTATATGATGATGTGATGCTGGACAAACAATCTAATCCAGCTAGAATATTTTCTCGAGGTAGACACAAACATACAGACGTGATTTATGTTACTCAAAGATATACACAGATACCTAAAGTGATCAGAGATAACTGTAATATTTTGGTTGTGTTTAATGGAGTAGATAATTATACCCTGCATAATATTTATTATACCTGGTGTTCAGGGGTCATGGAAATGAACAAATTTTAAAAAATTCTTTTCTAAAGCACAATCAGTTCCGTTTGGATTTATAACAATAAATCTACATGACCCAATATCCAGATATCGTATAGGTCTGGATAAAATCTTTGGTTAATCCCTGATTAAATCAGGAGCAGCAGGGAGGGTGAACGACAACAATTGGGTCGTTTTGTAGTAAACAAAACCGCATAAAAATCGTGACAAAAATAGCCAATAATAGAGTAACAAAACTGAGCTAACCTCATGCGGTTTTTAAATGTACGGAAATATAATAATTAGAGACCTTAGTTTAGCGTTATTGACTTACTTTTTTCAGCCAGTTGTAGGAACCTTTACTTTCGTTAAAGATACGAGCAAAATTTTGTAGGATTCACCCTCCCTGCTGCTGATATTATTGAATAACGAGAGAGAGAGAGAGAAATAAGGAAAGAACGAAAGAAGGAAAGAGAGAAAAGAGAAAGAAAGAAAGAGAAAAAGAAAAGATAATCATTAACGCAGAAGGCGGCTCTAAATAATATTGTAATTTTCACAAATTGATAGCCGACAACAAATAGTCTTCTGTGGCAAACTATGGAGTTTATACTGTTAATGTTGACAATACGATTATATCAATAGCATCATTTATTCAAGCCAAATTATTAAAATTGATACTGCTTGTAAGTTTAATTGTGTGCTTTGTTCCAAAAATGACCTTGCGGACATATCTACAAAGCCAGATATGTAACTGAGAGGAATCGCACAAGAACACTTCTTAAATCTGTAGCTTGAATCTGTAGTCAACGTTGTAGAAATACTGAGATGCAATTCGTGTTGCAGTCGATGATAATATCTCCATCTTCTATGCTTCTGTCGCCTTCACTATTGCAAAGTCGCCTAATAGTATACATTCGTCGATCTGCAATATTGGATATACCAATGCAGAACACCATAGCTTGCCTTGCCCAGCGTTTTTCTAGTGAATCTGAAAACCATCTAGAAAATGTCAGAGAGAATTACTTCGATTTCCTTTCAGTTTATTTTATCGCTTGAACAATCCATGATAAATTTGCGCAAAGAACTGTTGCAATGTATTTATGTACATATCCCCAGAACACCAAGTACAATAAATATTTTGCAGCGTATGATTATCAACTCCATTAAACTCAACCAATATATTACAATTATTACTTATCACTTTTGGAGTTTGTTGAAAACGCTGTATAACATAAATCACGTCTGTATCTTTTTGCCTGCCTTGAAAAAGTATCCTAGCTGTATAAGATTGTTTGTCCGGCATAACATTATTATTTTTTGTTATTATAAGATTGATAATGAGCCACAGTAAGAACATAAACGATAAAGAAATTAATGCATTTAAATAGTTACGGGCAGAATGATAGTCCGTGAAATAATGGCGCAATTCGGCATTGGAACTACACAATTATACAGGATCTGGGGACACAAAGAAACCACGGCACCAAAAAATTATTGTCACAGGCGACTGATATGTCCCATTTCCGCACCCAGCATACAGGCTTTAGAATGGTGAAATAATCATTGTCCAGTGACCTTATTACTGTTACTGGTGACTATCGCAGTGACTTACATCACCACCAACAACAAAAGAATAGTGAGCAAAAAAATGACAGACGGGGCAAAAAGTTTACTCAACAAGCGACATATCAACAATTGTACGTGACTATGATATATAAGACAATAATAATTTAATTTGAGACTGATCGTTGTACCGGGCGGGACAAAATAATAAAAGATTGTTATCGTCATCATTTATAATTATATTTTACGCTGCAATTCTGCAACACCATAAACATCTTTCTTTGATTCAATTATTTCTTGTATTTATTTTTCCTTGGGGCCAATACAACATGTTGGTGAAACGGCGGGCTTATCGTCGCGAGGTTCACCAGAGACTAATACGTAATATTTGTTAAGGTCTCTGCGTTTGATCCCATTCATTATATTATCACAATAATATATTATCTAAATAATATTTATGTTTCATTAGACAATTTATTATTACTTTTTGATAAGAATTCACATACAGTGGGCGGATCTGCTTAACAAAATTATGTTTGGGTGTTCTGGTATTGTAAAATGTCAACATTGATCTGATCTGCGTGTCTTTCCGTCGCAACTCCTACATATCTAAACTATGCACTTTGTTCATCTGCTCCATCATATACACGGTCGTAGTCCTGCCTGAGTAATTTTTCTAATGTATTAGTATAGTGAGGGTTGCAATTCCTTAACATTTTCGTCAACATGATTCTGTAGTCCCCATAGGTAACCAAGCACAATTATTCATTGGTAGGGACATCGTATATATAAATAATTTACATTTTAATTAAGCAAATAGTATTGCGAATTCTGACCCAAAGCTATTTCCTATGGTAACTTTGATTCACCCATGGCCGAATAATCGAACATTATATCTCATGATGAAATTGCAATTGATCACGAATGTGATTTTTTATGTTGGTTTGACAAATGTCCATATGCCGATCCTAATCGATTTTGTTATGAAGCACGGCCTGTTGAAAATCAACCTGATTTAACCGAAGAGGAATATTATGATGTGTCACTTTACATCAAGTGATTACCTTTTCTTCTATTTACATACCAACAAACGACAGCCTAGTATTAAACGAATTAAGCAATCTTGTTCGACAACCTTACGCGCCATTTGTTTCACTCCGATATTTTAATACCCATGATATTTTATGGGGATTGAATTACATACGTGGCAGAGGCCACAAAGTATGAAACTTCATTTCTAGACATAATTTGTATCTATACAACACCAAATCACCGACGTACTTACACCCAATAACAGGCACATACACGTATATTGACTTGACAATTTGTTCTACTTCGCTACTTTTAGATTCTAATTGAAAGGTCGCTGATGAACGTTATAGCAGTGATAAGTTTCCGGTCACTCTTTAAAACAACAACATTACAATGTTACACCAATGATGCAATTCCACAATCGAATTTGAAGTAGGCCGACTGGGCAAAGTTTGAAACACTTTGTACAGCTAGGCTTAATAGGGATACAGATTTAAACGACATTAATTGAGATTGTTCTTAATTGAGATTAAAGAGAAATCTAGTCTTAAGTCCTCACCAAACTGAAACAGAATCCAAAATTCGTGGTTCACCAACGAATGTAAAGAACACACTAGACAACTCCAAAGAAGCACTGAAAAAGTCAATAATTGTCCAAAGTCTCAAAATTTCACTAAGTACCGTATTGTTCGGACTAAATCTCGTCGCACATTTAAAGAAATAATCATGAAAAAAAATCAACTTTAAATATTCGTTTCTGTATAAAGAACATTTGGGATACGATCCGCAAAAAAATGGAGAAAAACACAATTCATTCCGACATCTGAAACTAAATAATAACAATTTCAATTCAAACAATGACATGGTTAATATACTTGCTTGACAGTTTTTCCCAACATATATTTTGTCTAATTATTCAAATGTTTTCCTAAGTTTAAAAACTCAAAAAGAAAAGATACGTTTACAATTCACATCGAATAACTCAAAAAGTTATAATCAACAGTTTTCACTGTTGGAGCATATGGAATCTTTGTATAAGGCCCATGACACATCCGCAGGGTTTGACGATATACATTACCAGTTTTTGAAACACGTACCCGAGCCATCATTCACAGTTGTTTTTGAAATCTTCAATACTTTATGGATTACTGGTAACGTACAAAAAATTGGAAACAATTAATAGTAACATCAATTCCCAAACAAAGTAAAGAAGCCCAACTATCGATCCGTTGCACTTACAAGCTGCGTGTGCAAACCAATGGAACGAATGATAAATTCTCGGCTTTAATGGTATTTGTAAACCAACAATTTAGAACAAATGATCATCTGGATAGACTGGAAACATTTATTCGCGATAATTTCAGATAAGAGCATTATTGAATCATATTATTCTCAAAAATCAAAAGAATGTTAGCACAGAGCTACGCCACAGGCGTACATTAGAAAAATGCACATCAACACAATCTGTACTGGCACCTATATGGAAAACATACGAAGAATATATATATATATATATATATATATATATATATATATATATATATATATATATATATATATATATATTACACACAGAGAGAGAGTGAGAGATACTATCTATATAGATAGATAGATAGATAGATAGATAGATAGATAGATAGATAGATAGATAGATAGATAGATAGATAGATAGATAGATAGATAGATAGATAGATAGATAGATAGATAGATAGATAGATAGATAGATAGAAACCTGATGGCGAAAAACAGTTATTGTATTAACAATGTCTTAACGCAAACACATAAACTGCAATTTATGGCAACATTTGAGAACGTAAGGTACTAATGCTCCCAACAAAACAAAACAAATTATGATGACATTGCTTACTAGAATGAAACATATTGAACAAGGAAACATGGTAAATAATATCTCTAGCAGTTAATCATTTTGTTACTATTGTTTTTTATTTCAAAAGTAAACAATGTGATGCCATAAGAATGATACCAAATGTTTAGCTTATAAATCCATAATAAAAATATCAGTATAGTTTTTGTTTTAAACCTCCATTGCTGACAATTAAGTGATGGCAATTCAATAACGTCAAAATCAGTAAAAGTAACAAAATATATTTTTTATGAGTGAATTCAATATTTATGGAAGTTAATTGTCTTTGTTCTCCGTGTCATTTTGCAAAATGATTGGTATATTTGCTATTCTGGATAATATTCGTTTTAAATTACGAAAAGACAAAAAAACATTCACAAAAATTACAATCACATGAGCTTTTCACATGATACCAAAAATAATCGACAAGATGGCAATAACAAATGTCAACACATTTGATTTTTTCACAATAACTCAATCATCATATCAAAGGTATTCATACAGATATCCTCCATTCATGTTAGTTTGGAATTTATCTTTGAAAATGATCCAGTTCTTATTGTTTTTTTGTTAATGTTTTTGGTCATACATACAATCAAAATAAACCAGAAAAGCTATAATACTAGTGTGGAATTATATTTTGTTTTAAAACTTTTCGTCTCAAAATATGTGTGTATATGTATGAGCCTGTGCACATGTTGATCATTGTGTGTATAGTCATTCGCGATGTCCTAAAGTTTGTTTGGAAAAGTGGTTTTACATAAATGATGACAAATTAGAGCAAATTTCTGATTAAGAAAATAATTGATGACGCTGTTTGTATAGAAGCTTTGCATAATCTTTTGAACAGAGGTTTATAATATTTCCTCAAAAGACGCTTCATTGTCGGCGGTAGGTGACAGTAACTTATAACACTTTTCTAGTAATAATCTGATACAACTATCCAGGTATGAATTTATTTCTAAGCAGATCTGATTTTAACTTTTTAGTTTGCATTGGACATGTCTCGATAACAAATTTAAAATCTTTATATAAATTTGACAACTTCTACGGCAGCTGCCCTACCATTAAAATTCTCTTTCTTGTTTTGTTTGATGTTCTAGCCAAGGGAGTTTTAGGTAATTCGTTTGCAATTCTCCAAAGGCTAACACGGAAATGTTATTGATTGTCGATGAAAGACTTATGAGAATAGTTCATAGTGGCGCCTAGATAATATTTGGCTCTCTATACACTTTCTCTGAAGTTATATTTTAAAGGTAAAAACTGATTTTTCTTTATTGTCTTTTTCCATTGATATCAATATCAGTTTACATTGACAAAATGCTTTGCTAGAAATACTCTAATTCTTTCTGAAATGATAATTTTCAATCATTCCATTGACAAGATAATTTTATTACAGCAATCATATAATAAATTCAAATGATATTTAGACAATTTGAGAATAAATATTATAGTTTTTAAATGTATCCAAATTCACTAAATTTAATAAAAAAAATTGACGAAATTTTAAATTTACTTGCAAAACGGCATAAAGATGGAGATGATAGGAAGTATTATTTTGCGTTACAACTGTGCATTCCCTCCATTTATTATTTCTAACAGTTACATTCATCATTTGCTGAATTCCATGCTTTATTATGCTTCAAACAGATTAAATAATAATAATATCTTTGGCATAACTATTTTGTATTCATGAGACAATTCTACAGTTTTTGTGCAGTCTAGTTTTATCTTTATGCGTAAAGTTACCACGATACAGTATGATTATTTTTTTTTAATATTGCCAAACATAGAAAACTTCATGGGTATCGCATAATATAATATAATAATACATTCTTTTGTTTAAGAGCTATAAACTGTCAGTTGCTGAATCACAAAGCAAGCATACCCTAATGTAATGTACGAATAATGTGATAGAAGTGTCGCGAATGGAAAATCTAGTTGATTTAATAAGTAAACAAAAATGTTCAGAGAATATCATTCTTTCTTGCTTTCCTTCGAGACTTCCCTCGAGCAGTATATTGATTAAGCAGGCGTGGTCCACCGTTGAGTCGCCAGGAACATTACTTTTTGCTTTCTAGATATATAAGTTAAAACAGACATAGAAACATACGAATCATAGGAAAACTAAAACAAACCAACCTATGTTGGGTCTACCAAACGAGACATAGGACCAGATTATAAAATCTACAACTTAAGAGATTTAAATCTTTCATCTCTGGAGGTCGCAAACATTTTGAGCGTAATTTTGACGTTCAATTTTCAAACTATATTCCGTTACTTCTTCATAATTCTCTGAATATGATTCTAATCTGAGCATATCAAAACCTTTGCAGAGAACGATCCAAATCAAGAAGTATAACAATACATTATTATGAAGAAAACTATATTTCCTTTAGTAAATATTTTGTTGGCGATACAGAATTTATGTAGAAATTACGATATTCGATATTCTCCAAAAATGATTTTTAAGGAAAGAAAACTATTCCTCAAATGTTATTGGTTTATGCATCAATAACTACCGCAACTTTCTAAATGGTTTAAATTCACACAACTAATAAAAATTTAGTTTCAAAAAAGACTATGTTTACTAGTTAGTTATATATATATATATATATATATATATATATATATATATATATATATATATATATATAGTCTTTGTAGCATTTGCATATGTGTGTGTGTCTATATCATTTTAAGTTTAGTTTCTGACTTTAAATTGTAATGATCCTCTATCATCAAGACACATTTGTTAATATGTTGTCCACAGTTATAAAGTTCCATTTGAAGATATTGAGAGTATGAATTGTATAGGATCAATAAATATTTGTTCACGTAGGTATTTTTAATCGTTAATAAAAAGGTTAATATTTCATGTTGTGTACAACTCAGTGATCATTTCTCATTTGCTAATGGGTCAGGTGGTGTCTTTTAATAACTTAGTTGTTTTGCATCAGATGGGTTAGATCAAGCGGATCCTTTTGTGATGTGGTTTATTTACAATGTATCACATTCAAGTAGTAATTCAATGCGTCCCCCGTATGATGATATATACGTACGTGGAGCTGGGCAAACTATGTACTCTTATTTATATTGTTGCAATATCAGTGTTCAGATGCTTATATGTCGTGTTTATAGATTTATTTAGCTAACACATGTGTTTGAATTATTCATTTGAATTTTAAAAGGCACATTGAACTAAAGGAGGGGGGATCTTTGCTTCTTTCCGTAACTTATTGCATTATCAAAGATACGTAACTCAATGTAGGTGGTCAGTATTAAATTGTATCCAGACAAAGATGCAACTATTTCCTTCCAATATCTGAGATCAACCCTCTCTCTTTATTTCTTTTTATTCCCAATAATCAAATACACAAACATACACACATAATAAACATATACAAATGACGTCATACAATAATTGATTTATTATTTCATAGGTTATCGTTCTACGAGAATGTTTTCTGGATGCCGTAGGAGTTAGTTGATTTGACCTGTTAAGTCGTCGGAGTGATTTCGGTTGGTGGTCAACTTTTGGATGGCATGAATTATTTCATAAACGTATATTTAGTAATTAATAGCAAATTATCTTAACTTCATCTTCTGCAATCATATCTGCCAGAGTTTGTTTAATCCTCCATTTTCTCGTGTCTCTGTATTTTCCGACATTCCCAACACACACATACACACACACGCACGCACAACACAAATACACATACACACACTGAAGGGACGATCTGCATACAAAATTATCAAACAGTACTCGATAGATAATGACAATACTCTAAATATTCGCAACAGAAATCCAATCGTCAGGTGTAAAGTATAAAGTGACACCTTGATACACATATAGAGTTGCTTTCCTATCCGTTAATATATATGCTTTTCTGTTAGACCATATTTAGTATTCCGTTGTTTTTATGAGCAGCAGCCTCAGAGTCTGATATGTTTTGCTTAAAAAAAGATAATAAAAAGCAATATTTGCATACTACAAAAATGTATTATTGAGACGTGAGTGCAAGAGCTGTTATATTAAAAGTCATTGTTTGGGGAAGGGTTTGTTAGGGGGTCAAAGTATTTCATTTTGTTATGAGAACCCGATCTTAATCGCAATTTCTTCCAATCTGCTTTAACAAAACCATACCTTAAAGATGTGAAACATGACTGTAGTCTGTGATGATTCGCATTTTCAATTACTTCATAAGCATTCAGAATAACTGCTATTTATTTAGAAATCATGACGGTGTTCCAGTTGTTTTTGGATAATAGCACATAAAAAGCCTTACGTGTCCGAAGAGCAATATGAGTAAATGATCCCTTATTTGACTTCTTCCTCATCGTCTTTATTTCTATTTTGTAGACAATGTTCCTAACATTAACATTTTGGTGTACGTAGAGCTAACAAATCTTCGAAATTTTCTCCGTTCTCTTTCACTTACATCAATGTGACTCTGTTTGTTATTGCCAATGGATCTGTTATTGTTCTTTGCTTTTTTACGCTTTTCATGACACTGTTGAAACTCTCAAAGTAGGATAAACCGTATCGTCTAAAGCTTTCTGATGAAATATTTGAAAACCTTACAACAATTGTCGTTACCGTTGATATTTTTCCGATTCTCGCAAATATGTTCAATTTATTAAGGGTTTTAACTTTTGTTGCATGTTGGACAGCTCCGTGAGATTCCATTTAGGAGCTAAGTGCTCTATCCGTTGTTCACAATAACAGTACAGCTGCATCTGCCCTTTTCACTATCTCCTTAATAAAATAACAACATAATTATAATAGCTGTTTATGTGACTGTTATTTTCAATACTTTTTTAACAATATTCATAAACAGTATCGATGGGCAATTTAGGTGCTTTTGAGTATCTTTTTATTGCAGTATAATGTTATGTTACAAGAGTCTTAGTTTGTCTTGTAATTAGATGTTCTTTTGCAAAGTTTGGGTAAATTATCATTTTGCCCTTTTCCCATCCTTTTTCCACAGGAGAAGAAAATACACTGCATTGTATCTTTGTTGTTCCATAAGAGGAAGCAGAATATGCATATAAAAGAGGATTTACTTCCGAAAATTCTAAATGTTTTCATATCAATCTAAAACATTTGGAAAAAAGAGTGGATTTAAGATCTGTCTTATGTACCAGAATCTACACTGATTATTAGACAAATAGATTGACTAAATGTTTTGAGTTATTAACGCTTACAACAGTATCATAGCGGAATCTGTTTTAAAGATGTCAATAGTAATGCAATAATGATTTTTGAGTTAATAATCTCCTCCACTCACTCTCCTTTCTCTCTCTAAAGTTACATTTTGGTGCTTGTAAAGTGAGCATGTACATATCAAATTGTGCATGACGAGGTGCAATGTTGCAGTTTCCTGGATATAGTTTCTACATTGCATGCGTATTAAGTCAACTTGTATTCTTTAATCATCTTGCTCCATTTTGGTCACTTTCTGCTTGTAGTAATGAATACCTATTTTGTTTCCATAGAAAATACTTCATTACATTTATTTCATGTTTTCATCTTCATAGTTATAAAATGAACTCTTTCATTTATTTTCTAATTGAATCGAAACAAATCCTATCTCAAACGGTATACATGGGTTTCAAAGTAATCTGACTTAATAAAGACTAACCTCTGCATGGTATTGAAGATAAACTAACGTAGTTATATGTATCCAGAAATAAATCTGAGATACGCATATTCGCTTTGAAATAAAGAAGGGTATTCCAGTTAATTTATCATATATATATATATATATATATATATATATATATATATATATATATATATATATATATATATATATATATCCAATCTACTATGACAAGATGTGTTTGTCAGACGTTTATTCTAATCTGTGAATTTAAGATGCTAAATAAAATTAAAAATTTTCAGGTGGGCGCCATTAGAATACTTTAAAAACACAATAACTTTTTCAAGAAATTTTCATCGTTACTATATTCTGTTTTTGTTAACCGCTCTGTGTAATTATGTAACGGATACATTAACAAGTAAGGGAACGTCATTTCAAGCAACGTGCTTTTTAGCGAATCCCCATGAGTGTATGTATGTTTATTGTATTTTTGTTAGTCAGTCTTTCTTTACTTCTTACCATTACCCACGTCGTAAAGATAGTGCCTGTTTGCAAACTTTAGTTTCTTTATTGGTGTATGAATCATAATTCATTTATGTTTTGGTGAAGATGTTAGGACTAAATCTTGGTGCAAGACACAACATCAATTGTGATGGTTTAATTTTCTTAGTCTTATGAGTGCCTATTAGTCAATGATGGATTGCTGTCACTTAAATTACTGGAAGAGGGTTGTTTATATTAAAAAACCCTCAGGATCATGGTGTTGTGCATGGTGTTGTGCAGTCTCGTCTTGATGTAGATACTATTGGTAAATATTTAAACATTTGTTTATTCTTCTCATTTTATGCCAGTGGGATTGGGATTGTACATTAGTATGAATGCATTCGGAAGCGTACAATAACAAGTAAAAAATTTTAAAAAATCAAAAAGAATCCAAAACTAACATATAAGCAGTTCAATTACATATACGTAACAGATGTATTTTTAAACATGTATAAAATTACTTTATTTTCAAAGGTATTAATTGGGATTCATTCCTGGTCACTCCACATTAAAATATTCCATACTTGAGGTTCATTAGAACAATCTGAAATGTATTGTATTCTTTTTTGTGTTTTGTCAGAAACTTTCAATTAGAGAACACTGCGAAGTTTAGGAAAAAACATATTGTGTTATGATATATCTTACTGACATGTGATAACTACTTAAATTGGTATAAATATAAAGGAAAATATTTCTGTACTTTGTACTGTAGCATTTGATTTTAGTAATCAAGTGTCAGAAAACGTAATCAAAAATATTTGTATGCAGTCTTTAGACTTCTATTCTTCAAGAAGAACAAGCAAAAAACATCAGTTGCCAGAAATCAAAATCAATATTTGAATTAAATTGGTCTATTAATAATTTTTAATAAAGATATATATGAACCCATATCGTTTGATTCTACAAACACGCTTTATTACTAAAAGTTGAACAAACCATTTATACTCGAAATTTAAATTTTAGAGCAATGTGCTTCATGGGCACTATAATCAATAACAACAAAGTTTTAAACAAACTTACCTTTGGCAACATACATGATAAAAATTTAGCATCCACCGTGGTATCATGACACTCCTTTTCTTGTTATCTTCACAAAGAACGAAGACGGGCATGAGTAGATATTTTTCTCGTATCTTGCTCAAACTAGCTGATGAAAGATTTTGTGCTTTGTCAATTTCATTTTCAATCATTATTAACATTTGTTATATGTTTTATTCAAATTATATAAAGACACTTTATTGGCTGTTAACTTAATAAAATCGCCATTTGAATTGACACTAAATATTCGTGTTTTGTTTTTAAAGCAAGAACATTTACTAACGAGGTATTAGATTGCATTTACAATGACAGATTTATCGCGTCTTTCATTTATGGATATTTTATTCTGAATGGGAATGATACTCGATATTTTCGTGTTTTGGTTGCTTTTTAATTTTATGAGAATATTAAAAAGGTGACGGACGTACTGATGTTTCCATGTTATTTAAAACCAAGAGTATATTTTTATGCAATCCATGTTCACGTTCTCATATATAATATAAGAGATGTCTTTTATATGTTTAACTGAGGACGACATCTTTAACAGATTTTGATATATAACGATTTATTTCCTCCTCAATAAAAGAACAACACATTTTTAACGATTTCATCAGCTCTTTATAATTATACTGGCTGTTTACGACACTATAATGTTCTGCGTAATATATCGGTTTTATGTTGACGAACAGCCACATCAGTTTGACCAGTTTAAAAGATTCTAAAATGTATAATTATTTAAGCACTCTTTTCGTGTGATCCACGTGGTTCAAAACGCGCTATAAATCTAGTTTTAATCATTAAACCATAACATATTTAACAGGAACCCTCTGATGATTCTCGGCTTACCTTCACAGACCATAAGGTCGTATTTGTATTTAACAGCCAGCAGTTTTACAAGTGCATGTACCGGGATCAAAATGTTGACACATATCTGCAGAATTCCCAGTACGTCTTCCGTATATCGAGCCCAATTTATTATTTTTAATGGAATACCCGGGATTTTCCAAAACCAGTAGGCAGGACTACTGCCAGTTACATAATTGCTTTGTTATCCTCTCCTACAATACTCTGTTGTTGAAGTGCGCAGGTTGCAGAATGAGGCTCCTTCAGGCCTATGTGGAAATTTGCAACATAGTAATTGAATCTGTTATGCTTCAAATAATAATGTTATATCGCGAAATTATTGTATGTCTTGGTCCGAAGAAACTAAAATGGGGTGACATTAAAGTCTTCTTCAACTAAGGTAAATAGAACTGATTCATTGCAGTTACCACAAAGACAGCTTAATCAGCTTTATGCACCTAACCTAAAACAGAAATCGGAGCAAATTTGTATGCGCAACCCAATGGTGTAGTATTTCCAAATATCTTAATTGTATTTTAAAAACATATATTACCATATATACAGTTCGAGGCTATCCTATTTTGCTTTTCACAAATCGTTCTTCTCAGCATTAGAATTGTATTTACTAACATTTATTCATATTGCACACTCGACTGTGACCTAAGGGTTCAATCATGGCATATATGGACATCTAACAGTAAGCCAGGTCTAAACACTCAATACGATCCTACCTAAGTTCAAATTATACAAGGAGTTAACGTCCTTTGTTCATATGAAAAGTAGTTGGAGCGGCATCGAAACAAAATGTACTTAAAACAACTTAGAACGTTCCAATGAAAAACATGAATGTTTGGAAATTTAACTTGTTTTCCAGAAAGTTTATATTTTATTACAGAATTGACCACCTAAACCTTATTTGATTAACCGGAAATTTGAAACAGTATAGGGCTATAAAATCATAGAAATGTCAATTAGGATATATATATATATATATATATATATATATATATAAATATATATATATATATATATATATATATATATATATATATATATATATATAACTCTCTCTCTCTCTCTCTCTCTCTCTCTATATATATATATATATATATATATATATATATATATATATATATATATATGCAGCTGCAGCATCCATTTGTCGTGCTTATAAAGAATGTTGCACTTATCCCTATAGCCAAAAATCAATGAATTTAATTTTGCAGTCATTCAATATGTACATCATAACATGTTAAAAATGTTTTTTTACAAGTTCTTTAATATGATTGTTTATTGATTGATTTCAAATTTCTAGATGACTTTTAAATGGTTGTCTTGTCAATTATCTTGCTGATAGCTTAGTTAGAAACTAATTATACATAAGGGTATAAAATTATGAGGTTTATTAAAGAAATGTGAATTTAATGTTCCATGAAAGAAAGAATAAAAATCAAACTCAAAACTCTTATTATATGTAAACGTTATGCATCAGGAAAGAAAAGAGAATATAATAGCAGCTATGCCTTTCTCAACTGTGAGTTTGTTTCCCTTAATTATTTATGCGTGATTTTAGTTCTGCATACGTTCTGGATAATACTTAACAAGAAAACGAACATATAAAGGCGAAGACAAAACTGACTCTTTGACATATTCTTATGAATAAAATCAGAACGAAATTTTCAAATTACGTCAGACAACTCTTGTATTCTTTTCGCGTGTGTCCTACTTAGGTGTTTCGTCTGCTTATCTTGAACTTTATAATGTCTTCGCTGTTTTTGTGCAACATATGTACATTTCAAACAAACTCATTGCATGGTAATGATACTGGAAACTTTTGTATTTTATGTTTTGTATTTTTGCCGAAATGATTTTGAACATTTTATGGAGAATATTAAATCCGTGATTGAATCATTAAATATTCTATATGCTTGCTTTAAAAAAAACCCTTGTCTTTATCATAACAAGCGTCTCATTGTGTGTTAGCAGTAGACATCTTTACAACATTTTTTTGTTATCTAACTACGTATGACGTTCTGAATGAAAACAAAGTTTCCTTTATTCCGTTATGTCGTTACTGTAGTAGTGGTCAGTTTCTGAGGCTATTATGTTCTGCTTTTCTACAAGTAATGTATGGTTCTATGTTGACGAAAAGACACATCAATTTTAAAAGCTCTAAAGATATCCAAAATGTATAATTATTGTAAGCACTCTTCTCTAGCGATCCACTGGGCTGAAAGTAATATAAATGTATGACCTTTTAAAAGTCCTAAAACCATAAAACATTTCTTTTGCCACCATGATAACATACTCATATTATTCACTCATTGCAAATTACGCCGAACAAAATCAAAGGCAGAAATTGATATTTATTTTCTAATTGTACCATTGTTTCAATTGTCATTATATAAAGCGATAGTACGGTAAACAAATAAAATATAAGAATGTCTAGAAAATTTAACAAAGCCCTTAAAAGTCTTGACAAAGGTCTGATAATCTGTTAAATATGTATCGAAACATATTCAAGCTTTTAACTATATCACGAATAAGTAATTGCAATAAAAACACCTTAAACATTAACTAGCATAAAATCTTATCCTTTTACTGCAGCTTGGGTTATGACACCTTTAACAAATACATTTTACAAATATTTAATAACACTTAAACCTTGTTTCTTTTAAAAAAAATATTTTTCATATATATCGTTGAACCTTTTAAAAAATTATTTTTTACTTGTCATTCATTATTTACTGAATATACACAAAACATGGTGCAATATTAAATTTTAATACAATAGGTTATGCTGATTAAATGTAAAGTACGTACATAGGATTAAAATACAATATCATAAATTAGCAGCCATATTGTCACATTTACCAACGCATAAGATACTTGAGCGTTTTAACCACACATGACTAGTTATAAAATGAATTCATCCCGACAACAAAAGTAGAAAAAACGAACGAACTGATACTGAGCATGAATTAAACGAAATAATTATTTATTCATAGCTACAGGCAGTATTCTAGTTTACGTGTTCAAATACTTTAATATACTTTGCCACGAATGTAACGGTTTTTTAAAATGGGTTAGCTTAATTGTTATGAATAATATGTATTTTGACATCACTGACGTTATCATTTTAGGAAGCAAAACATTTTCAACATGGTGATAACAGCAAAGAATGCAATGGTAACTTATTTTATGTAGATAAAATGAAAACTTTAGTATTACCTTCGCCTTATCAAATATATACATATCTTTTTCATATACGTATCATTCGAACGATATCTTCAGGTCACACCCACACTATTAAAAAGTAATGCCAAAAATTATATTGCCGAGTCAACAACTTTTATTTTGTAGAGAAAATTCTGCCTTATCTGTAATGCAATATAAATTTTAAAACATATTCTTGTTGCCAGTATATTTTTTTGAATATTAGAAAAGATTGAAAAACAAATTTTGTAAAAGTCAACAAATAATGTTTTCCCTGGAATAAAAAGTGAAAATGAGGAAAAAAGTAACGGGATGAGGAAGTAAATCCCAGATTAATTCAATAATGACAGACAAGTACTAAAAATTTAAAGTCCTACAAAAATTTAGTAGAACTCAAAAAATCTAAGACGACGGTCAAGATGTGCCCGTGGTATTTCCTAGAGTGATAATGTGTCAACAGGCGTTTGTTGAATCACGGCAATATAATTCCAGGTTTGAATTCGTTATAAATTTCAGTGAATGTCCAAGAATTTTATCAAAACACTTTCGTATTACCTGTGAAAATAATCACTTGAATTCAATAGTTTAAAGAAATACATTCCTGTCAAAATGGACAGAGTATATAACACTAACTGAAAGTGCTAGATCTTAAAGCTCGACATAATTTTACCTTTAGTGACAAGATTATATAATCTTCTACTTGTCCTCGGGTTACAAAAAGCATTTTCTAAACATAAACTTTTGGGAAATAATCTTCATCAACAATCCTGATATTTACAAAATAAAAACGTCAGTTATTATTAAAAATCAGACCATGTCAGATACACTAAGGTAATTCCAAAATAGAGCCTTAGTCCCAAATAAATATATTTACTTCTATTGATACTAATTATCATCTTAATCACATGCACATATATGATAGTTTAGCTATGTAAAAGTACTTTACATAAAACTTCGATTAAGATCCGGCATACAATGAAAAAAATTATAATAGCTTATAATGAAATTTTAACATTTTATAAGAAGCTAAGGTCAAATGGAATATACATAAAACTTTTATACACTTTGTTCGTTAATCACATATGACCAGAATAAGCCATGAATATTAACTATATGAATATTGTGACTTTAAGTAGTATATTGTTAGAGCTTTTAGATCAAGCCTACTGCAACAGGTCTCTCTGTTACATGCTTTTACCCTTACGTCACCGGTGAGTGAATACAGCATGGGTGAAATTTAAGCAGTAAATATAGCTATATTGGTGAGATGAATGATTTATGAATAGTAAACTAGAATAGCGTAAGGCTATGCACCTGATATTAACTGTTTCAAAAATACAACTAAAACATTTTGGAAATACAATTTCAACACGTTTGGTCGCGCAGTCCGTGTTGTTTTCCTTTAGATGCGTGAATCCGATTGAGTTGTATATGGATTAACTACATGGAATCATTTCCAGTTAAATTGGTCGGAGAAAGTTATAAAGTCACCAAACTCATTTCCTATTGCGCTCTTTATTTTTTTTAGATTCCTTGGACACAAGCAAACATTAACTTAGAGATATGACATTATTATTTGAAACATTACAGGTTCAATTTTTATGTTACAATTTTCCACATGTGCATCACACGGACAAAACACCTTGATATTTCCTGTACTTAAAACTGTAATATACTTGCAATTTATTAAATTTACAATCGTTTAATCAACCATACTTATTGAACGCACTCATTGTTAATTTTACTGACGCGGAGGACACTGACGCGGGAGAAATCAAGACCATCTTATTCAGGTAAAATATTCGGATAGAACCCAAACTATATATAACTACTTGCCGACTATATACTTTTGAAAGTTGCTCTGTCGTAATTAGCAATATTAGCGTAACAGGACATTAACACGAATTGTTGATGCATTTCTAACACCGTCTGGTAACACCCTGCACGAAAGATTCGTTTGTCATCATGTAATTCATTATTATCTTATTGACAATCAAGAACTATTATCAGCGACGACTGCGCGACGTCAACAGAATATTATATACATTCATTCAAAATCACACACATATGTGTTTGTCTATGTTTAAAGATAAATGTCTGCCAATCACCAACGAAATTCTCCGTCTGATCACTTAACTGATTGAAGCTAGTAATGACAACATTCCATGTTAACCACCCTCTGACAAAACCGCAATTTAGTTATTCGGGGTAAGATCCATGGACGGACGGAATCGAATATTAGGTTAACTGTAATACACGAGCACCGACACTAGTGCGATCTCATGTGTGCGATCTTTCCTCGTGGTGAGTAGTGTATCAAACGTCATATCAAATTCTGTTTTTTTATGAGATGGTGATCATCAAAGAATCTTTCTGAGGATAATATTTAGTTGTTAGTTTTTACATGATGATATGTCTGCCTAAGGCGTTAGGGTTACCCCATGAAATTCTTTCGTTACTTTAGGGGACAACATTTTGATATTTTATTTTTTAATATTGTCTATTGAGAACATTATACACAATTGACCAAAATATATTTCTTAACTTTATGATGTGGAGTAGTATATTTCCTCTGAAAGCATGGATGTTTAAGGTGTATACATGATTTCATATCAAAAAATCTTCATTTCGTACTGGAGCCAATGAAAGCTTACAAAATTATAGCAGAGAAAACTATAATTCGTATGGTTCATGCACCCTGTTGAAAATCATTTGACAACTGAATTACATCAATATTTTGCTTGTTGCAATCAAAGAAAGATTAGCCTTGACAACGTGGAGAATCGCTGTCCTTTGCAAACAATATAAAAGTTCGATTTCGAGAATTAATTTCAAGCGCTTAAAATATACAGGTAAAATGCAATTAAAAAAGTTTAAAATTATTGTTACAAACATTTATGAATAAATATCAAATAACATTTTGCATTCTAAATTGTATTTTATATTGGCTTATGATAATTATTTCAGTAGTAGTATCAGTAGCTTTGTTGTTTTTCTTATTCTTGATTTTAATGTTAGGATTGACCACCCTTAGATATCATGTGATTGGTTGTTGCTCTTTATCCTTAGATCGGGGTATTACAAGTCTTTAACTCTCTCTCTCTCTCTCTCTCTCTCTCTCTCTCTCTCTCTCTCTCTCTCTCTCTCTCTCTCTCTCTCTCTCTCTCTCTCTCTCTCTCTCTCTCTCTCTCTCTCTAATTCTCTCTCTCACTCTATTTCTCTGTCTGTCTGTCTCTCTCTGTCTCTGTCTCTCTGTCTCTCTCTCTCTCTCTCTCTCTCTCTCTCTCTCTCTCTCTCTCTCTCAGTTCTCGTACTGGAATAATGATTATCGTAAACATACTTGTATGAATAGTTCAATGTAATGTGCAGATTGTTACATAATCTTAAAAGATAACAATCTTAAACTTGAACAATGAGATTAAACATATGTTGAATTTTCATCTTGCGTGGTTATAGTTCAAATTATGAGTAAATGTTATGAATACGTAAACGAGGTTAACAACCAGAAGTGATTCATAAAAGGAACAAACACACTAGCCAATATTACGCATTACAACGTACAAACATGAACTCAAAAATGAGAGAATGAATATCATAAAAATGGAAATGCAAAATAAAGTAAATGGAAAATACAAAATTCAAGCAATAAATTGAGTTTCCGATTGAACACGTATAAGGCATTAAATACGACGTGTATGGTGGTAATGGTGGGGTAACTGGTGAATGGCGCCAATATTTACAGACTTTGAGGTGTAATGCACTCGAGTTTGCAGATATTGAGGATTTGATCGAGTAAGATTTGTCTGATATAATGGTTGCCAGCTCCTTCCGGTAGGTTGGTGCTTCCTCCCTAATTGTTCTCCACCAAATATACTGAGCGCAATGTATATTTGTGTTGAAAATTGTATTAAACCTCACATAATCGAAACGTCAGTTATCAAGCCCAAGCTGCTTTTAAATTGATTTTCCAATACACTTCAATACAACTGATGCAAACTACATGTCCCCATAGGGGGTAAAGTTCAGGTAATTGTAATGTTGAATTATAGTGCAGATTGAAATTTAAATTCTACAACTGTAATCTTTTGATGGATGAAGCAAAGGATAAACAAAAATGAGGAAAATATCAAAACTACAGTAGGTGGTTGGGCTATAATTTTTCGTCATATGCACAATAATAAAGGCAGGATGTTGGCTATTTGATATTAATTTTTAAATCTTTGTTAAAGTACTCACATACGTTTGTTTGGATACATTTACCGGTATGCATTGCTGCTGTTACTAGATGCATTACATTTAGAAGAAAGACTTGAACAATTCTTTCATTTGTTAACAGTTCTTAAATTTTGAAGCAATAACATGCGCTTACACGTTTCTTCCATAAATCTAGATGATTTATGTTAAAGAATGTTATCAAATTGTCTAGTGGTTGGTATTCAACGGTAGGTATCATGCAATCAATATGATGATAATCAATTCCAAGACATTTCTTTCAAACAAGACAATTAGGAATTTTATATTTAGTATTGTTTTGCAGTCAAACACAATAGGCCACTCATTGCAACAAGTAGCAAACGAGCATAATAGAGGAATGTAAATAAATAATATATTTGTCTTAATACTATCCTCTGTCGATGTGGACTCGGTGGCGCCAAAGATGTAATATTTCAATTCACATTGATTAATTTGATCCATGTAAACTTAACCTACAAGCATCACAATTCATAAGGTGGCCATGAACCTTTAAGTTCATGTTCATTTATATATGATGGTCATGATGAAGGTTTGTTTCAATATATAATCATATTATATATTAGCATAGCAAACTGTTTTGTGAATTTAACGAACTATTTGGAAAAATATCTAATAAAATCATGTTTGAAACGAATGCAGCAATGCATTCTTCTTTCTCATGTTGCTCAAGGGACACGTACAGCTTTAGCGTGTGCTATTCCGCTAACACAAATGAAATACTGTCAGGTTTTTACTAGAAAAAACCGACAAATTCTAAGTGCTAACAAATTATATTTTAAACAGAAATTATCCCAGACTGCAATTACTTTTCACACATTCAAATTATATTTTGGAACTAAATGTGGAAGTTGCGATATATTGAAGGTTCTTAATATATAATGAAGCACTTCTTCAGCATCCCAGTTGCAACCTTCGAAAGAGTTTCATTTGCGATCTATCCACGTACTTCTGAAAGAAAAGACATTCTTTAAGCATATGCAATTCCGTATGGCATTTCCTTGCTTTCGTTTGCGCAAATGGTATCATTTCGTACAGATAATGCAACGAAAAACAAAATATGTCATTGGCAACCAAAATTTATTCTTACTGAGAAGAACATTAGTATTATAAGACGATCCAAACGGCTTTACATGAGGGGTTGTGAATATATGATATTAATATAATGAAAATAGAAAAATACCACTTGCTAGAACATTTAACAATGGTGTCATATATTATCTTAGAATTGTTAGTAATTTCGGACTAGTTGTGTTTGTGTGTGTGATTATGTGTGTGTGTTTGTGTGTGTATGTGTGTGTTCAGTGAAACTTAAAATGACAAACACATAAATATTTGGGAAAATGAAGTGTGTAGACACAATGACATCTGTTGAATAACTTGCAAATAATATCACTGAATTTTTAACAACCATCCGAAATGACGTCAATGATTTTCAGCCTCCAATCGTATCATTTTTTAACATCAGTAAAACGAAAAGGACATTTTCTTGGACCAATCACTTTAAATATATTAAAACAATGAATGTATACCTTTATTCAATATTATATATATATATATATATATATATATATATATATATATATATATATATATATATATATATATATATATATATATATAGCAAATTATCTATGTATTTGAGTGTGTGTAACTGCATCAAAAATCAATCTGACACTATGAACAAGTAAAGCATATCTTCCAATTAGTTAGCATATGTCTTTCTAATGTGTACTGATCTTTGCTTTTAATTAATTGTTATTAGTTGCGTGAATTTATACTTGAACACATTTATTTACTTACTTACCAATAAATCGATAATATTTAATACAGTTTAGTGTTTTTTAAACAAAGAATATCCATAATTTTCCCAACATCTATTCCCATAAAAAAATTTACTACACGATATACGTTTCGCCGTTAGCGGAGATTTGTTATACTTCTTGATCTGGATTGCTTTCTACAATAATCAGACTATAATCTTAACAAATCATGGATATGTAAGAGGGGGAATGTTTTGCATATTTATAATATAAGCTACATAGTAAATGTGTGCTACCTCTGCGATTTTCAGCTGAGAGATCGAATCTCCAAAGATGAAGTTATTCGGGTCTGATCCTATAGTCTTCTAGTAATATCCATTGTTGAATTGATGTTATTACTTTAAGGTTTACTTTGATGCGTATGTGTCATATGTTTAGTTAGTGGCAACCTGGAACAGGCGTAACTGGGAAGCTATAACCTAACGTTTCTAATGACGAAACGGTCGGTCGCGGCTCTTCAATAAAGGTAATTTGAATGGTAAGAAAGAGCTAATGATATTATTATATTATTTTTACTTATTCTCTACACTTTATCTCTCATTCTCTCTGCTTCTGTAAGATCACACATAATTTCTAACAGGGATTACTTGTTGTGCCATTCGGCAACTGACAGTGTATAGCTCTTAAACAATAGAACGTATTCATACAAAATGTAATGCGGGACCCAGTTGATGAATATTTCAGCATGTGTTCATACAGCATCGTAGCAGTCTCGATACATAAGCAATAAACTAGCAGATGGTTACTGTAGAGTTTTATCTTTATTATAAATTAAAATTAGGCTAGGGTCTTTATGATTATGTTTTGCTCTGATGCATAATCAAACATGTAAATTCAGTAAATGATGAATTTAATGCACGAAAAAATTCTGAAAGGGAACACTGAGATGTAATTAGAACAAAAACTACAAACCATCTCCCTCCCATATATTGCTTGGAGTAAATTTAATATTGCGTGAACTAGTTATTATTTTTAGTGAAATACAATAAAGCATTATTTCTAAGTTTATAAATAATTGTCTGATGAAAAGAAATTATATGATTTATTTTGCAGATTGTTGAAGCATTATAAAACATTTTTATAATATTGCTGATACAGTCAACTTCACTCAAGAATGAAAGTAATCTATTAATTCAGAAAGAAATAGAGCATCTATAGCTAATCACTCTATCAATCTAACTCTTAATAAGGAGTAGTATAATGCAAAATTCATCAAACTTAATTTATAACCAAGCAAACGTTCATAGCGATTGCTATTTGTATTATTTGTGTTATATGAAAGATCGTTTGTCCGATGCGTTTGCCACACTGTGAATGTGAGGAGAAGAACGAATAAAAACAATGTCAAAGCTACAGTCAATTAGTAAAACGTCACCAAATATTGCATCTCAGATGAACAGTGCCTTCGGTTGATCGAATTATTCCTCATTAAGTCCGGTATAAGATGAACATACCATAGATCCGATCAGAATGAATACCATATAGATTTTTTAAATTAAAATATACTAATATGTTTTAGGGAGAACAAGCATCCTGGCAAAGTATTCAACTGCTCACGTCATCATGTTACTAATACATGCACGCATAAGTTACGGGTTTGCATTTAAATTGTAAAATTGGACAATTCACTTCAACAGGTTAACGTTTAACACGATCGTATGTAAAAGAGGGCGGATCTTGAAATGGAGCATATTCATTTTTATCATGTCATTCATCATCAGCTGGAGAGTAACCGATTGGGCCAAGGGTGTGTTAAATGTTTTTGTAACGGGTATTTATATGAGAACACAATCTTGTGAGGAGATGTATGCCAGCTGTAGAGGCAGAAAAGATAAGAACTGTAGTGAACCAGAAATAAGAGGACTGGAAGTATTCCTTTGTGTCTTACCGTGCATTACTGCCAGTATGATGGGCACCGCAGAATCGGAAGCAACTGAGATTGTAGCAGTGGATGCTCAAGGTAAATATGGTCTCTTTCACACACACGCACACACACAAACACGTACATACACAGCTCATACGTTTCATTATTCACCACAGTCATTTAAAGGTTTTAATGAATTGTACAGGAGCACCACTGACGTCATGGAATACTACATAAGAAGACGTGTTCTGAATATACTATCATATACATGATTTTTCCTTGTAGTAAAAATTGAGTTTAAACAGCAAATATGAAACAAAGAATCGTCGTGCTTCAGGACATTAAGAAATATCTGTAACACTGCTCGTTTAATATTTTGTTTCAACTATGTTACAAAATGTAGGAATTTTATCTGATAGGGATACATTATTTAATGAAAGTAATCAGGCCTTGAACCAAATATGTTCTAGCAGAAATGTGAATTATGGTACATAAGTCGGTTTTATTCTCATGCAAACGGGTTTTGCTTTACATTTCGAAGACAAAAGTTCATTCTATGTTTTATCAAATGATGAATATAAACTGCTGCATGATAAAAGTTTTGTTTTCATTTTATTGTGCTTACCCTCTAGCATTTAAGATAATTAATTTTTATTGAATAGAGTATTATAAGTAAATTTTCATAATGTTATCACTTGCAGCAAGTATTTTTATATATTTTAACCCAATCATACGTTATGTTATGGCTGGTCAATATGTTAATATATTAACCTAATTATTTTATGCATTTTATTTTGGAAATATGATATTCTAGTCTATTGTAGTTTTTATTTCCTAAATGGCGTAGCATGATCTTTGTTTCATAAAAATGTCTTTTATGTTGTTGAAATCGTCAATTATTTATACAAATTGTACGTTTCTCTTTCTTTTAAATTCATATGTCTTTGATTATTTCAAAATTATCAAATGTTTTTTTGTTGCTGATATTTTGCTTATTTCAGCCAATGATGAAGGGATTCCTGCAAAAGACAGTTAGTGTTTATACTATGCAAAATCTAGTACTATTATTTTTTTATGATATTCATACAACTGCTATCGAGTAATCATATTCATGAAATTTAAACTTGATGATATTGGTACTCAAGCATTACTGCTGGAAAGATGTTTGATTCACAGAACGATTGTCAAATACCTGTACCGTATAAAATGAATAAAACATTTTATCAGTCTCAAATAGTTTAATCCCTGTTCAGTGTTTCCTTAGCAAACTTAAATTAGGTTTGGTTTTCACTGTTCTTTGAACAAAGCTCCAAGCATGATTATATCAATTTTTCTGATACTGCCATAGAAATCTTGATGTACGTATCTTCCATATGCGCCGTATTTTATCAGATATTGTTACTGCAACATTATTAGTACACATTTCCTGGAAAAGGTTTATATTTCCGTAAATCAAACATTCTCTACAAAATTAAAATTAATAATACTTGTGCAATCCACCCATGACGCTTTACCTATAGCTTTCTAGTTTTAATGTCCTTTCGACGATCTATAAAAGACAACATTTGCAATATTTAACAGCTCAACTTGAATAAAAAGAAAGCTTTGAAAACTTTTGCTATTCGAAAATCTGACATGCATTCCTTTTTTAAGTCGCTTTCAAATATTTTGGCAGCGTATACTGGTGAAACAGGATATATCTTGTTTGCGCAATAAAATTGTAAATACAATATCATTTCCACTGTTACATATATAACTTTCCTTGTATCACTAGCAAATATATCGTATAAAAATTGTCCAAGAATTTCCTATTCTGATATACACATTTAAAGATCGAAATATTTAGATTGTTTTGAGTTTTCAAATCAATTTTGCAATATCAGTACATATCGCGCATGATTGCTAAAAACACCAGGCAATTGTTGGCTGGAATAATGTTCGAAAATTGTCATATAATTTAAAGTTATCTATGGTGTCGGTTTAACAGAAAAAAACAGGACAAAATCACTTTGAAGGGTATCAGACATGCTGTTGTATCAAGATTGAGTGTGGGGGTGAATGCAGGACGTGTGCTAGGATTGCACTGATCGTTCAAGAAATCATACTACTTGAAGTGTGTTAGTTTAAAAGCGTAAACAAACTATAACAAGACAAAAATGAGCTTATAACTTATTATGTTTCGAAAATCTTGTATTGATCATAGAATGTTCACTTCAGTAGAGAATTTGTCTTTGATTTCAAAACGGAGATGGTATTTTGAGTTAATATTTTCTGTCCCTAAAACAAAAATGGCAGCACAGGTACATTAGTAGTCTGTATTTTCTAACCGATTATTTGATGGAATACTCTTTTCTTGATCCATTGGTGAAGCCTCTATAATAAATCTTTTTTCTGATATCAAAAGAGTTGGGTCAGTCTATATATACATCAAAATACTTCCTTTTTCTTTCCTTCATACATATATCTTCAATTCGTGTTAGTATGGAAACAGGAAAAATGACATGAAACAATGAAAATAACCCAGATTTATTTTCACACAATGATGTTGTCATGCATCTGATTAAAATAAAACCAAGACGCTAAAATCTAGAAAAGATTTTATTTTTATTAAAGCATGCTAATATTAGCTTTAGTTTGTCAACCTAAGAAGTTTGATATAATTGCTTCTCTCCAAGATTCTGCCGATTTACACATAAATAGAAACACACAAATATACTAACGTATATTAGAATATAAATACTCACATACATACATACATACATACATACATACATACATACATACATACATACATACATACATACATACATACATACATACATACATACATACATACATACATACATACATACATACATACATACATACATACATACATACATACATACATACATACATACAAACGGACAGAATAAGATTCTTAAATATATGTGGGAGGACAAAAAGATTTTGTACAACCGCATAATGGTATTTGTCCATTCTGTACAATTTCCTTGTGAAGACACTGATTTTTGAGCTCGTGACTTGCTGTTGCATTTGACATAGTTTAAAGTCAGAATGTGTACGTAAGACTAGTCTTATCAAACATTCTTCAAAATTTAAAAGTTTTTGTCCAGAATTTTACTGCTGAAATTAAAATATCATTTTGTAAAAAGAATTTAATATAGTAAACGACAAAGTGTATACAGACTAAACAAGAGGTGTTAGTTCTATCTTCATTTTGGAGGATCGAACAATTATTGTAGTGTTTTGTCCTAGCGAGATACATAGGATCTCATGTGTTGTCTCTTATAACAAGTAACTCCATAAAATAAACAAAACAATAGAACGTGGTGAATTTTACATCTGCCAAAATTAGTTGATTTTATATAGATGCTATGGCGACTGAAGGTGGTTACATAATATGGTAAGCAACTAAATATTTACAAATTGATATAAAGAAAACTAAATCGTAACAAGTAATTGGCCGGTTGAAGAATACTATATAGAGGATCACAAATGGGCAACGATTTAATATTGAATTTATGAAACAAGTTGAATAATTTCAAGCTTTTGCGAGCCTTGGCTAGCAAAAGCAAACCATTATTCAACGAGTATCATAAATTTAATATTAAATCGTTACCCATTTGAGATTCTGTTTATCACATAGTTTTTATTTCAATGGAAATTATTTAGATATAAGAGCGAATAATTTCGTTCATTCTGACAGACGGTGTACCTTTCATTTGTTTTGCATAAAATATAGTCCGAAACAAAGAGGAACTGGTAAAATTAGACTGTACTGTTTTACAAACTATAAATCAAAGAAAAAGCTTCCATCCGAATAAACAGAACATTTTGTAACCACAAAATCATTTTTCAAAACAGAATTATAAATGTGATGCTGCCACATTGTTCTACGGTACACAGTTATCATACACCAGGCCAACAGTAGAATATACGTGTGCCCTAAAATGTGTGCTTAAAACGTTACATTCTTGCGATTTTCATTTGAAATTGGATTACCGGATGCAAAAGTCCCACATTTACTGCACATCTTTTATGATAGCTGTAGTGTTTGATTTGAAAAATAGACTGCACAGAAGACGTCAACAAATTTATTTTAGTGTCTGATTAACATGTCATATATGCTACGTAAAAATGCTGTGGTTGGATAAAGATCTGTCAATAGGCCCATTCATGTCCAGATTACTCTCCGAACACAGGTGAGTTTGTTTACTTCGTTAAGTTAACATTCAAAACATGCTCGGATAAACTGTGGATTCTATATCTGTTACTGAAATACGCACCCCACCGACCCCGCTATCCCTTAGTATTTTTCGTTATTGTCATTCTTCTCTTGTAGTTTTATGACATTTTCTTATAATGATCTTGTTAAACATGATATAATGACCCTTTGTGGGAGTAGCATATCCATATTGAGACAACCCATATATTTCATCAATTTCCATTTGCGAAACGAGTTAAAAAATGGCCTCCAAAAAAATGTTTATTCAAATCAAAACCTTCCAGAAGGCGGGTTTAAATACGTTTTCCCACTGTTGCAGACAATCATTAAAGACATTAATGCACAATAATTTCATGATATCATCTGGACCAATCAGAATCTCATAAAATGATATGCTCACGTGTTATAATATCAAAACTTTGAACCTGCACGCACTGTAGGAAAACAATACCAACTATGTGATAAAATTTAATATTCCCTTCTGGAATCGGACGTATTAAAAAAACGATTGAGCGAATAAATCAGTACATTAATCTAATCTAATCACCTAGTATTTGAAGTTAAGAAAGAAATTAAAGCAGTAATTATTTTTCAACTTTGACAATGCTGCGATGATATTAAGTTTGTTGTAAGGCAAATGTAATAAGTTTTAAAAGTCTGAACGATGGATATATAATGGCTTTAGTGGGTTTGCCGTATCAAAACGTTAAGCTGATGTTACGGTAACCTAGAAATAGTGATTTTAAAACAATTTTTATTGTTACTTATATGATATATATATATATATATATATATATATATATATATATATATATATATATATATATATATATATATATATATATATATATATATATATATGCATGTATCTATGTATGGGAATTGAAACCAGTTTTCTTTAGTTCGTGTAGAATTCAAGGCATATAAAGTTTAAAAGAATTTATTATTCATTTATCATATTTATCGTGCTCTCATATTCATAGAATTTTTTAAAGATTGCCACAGTAATTTATCATCAACTAGCAAGTCCTTATAATGCTAAGACGAGGCTGAATGTGTGTCATTCATTTTTAGTCGTATTAAGGCACGGTTCTTTGTGGTCGATAGTCCTCTTCCAGCCGGAAAAAATGACAGAGCGAGAGACAGAGTCCCATTCACGGTGATGTCAGATTCTACATAAAATGTTCTGTCTACCTTGCCTACAGTCTTTTAACATTTCTCGCAAACGTGTGTGCTTGATTTTGCGGCAAAACTATACCTAAACAATCTATGATAAAGCCGAATAAAACTTTTTTTAAATTGTATAGAAGAAAACAAAATGTTGTCAAGGAAACATTAAAAATATTAAACATTTTAAACAAAACTAAAATGTGTGTTATGCAAGATAAAATGATGAGCAGTAAAATATGTCTAAAAAATATATATTAAGTGACAGATAATGGTAGAAAAGGTATTTAAATAAGATAGGAATAAACCCCACTTATATTCATGCAGCGCATAAGACAGACTGACAATTTACTGATCTTCAATTCTGGCAGAAGATTGAACAAGTATTCTCTACATCTTACACATACGAGGTTTTTCTGAAACGACCAGATGGGCCACGTAATGCCACTAGAAATTAAGGAATCGAAATTGAAACCAAGTATATTAAGTAAATAATGAACATACAAATGTAAGAAACTTACTTAATTCAAAGAAAAGCACAAACCGGACTGAAACACATTCTTTTTCCTGCAACATTAAAACAAATATATAATTAGAAAGGTAATGAAATAACATTCAAAGAGAAATTAGCGTACTGGATCTGAATAATAAAAATAGAATAAATTGTGAGTTGAATTAAATAAAATTATGACTAACGTCTGGATTAATAAGTGGTCGGAGAGTTTTCTTTAAAATAATGATTAATTTCAGTTTTAGAGAGAATATCTGAATGAGATAAAAATAAACTATGCTCAGATATGTGCTAACAGTGATGCAGTAACCATATCTCCTTAAACAAAGCGCCAGGGGATGATACGTATATCAAGATGTCCAGGCCAATATCAGAAAGACTGATAATCATGCTTGGAGCTTTATCCAGAATGCAATAAAAATCAAACTTAATATAAATTTGCTAATGACACGATAAATTCCGGTGAAGCTATTTCTTAATAAAAGTATTTCCATTCAATTTATACAGTACATGCAACAGAGATGTATCCAACGGTAGTGACTGACATCACGAAAATGGTTGTAATATATCTTAGGACCCGTCCTCATACATACGATCGTTTTAAACATTAGCCTGTTGAAGTGAATTTTCCAGTTTTACAATTTAAAAGCAAATTCTTAAATCATGAGCACATGATAACGTAAACCGCATAAAAAAAACTGTCTTTGAAATAAAACAAATCTTTCACTGCCGTCAACTGTAAATTTAAACATTCTTCAAACACAAAGATCACAATCGTTTACCAACGCCAGCATAGAATGAAAGCATACATTTAATTTACATTAGAATGATTCCATTCAGAGATTAAAATGCACGAACAAAATAGTCATTGGCGCAGCCTTGACCATATATATCTCATCATTATATATTATGGACATCACACATATGAGATTCTGTGATTGTCATATTTAGAATATGTATCTTATTGTATGCATTATGTTCAAAGTTCATTCCCATACGGAGACCTCTCTCTGTCTGTCTGTCTCTGTCTCTGTCTCTGTCTCTCTCTCTCACTCTCACTCTCTCTCTCTCTCTAAAAATTGACACACCTTTGCTCATGAATCGTGCAATCACTGACATACATGCACTGTTCCTATTATATATTTATTGTCACGCAATTAGAAAAATATATGATTATGTCAGTAAAAAATTTCATTAAATAACTTGAAGGACTAATATAAACGCTGGCAAGAAGACGTTTAGGTTGGAAGATAGCTTAGCTAGAGTTGTTGACAGTCTCTAAGAATTCATACTTTTTGCTCATTCCTTTGTAAATGTGTCTACATCAGCATTCTCTTAAAAGCGTGATATATTCTTCTAAAACAAATGCAATTTCTTTCATCAGACAAATATTTCTGAAATAAGTAGAAGTACATTCTTTCACCAAATCTAAACTTTAATTCCCGCAATTCCAAATGTTCTTCAATTATGGTGTGGAGAGGGAGATGGTCTGTGTATTTTTTTCTGCTAAAACTCTGTAATCCATAATAGAATTATTTCTCGCATTAAGTTCATCGTTAACCCAACTTCATGTTTTATTACACTCCAAACACAAAAATAATCTTAAAACCCCTAGCATAATTTTACGACTCTACATCGACCGTCTATAATAGTGTATTACTTATTCATCAAAACTGCCACGTTGTTGTATAAATATTTGTTATAATATTTAGCAACTTAGAAAATGTTCAGTATCGCCTTACATCTAGTAACAATACTTTCCATTGTTTAAGAGTTATAAACTGTCAGTTGCCAGATTACAAAGCAAGCAACCCCTGATAGAAATAATGTTTGATTTTATAGAAGTGGCGAAAATAGGAGATCTAGTGCATACCATAAGTGAAAATGATTAACGAATATCATTTGCTCTTGCTCACCATTCAAATTACCCTTGATGAAGAACCGTGGCGGTCACTTTAGTCATCAGAAAAGTTAGGACATTAGATTTCCAGAAAAATCTGTTCCAGCTTGCCACAAATTGAACATATAACACATGAGAATCAAAGTAAAACCTAATGTATATATATATATATATATATATATATATATATATATATATATATATATATATATATATGCATCAGTTGCCTGTATTATAATCTGATTATTGTAAACAAAACTAATCCAGTTCATGACGTATAAAAATGTCAGCTGACGACCGAACACATATATCATGTAGTAAATCTATTATGGACGAAACAAGTTAAGATATATTGTGGAAATTATTCAAGAGCTTTTGTTTTAAAAACAATAAATATATTGATTAAATATTATCAATCTTTTGGTCAATCAGTAAAGCAACTTGCTAAAACATTTAAATTAACGCAACCAATAACAACAAGTTATAAGATGAAAACGGCAATTGAGCATTAGAAAGACAAATGCTGAATAATTGGACGATGAGATTTATTCGTATATAATGTCAGATAAATTTTAGATCTAGGTAGTCAGTCTTGTTTCCCACGCAGAAAACTAAGATGCTACAAACTATTTCCTTCTAATATCTGAGAATATCTCTTTATCTTGTTCTTTCTCTATATCCCATTCACGAACACACACAAATACATACATACAGTACCGAATAAAGTCAAACAATCATTGCTTTGCTAGTATTAAAGTTCTAGCTCAACGACATGTCAGTGTGTTTTCGAATAGAAGGAATGAAAAGATTTGACGCTGAAACGTGGAAAGTCGTCAGTGTCATTTCAAGTTGGTTGTTAAGATCTGAATGATATTTTTCGCTAGCTACTCATCAGATGCAGTTATATCTACTCGCTTCATTTTCCCCACTATTTCTATGTCTATCATTTCCGGATAACTTGAACATACACACCCACACACAAACTTAGTACGAAATTACAAACATAACTGTGCAAGAAAAGTGACACTATTTTAAAATTTCACACCTGAAACTTTTCTTTGCCAGAAGCATTTTTCCATTTTCATTATAATAATATCATGATATCTTCAAAATCGTTATGTGTAAGCATTGGGATCGTCTTATAATATAAATGTTTACCTTCTCAGTGCGAATACATCCTTAGTCGCTAATAACATATCATGATTTCCTTTACATTCTCTGTGTATAATGGTATGATTTGTGCAAACGAAATAAATGAAACGCAATATGCAATTGCGCTTATTAATAAGCAACTGGTTTCTTTAAGAATTCTGTGGAAAGGTTGCACTTTTACATTTTGTGTGAGGAATTAGGATGTCGTGCATATTTATACTTCGTTAGAAGTCGGAATGCATAGGCTTTTTCTAGTAAAAACCTGACAGTATTTCATTTGTGTTACTGTCATACCATACACTAATGCTTTATATGTCCTACGAGCACAAATAGCATAGAATATATCGCTATACTCTTTTAAACATTGATTTTGATAGATAAATTTGTTTCGAACAAATTCATTATATCCACAAAGCAATTTCATCTACGAATATATAATGCAATTATACTAGAAAACAAAATTCATCGTAAAATAATATGTAAATGAATATGAGCAAAGCCTAATGGTTATCTCATGAAGTTGGTGCGTGTCGGCTACGTAAACACGTATCATATTAATAATGGTGAATTTCAATAGTACAGCTTCAGGACCACAGTTTCTATATCTCCAAATGATACTATTGAGACCAATTCATTGTTTATTCTTATTCCTCCAGTTTCAGTGTTTGCCACTTGTTGCAATGAATGACCTAAACAAAATTACATATTAAATTGCTTATTGTCCTTTTTTCATTTATTTGACAAATTTCTTGGAATTGATTGGTACCATATTGATTGAACGAGACCTTCAACTGAATACCAGCTAATATACATTTTAGAAATATTTTATGACCTCAATCATGTTGATATTATGTCAATTAATAATGTTGGAAAAAACGTTGAAGCCAATTTTATGGCTTCAAAACTTAATGGTAATGATACATTATATTAGCAGGCACAGGACCAGAACTGTAAATGAATAAAACAATTGTTCAATTCTTCCTTATGAATGTATTGTACAAGAGAGCATTGGACTCAATAATTTAAATGTGTCATTTTTTTGGTAAAGCGCGAGATACCGATGCCTCATTTTCATTTCGACGCTGTTCTGTCTACAATTAGTTTAAGGAATGCATCTTATATATATATATATATATATATATATATATATATATATATATATATATATATATATATATATATATATATATATATATATATATATATATATATATATATATATACATATATATATACATATACATATATATATATATATATATATATATATATATACATATATATATATATATATATATATATATATATATATATATATATATATATATATATATATATATATATATATATATATATATATATATATGGCAAGGAAAGCTCTTGACAATTATTTTGATACGGAAACTATTCCTTTAACTGACACATGTATTGGTCAGGCTTTTCATGAGGTCACTTTCACTCCTGATTTGAATCATTCAAACGGTATTTAATACAGTGTTCCTTCTTTATATACTCATTCTCTTTTATTTAATCAGGGTGACAAACGACACTTTCCATCGAATAGTAAAAGGTTCCTGAGATCTCCTGTTTTTCAGAGGGCCATCAGTGAAACTGAAATCACTGAAGTACCTGTCTGTTACTTCATTAATAATTGAACTCTTATGAGAACATGGAGAGCACCCGAGGTTCGTCCTGGTGATGCGTTGTCGGTAAACTATCAGAGTTTAGTTACAAAATCTTACAGACAGGAAATACTGTGTTTCGCCCTTCAAACTCCTCAGGCTGCTCATTTAGAGATAAATAAAACTTATCACAAGATCTCAACTCACTTTTCTTGGCCAAAAATCAAAAGTGATGTTAGTAAATTTTCTAAATCCTGTCATATATTTCAAGTGCCAGGAAAGCCCAATCAGAAGATACATAAGGCTTGTCTGCAACATAATCCATAATTTAACGAACCATTTAGCAGATTTATGATCGATTGTTTTGGACCTTTACTTAAGACCAAGTCAGGCAAACATTATTTTTTGACCAAGATGGTAATTCTTTGAGGTGGTTTTTTAACCAATCCCATATTGGAAACTGTGATAAAGCTGTTTACTCAATGTGGCATATCCAATCGGATAAAACTTCAAATATCATGTCTGGATTTTTTGCAGCTAGCAATGTGCAAATTAGGCATTCAACAAGTTAAATTTTCTGCTTACCACCCTAACGGCCAATGAGCTTTAGAAAGATTTGATCAGACTCTGAAGAATACGATTTGATCATATTGCGTCGGCACAAGCAAGTATTGGCATAAAGACATGCATTTACTTTCGTTTGCTGTTAGGATTCTGTAAAATAATCTTTAGGATTTAGTACCGTTGAACCACTTTTTGGACATACTGTTCGTGGACCTTAAAAGTTGTTGAAAGAATATCTTCTTTATCATAATATAGCTCAATCCTTTTGATTATGTTTCTGATTTTCAGTACAAGTTGACAAAGGCTTGTGAGGCTCCAAAGGAAATATACACTCTATACTTTGTCATGAACGAAACCGAGATATGATAAAACTCAAGGAATAGTTTTTAACCTGTTAATAGATTTCTTGCCCATTCTACAAAATCCCCATTCCAGATCAGTATTATCGTCCATACACATTGGCAAAGAAAGCAAATAACTTAAATTATATCATAAATACTTCTGGTACGCAAAAACAAAAACAACTGTGCCATATTAACATGTTAAGAGAGTATATATTAAGAGACAGCCAAGTAATTTATGCAATGAATTTAGTTGTACCTGTCCCCAAATCTGAGGATTTAAGTGAAGATATCCAATCGAACACTTTACATCTTGGAGCAACAAATCTTTCTAAATTCGAAAATTTTGAAAAATCTATACAGGAAACTTTGCATTTACAAATAACCTGAACAGCTATTATTCAAATATGAGCACTTGTTTCCACATAGTCATCCAAGAAATTACACCATTTATCATGACGTTGAAATTGTTGATTCAACATCTGTGAAACAACATGCATATAGAAGGAACCCTCTCATACACGAATAATTGAAGCAACAAAAGTAACAGGAGATCAACATGTATACTTGTTCCGAAACCGAATAAAACTTTCTGCATTTGCACTGATTATAGGAAGGCAAACAGTGTGGAAAAAGCCGAGTCATTTCCATTGACAGGAATCGATGACTGTAAATGCCATGTATGTCGCCACATTTCACCTTCTGAGAGCATTTTGGCAAATTCCAATAACGGAAAAGCAAAGCAAATTTCGTTATCTTTAACTCCAGATGTGCTAAATCAATATAAAGTAATGCCGTTCGGAATGAAGGGTTCTTCAAATACTTTTTAACGCTTGATGAATATGATTAATTCCTGTCTAGATAATTGTGATGCTTATATCGATGATGATATCATCTACAACGACACCTTGAATGTACATCTTTCAATGATTCGGAAATTCTTCGACAGACTAATGCAAATTTGACAATCAATTTATTTAAAAAGTGAGTTCTACCCTGCTTGTGTCACATTTATAGGACAGCTGATGCGACTTTTGTGTATTCGCTACAATTCTTGCTGAACCACTGAGAAGCTTCTTAAGTATGAAAAACACGTTTGGTTAGACTGAAACATGTTAGGTGGCTCTCGATAGCTTCAAAGGCGTTCTCAAACGTACACCAGTTCTTACAGCTCCACATTTCAGATAGCCAATCAAGTTATCTGGGGATACGAGAGATGTTGGGGTTTAAGAAGTATTGACTGAAGAAGATAGATTATGGTGTTCATCATCCAGTGTGCAGTATTTCAAAGAAATTAAACAAGCAGCAAAAACGCTACTCACAAATCGAAATGGAATGTTTGGCTTCGATATAGGTTTTACAATTCCTTGAAGTTAACATTAGCTCAGTTCCGTCGCCTGTTGTAGTCTATAGTGATCCCCACACCTCACTTTCATTGAACACCAATGATTATGTTATGAATAGGTAATAATATTAAGTATGTGTTACTTTTAAATTCTCTTTTTATTCAAATTGTTTTCAATACCTTTAATTGTAATGGTTATTTTCACGGAACTCGATATTTTTTAAAGTACATTCTGTTTTCACAGAACTGAAAACTATTTCATTAGCTTTGTCGTTAGATGACCTCGTTCAGACACTTTGCTAAGTGAAGTTTAAATGATTGGTCAGTATCAAGGTCACACATACATATCTCGCTTGATCACCTTGTGTCATCAACATTTGGAAGCACGTGTTGTGTGTATAGTGATGATGCGACCTATCATAAGTGTTATAATGACGTTTAAATGGGGTTTAATACTCAATATTACTGTTTTTCTAATTCAGTCAGAAAAGTACCTTCAAAACATCAGTAGTATTTCCTGTTGCTGTGCCAATTTGGAGTTGTTTCTTATTTAAGAATAAAAGCGTCTCCTTATGCAACGCAAGCAGAAATTACTATTGTATATTCTCCTGAAATTTGATTACACAGAAAATTATTTTTATTGCGTGACCTTTTTGAGACACCGTCATAATTGTTTCATTTCACAGTAATAATAACTAATTAGTATGGGTGATATTTATACGAGATCTTCAACCTAACCTTAGTCTCTGATACTACATAAGCATATGTTAGGGCTTGACGCCACGCCAGGACAATAATGATCATATGGTGACTGACAAAAAAAAACTTTTAAACCTATAAGATGTATTCTATGTTGTCTAAAATAAAATATGATATAAATGAAATAGTTCGCATGTTGGACCGCCATTTGCTGTATCTTTTAGTGTAGATAATTTATTAAAACGTTGGGGAAAACTGTATATTAAACCCGCTCCTCTCTCTTTATAACAGGAAACGAAGAATGTATCTTATTTCTGAAACGCACCCGTAGTTACATAGACAAAAGATCTTTAAAAAATTCAAACTCTCTAATAAAACAATGAGTGAATGTAAATGGAATATGATTACCATAAAATTGATCTATCATTGCAAAAACTGATTCCCTAAACCTTCTGAATAACGAGAAGTTTCTAACGGTGTAGCGCTATGCAGTCATAATCATTTCTATAATAATATGGGTATGTATAATTCAAACAAGTGGTAGTTTCATGGAAACAAATTTACTTTCATGAAGTGAAGGGCTACAAAATTATTTTGACAATGTTGGAGAAATAGTAAAATAATTGAAATGGAAATGAATGAATTTAAGAAATACCTACGTCATTTATCATTAGACATAAGTTTGACTACTTAAACGACTGGAACTATGTACAGTAGAAAATGGTATAATAATGTTATCGAATAGTAAAACGTCAGTAGTAACTAGGGAATGCATCTTTTGATGCATTAAATTAGAATTAAATAAGTAGTCGTTTGTATTCAATCCGTTGACATGGTCTCTAATGAATTAATTATTTTTCAAAACTAAGAACTGCCTCACTACTTATAACATTCCTTATGGTCATATTTCCATTATATCTGTTATAAAATGACCAATTGTGTGTGTACTCACATTGCATGACAAAATCGTATTCAATTACTTCGTGGACGTAAATTCCACATAAGTTTCACCTGAAAATCCTCTTCAAATATTTCGATCTTTTAAAGATATGGTATCTCTGTTTTCTGGCTTATTAATAATGTTTAAACACGGACATCATGCCACATGAATTATCATTATAGAAAACAGAGCCATATTAAAGAGATACCAATTCGACCAGTCTCAATGCTGAGCGACAAGCAAAGCAGCTACGAGGAATATTTGTATGTTTTTCATTCCATTCTGCCGTGGTTGGAACTAGCGACTTCACGCATCGAATGCGGACGCACTAAGCACTTAGGTCACCAAAGAGGTAAATTTGTTAGAAGACCTTCCTTTGAGGGTTGTTGAAGAAACACCCACCCAGCAAGATCTAAACTGAAACAGATCTGACATGAACATATATACCTAGAGACGTGTCCTCCAAACTTTTTGTGAATTACCTCCTTAGACTTATCTTAGCACACGTACTTGTCAGATATATGACCCACGATAAGTATTTGAGATGCTAGAGTTCTAGACATTAGCGAAGTCGTTTACATTAATCTAAGAGTAAGATAAAATTTTAAAATTTCCGTGTATCTATCCTTCTGCCTGGATAAACCTAGTTACAGTGCAAGAATACGTTTTTAAACTAGTTAAGTTTTTATATATGATGTTAACTGTTTAATGTAACAAAGTTAAACGAAAAAGATATGTTTCGGTCAATGTTCTAAACAATTCGAGAACCTCCACTTCGTTGAATATTTGAAAAGATTTGTAACATTTTCAAGGTATTCTTATCTTATTTGTTGAAGTTTCCTTCGTTCAAGCGATTTATATAATGACCAATAAAACAATATTATAATAAGAAAATAAAAATTAAGTTCAGGTTTTAGTATCAGTTAAAGTAATATGCAATGATTGAAGAAGATGATTAGAATATCTCGGTTGTAAAAGAAATGTTTTATGTTTTTTGGACTAAAAACGACATGCATTTATACTACTGTAAGCCCAGTGGATCGCACGAGAAGAGTGCTTAAAAATAATTATACGTTTTGGATATCTTCAAAGCTTCTCATATTGATGTGCCTTAGCGTCAACATTTAATAAGTTTATTACTGGTATGAAAAGCAGAACATGAAAGCGTCAGAAAACAGCCAGTAAGACCGTAATGACATAATGATATACATCAATGTCTTTTAATTCAGAACAATGTTAGTGTTGTAAAGATGTCATCTCCTTCAAGCAATGAGACTCTTCTTATGGTATACACTACGAGCACGTGAATATAGATTGCATCAAAATATACTCAAGCAGTTTCAAATGCTTCCGTCACGTATTTAATATTTTCCATAAAATATACAAGATCATTTCGACAAAAATGCACACAAAAGCAAAAAGGTTTCTAGTATTATTCCCATGGAATGAGTTGGTTAAAATATATATTATTGTGCTATAACAGTAAAAACTTTATAAAATTCAAGTTAAGCAGAAACTTCACCTGAAGTAGAACCCTTGCAAGTGAATACTTAAGAAAAGAACACCGTAAAAAGATATTTAATAAATCGACGTGCGGATATTTTAAAGAAAGGTCATTGTCATGTTTGTTTCATGAGAATACGCTAAATAAGAAAAAGAATCCATGGCTGTTCTTTTATAGTACAAAGAATTCAGATTTCAGAAAAAAAAATACATTTCAAGCAAAAAGCTTTAGATTTTTTCATTAATAGTGCATAAAAATTCACATGACAAAGCAAAGGTCATTGTTTCGTTTCTAGAAGGCATTCTGCTTCTCTTACTTTCATGATACAAGCATGTATATTGCAAGACCAAAATTTGGTTTTACGTCGTTCATTCAATGTTTCAACAAATAAACATTTCAAAGCAATGAAACGACAATCTTCTTTAGTTTTCCTCATGATATAACAAATCAACATTTTTCAAGAAATATATAAAACAAAACAGCAGCGGAAACCATGCAGTTTTACACTGTAGAAAAATATCAAAAAAAATTCAAAAGGTTCCTCAAACTTGCTTAGGCGCAGAGAAACTGCCGTCACGGCTAAATCATGAAATATCATCTTCATCACGATTCGCACCTTGAATCTCAAGTAGCAAATGGTATGGTGTCATAAGTCCATGCTTGTATGGTCAGACCATGTAAACTGTCCTAAAATATTTAGCAAGTATGTAGTATACGCGAGAAAAAGCAGCTTTGACGAGGTTCCAAAATTCATAAACAGCAACAAACGGTCCTTTGGACCTATGTACAGTTGAAAATGGTATAATAATGTTATCGAATAGTAAAAATGTCAATAGTAACTAGGGAATGCATCTTTTGATGCATTAAATTTGAATTAAATAAGTAGTCGTTTGTATTCAATCCGTTGACACGGTCTGTAATAAATTAATTATTTTTCAAAACTAAAAACTGCCTCACTACTTATAACATTCCTTATGGTCATATTTCCATCATTTCTGTTATAAAATGACCAATTTTGTGTGTACTCACATTGCATGACAAACTCGTATTCAATTACTTCGTTGACGTTAATTCCACATATGTATCACCTGAAAATCCTCTTCCAATATTCGATCTTTTAAAGATATGGTATCTCTGTTTCCTGGCTTATTAACGTTGCTTTAATAACTATATGCATTTATCTACCATGCTTGTAGTGTGCAAGTTAATAATAATGTTAAAACACTGGCATCATGCAACAGGAATTATTATTATAGAAAACAGAGACATATTAAAGTGATACCAGTCCGACCAGTCTCAATGCTGAACGACAAGCAAAGCAGCTACGAAGAATATTTCTATAGGTTTTTGATTACATTTTGCTGTGGTTGGAACTCGCGACTTCACGCATTCGATGCGGAAGCACTAAGCACTTAGTTCACCGAAGACGTAAATGTGTTAGAAGACCTTCCTTTAAGGGTAGTTGAAGAAAAAACCCACCTAGGAAGATTTAAACTGAAACAGATCTGACATGAACATATATACCTAGAGATGTGTCCTCCAAACTTTTTGTGAATTACCGCCTTAGACTTATCTTAGCACACGTACTTGTCAGATATATGACCCACGATAAGTATTTGAGATGATAGAGTGCAAGACATTAGCGAAATTGTTTACATTAATCTAAGAGTAAGATAAAATTTTAAAATTTCCGTGTATCTAACATCCTGCCTGGATAAACCTAGTTACAGTGCAAGAATAGGTTTTTAAACTAGTTAAGTTTTTATATATGATGTTAACTGTTTAATGTAACAAAGTTAAACGAAACAATATGTATCGGTCAATGTTCTAAACAATTCGAGAACCTCCACTTCGTTGAATATTTCAAACGATTTGTAACATTTTCAAGGTATTCTTATCTTATTTGTTGAATTTTCCTCCGTTCAAACGATTGATATAATGACAATTAAAACAATATTATAATAAGAAAATAAATATTAATTTCAGGTTTTAGTATCAGTTAACGTAGCATGCAATGATGGAAGAATATGATTAGAATATCTCGGTGGCAAAAGAAATGTGTTAGGTTTTTGGACTTTAAAACGACATGCATTTATACTACTGTAAGCATAGTGGATCGCACGAGAAGAGTGCTTTAAAATAATTATACGTTTTGATATCTTTAAAGCTTCTCATATTGATGTGCCTTAGCGTCAATATAGAATACGTTTATTACTGGTAAGAAAAGCAGAACATGAAAGCATCAGAAAACAGCCAGTAAGACCGTACTGACATATAATGATATAAATCAAAGTCTTTTAATTCAGAACAATGTTAGTGTTGTAAAGATGTCATCCACTAACAAGCAATGAGACTCTCCTTATAGTATACACTACGAGCACGTGAATATAGATTGCATCAAAATATACTCAAGGAGTTTCAAATGCTTCCGTCACGTATTTAATATTTTCCATAAAATGTACAAGCGCATTTTAGCAAAAATGCTCACACAAGCAAAAAGGTTTCTAGTATTATTCTCATGGAATGAGTTTGTTTACAATATAAATTATTGTGTTATAACAGTAATTACTTTAATAAATTTACGATAAGCAGAAAACTCGCCTGAAGTAGAGCCCTTGCAAGTGAATAATTAAGAAAAGAACACCGCAAAAAAAGATATTTAAAAAATCGATGTTGCTAATATTTTAAAGAAAGGTCATTGTCATTTTTTTCATGAGAATACGCAGAATAAGAAAAATGGTCTATGTCTGTTCATTTATGATATAGGGAATTCAGATTTTACAAAAAAGGAACGTTTCTGCTTTTTCATGCTGACAAAATACATTTCAAGTAATAAAAAAGTTATATTTTTCATTAATGGTACATGAAATTCACATGAGAAAGCAATGGACCATTATTTCGTTTTAAGAAGGCATTGTGCTTCTCTTATTTTCATGATACAAACCAAAATTTGGTTTTCCGTCGTTCATTCAATGTTTCAAGAAATAAACATTTCAAAATAATGAAACGACAATCTTCTTTAGTTTTCCTCATGATATAACAAATCAATATTTTTCAAGAAACATATATAAAAAACTGCAGCAGAAACCATGCAGTTAAAGAAATTTTAACAACACAGATAAACAGTAGATACAGCAGAACAAATCGTCCCAATAAAGAATTTATAAATAGAAAGAGAGTGAAAAAGAATAAAATGAATCGTAAGATCTAGTATGCAAATTGTATTCTAATTTCATTCATGAGAATATGAAATGTGTTAGTTTTGTCCACGCTTTTTATGTTTGTTTTCTTGTTAAGTATGATCCAGAAAGTGTGCATATACAAAAGCACGCATACAGAACTAAGGAAAAAAATGATATTGTTTCTTTCACGGAGCGACAAATTTAGATTTGAAAAAAGTGATTGCTCTTATTATATACTTTTTTCGTTTTGATACAAAATCTTTACATCTAATAAAACAGTCTTTATTTTAATTTTATTTTTTCTTTCATGTAGCATTAAATTTGCATTTCAAAAACAAACTTCAAGAAATGTGTATAACTAGTTTCTAACCAACTTAATGGCAAAATAGTTGACAAGACAAACACTTAACGTCATATCAACAAAGAATGTTAGTAGGATCTTGTTGGATGTTTTATACCTGGGATACTGTTAGGTGTCCAAATCCTCTGTATATTGTGATTTAACCCTTACGTTATAGGCGAGTATATGCAATATTTCGAAACTTCATGAATTATATACAATTCCAATGCTGATAAGAACGATTTACGAGTAGCAAATAGGAGAACGTCAAACTGTGTATCTTGCAATATCTGTTTTCAAAATACAATTAAAGTATTTAAAGATACACTTACTACACCGATTAGTCACGTATCCATTTTGCACCGAGAATGGGTTTAGTTTAGATGCATGAAGCTGATTAACCCCTCTTTGGGTTAACTTCAATAAATCATATCTATTTACCTTGGTTGGAGAAGGCTTTAATGTACCCACTCGTTTTCTATTGCTTTGGACCAGGGCTAACATTAACATTATTATTTGAAGCATCGGAAATCTGCCCGCTTCAACAACAAACTATTGTCGGAAAGGATCATAACAAAGCAATTATATAAATGACGGTAATCGTACCTACTGGTCCCGGAAATAAAAACGATCACGGACTATTGTCGGAAATGATCATAACATAGCAATTATATAAATGCGGTAATCGTACCTACTGGTCCCGGAAATAAAAACGGTCACGTACTCCTTGCAAAATACCAGGCATTCCAATTAAACATAACAAATCAGACGCAATGAACGGAAGACGTACTGGGAAATCTGTAGATAAGTGTAAATAAAATTTCAGAGGGTTCACAGCTAAATCATCAAATATCTTATTACGGGTCTCGTCTTCATCACGATTTGCTACTTGAATCTCAGTTAGCAGGCGTTATGGTGTCATAAGTCCATGCTTGTATGGTCAGACCATGGAAACTGTCCTTGAATATGTAGAAGTATGTAGTATACGCGAGAAAAAGCAGCTTTGACGAGGTTCCAAAATTCATAAACAACAACAAAGGGTCCTATGTTGTTACCAAAGGGGTTATTACAGGAGTTCACAATCAATAGATTATATAATTAGCATCAATTCATTCAAGCCATACTGCATCATTGACTTTGGTTTTGGTGGTAATGATAATGTCGTCAACAACTGTGTTTAAGTCCCCTATCATCTGCATTATTGGCTGTACCGTTGATAAACATGACAGCAAGGCCAGCAGATTTCACCTAATCATTTTATAAATCTGGTAGTAAAACTTAGACTTGTCATATCATGTCAACGCTTTTGGGAATTCCTTCAATTTCCTTACTTCCTTATTTACTAAATAGAGTATAACCGATATAATCGTGGTTGGTTTCTTTTAAGGTTTATATCATTCTCCACCCATACGACGCCTGTAAAATCCACTAGACTACATTGGACTGACGAAATGTATGTATGTATGTATGTATGTATGTATGTATGTATGTATGTATGTATGTATGTATGTATGTATGTATGTATGTATGTATGTATGTATGTATGTATGTATGTATGTATGCATGAATGAATTTCTCTCATTTTCCACCCATTGGACGCCCGTAAAATCCACCGGACTACATTGAAATGACGAAATGTATGTATGTATGTATGTATGTATGTATGTATGTATGTATGTATGTATGTATGTATGTATGTATGTATGTATGTATGTATGTATGTATGTATGTATGTATGTATGTATGTATGTATGTATGTATGTATGTTTGTATGTATGTATGTATGTATGTATGTAAGTAGGTAGGTATATATGTATGTATGTGTCTTTGTAGGTAGGTAGGTAGGTAGGTAGGTAGGTAAGTGGGTAAATAGGTATGCATATAGCAAGGTATGTATCAATATACGTATATTTGTAAATCGGCGGAATCACCCAGAGAGGCTATTAGTTCTAAAAAGTTCGTAGCTTGACAAACTATACTTGAGATTAGTGTTTTTAATAAATGTTTGTTCCATGCCATATTGGATGGCTTTTGGTTTCATTTTATTCAAATGCATCATAACCTTATAGTTTTGATACGAAAACTGTATTGTTTTCATTGTATAATGTCAATTTCGTGCTTCTTCTCAATCAGAAAAAAGTATGCCAGCAAAAAGCGGTTAGCAAATATGAATACTTATCTACATTTGCTATCATTTAGGGACAAAAATACTAACTAAACAGATATCCTACCTGAGCAGACAACGATCATTCCTCTGCCTCCATAAACGTTTAATATTCAATCCTTTCAAAATAATCATAAGACGTAACCTCTCTATTTTCTCGCTGTTGTTTGTTTTATCTTTCAAACTAAGGCACTACAAGATCATATGATCTCTTTCAAAAATCAGCACAATACTGGCACACGTCTTTCACTTACACTCACTCTCACTCTTGAAACAAATCACCTCCGATACCCTCGCAAGCATACCTTTTCTGCTTATTTCTGTTAAAACGACACCCGATATAATTTTTGTTTCTAACAATGGCAATATACGAACATTCCTCCAACTAACAATTAACTGGTGTTTCAAGTTAACATAAACCATTTGTATTGATATAGCTAAAAAGATATGAACAACACAATACAATGAAACTTTTTCAAGCTTTTAATGTGTATATAAGAATAGGATATTAGTGGCAGATAAATGAGTTTGAAGACAATTTTGTATGGGTTTTACATGATGTTACTGTAGAAGTCCATAGAAAGTTTTATATTTAACAGCGGAAATGTTACAGTATGTATAACCTTTTTGCGCGCATTGAACTACAAACACTGTATATCCCGTTTCACTAGTATATTCTGAGACAGTAATTGAACTCGACTTAACAAAGGAATACATGTCAGATTTTCGAATCGTAAAGTTCTTCAAGGCATTGTTTTTACTTATGTTCAACAGATAAATATCTCAAATCTTATATTTTTACATCATCAAAACGATATTTGGAAAACAGAAAGGTATATGTAAAGCGTCAAAGAATTAATATATAATTAAGAGGAGCAGAGGCAAATTATTTGCATGATGTGTTGTACTCTTTGGTCGTATTAAGGCATAGTTCTTTGTTGTAGATATTCCCCTTCCAGCCTGAAAAAATGAAAGGGCGAAAGACTCACAGTCAATCACGGTGATGTTAGATTCTACATAAAATGTTCTGTCTACTTTGCCTACATTCTCTTAATATTTCTCTCAATCGTATGTGCTTGATTTTGCGGAAAAACTATACCTAAACAATCTATGATAAAGCCGCATCAAACTTTTGTTTTAAAATTGTAAGGAAGAAAACAAAATGTAGTCAAGCAATCACTAAGAACATAAAACATTTTAAACTAAACTAAAATGTATGTTATGCAAGATAATAAGATAAATAGTAAAATATGTCTGAAAAGGTATATTAAGTGACTGATAATGGTACAAAAGGTATCTAAATAAGATAGGAATCAACCCCAATTGTATTCATGCAGCGCATGGGAAAGACTGACAACTGATCTTTGATTTCAGAAGATCGAACAAGTATTGTCTACACCTTACACATACAAGGATTTTCTGAGCACACCAAATGGGCCACTTAGTTGCTACTAAAAATTAAAGAATCGAACTTGAGACCTAGTATATAAAGTAAATAATGAACATATAAATGTAAGAAACTTACTTCGTTCAAAGAAAAGCACAAACCGGACTGAAACACATTCTCTTCCCTGCAAGGTCAAAAAAAATGAAATATAATTAGAAAGGAAATGAAAAATTCTTTCAAAGGAAAATTAATGTACCTGATCTGAATAATAAAAATAGAATAAATTGTGACCTGAATTAAATAAAATTATGACTAACGTATTTTGCTCAGATATGTGCTAACAGTGATGCAGTAACCATATCTACTAAAACAAAGCGCCAAGTGTTGATACGTATATCAAGATGTTTATGTCAATATCAGAAAGACTGATAATCATGCTTGGAGCTTTATCCAGAATGCAATGAAAATCAAACTTAATATAAATTTGCTAAAGACACGCTGAATTCCGGTGAAGCTACTTACTAATAAAAATGTTTCCATTTAATTTATACAGTACATGCAATAGAAATGTTTCCAACGGTAGTGGCTTATTACGAATATCATGAAGTCTACATTTCAGCAATTATATTACCCGATACCAATAGTTTCAATATGTTGTGAAAGGTGGATCGTATGTGCATCCGAATCTTCCATATTTCAAACTAGTATTTTTAGATATACAAAATCGTAGTACTAGATTTTACAAAGTATAAATACTCACCATCCTTTGCAGGAACCTCTTCGTCGTTGGCTGAAAAATGCAAAATACATTTTATCTATCACAACTACAAAACATTTGAGAATTTCGAATAATCAAAGACGTATGCAATATAATCAAATAGAATCGTACAATTTGTAAATAAATAAAGGTTACTAGCAACAAAAACATAAATCCTTATTAGAAATTATGGGACCACACCATTTGGGCAATAACATGCGAAATAGACGAGATTGTCATGTTTCCAACAATCAACATCCACATTAATAAGGTTTGTATCTTGATATTAATGAGCAGATATGGCAGCACTTGTCCTTGCGTTAAAAATATATATAAATATTTCTTGATGGAAAATAGTTTATGTGCAAATTTTGCTTTTACTATTCTATCATTTAGGACTCATTCACTTCAATGAGAGATGGTAAACAGAATAGAATCAAAACAAAACGTTTATCATGCAGCTAATTCTATTCATCGTTTATAAAACTTTATAACTTTTTCAAAAATGAACGTCTTTCTTCGTAATTTAAAAGAAAACATGTTTGAATGATTCCAAACTTAACCTACGCACCATGATTCCCATTTCTACTAGAATATGTTTGATCCAATTTGTTAGATAATGGATCCTTGCCGGTTAAAATTCCTACATTTTGTAACCGCGTTGCGGAAACAAATTATTTAAAGAGTGCAATTTTATTGATATTTCTTAACGTTTCGAAGCTCAACAACATTTTAAGTTTCATACTTGTTGTTTAACCTTAATTTCAGTGCATGTCTTCTTCTCATTGAGCATTAGATGAATTCAGTGTTGCTTCTGTACAATTGGTCAGAACTTTGAAATGGCTATGCTGAGTTATGAAATGTATGTGGGTGTTGAGAGTGAAAGGGAGGAAACGACAACGCATACCTTGAGCGTCCATTGCTACAGCTTCAATTGCTTCTGATTTTGCGGTGCCCATCATCGTGGCAGTCATGCACAGGAAGACACAAAGGAATACTGCCAGTCCTCTCATTTCTGTTCCACTACAGTTCTTATTTATTATCTTCTTCAGCTGGCGTACAACTCCTCACAAAACTACGTTCTCTTCATATTTATACCCGTGCCAAAAACATTTGGTACACCCTTCGCCCAATCGCTCACGATTCAGCTGATGACTGACATCATGAAAATGGTTGTAATATATCTTAAGACCCGCCCTCTTTACATAGGATCATTTTAAACATTACCTTGTTGAAGTGAATTTTCCAATTTTACAATATAAATGCAAAATCTTAAATTATGAGCACATGATAACGTAAACCGCATCAAAAAACTGTCTTTGAAATGAAACAAAACTTTCACTGCCGTCAACTGTAAACTTAAACATTCTTCAAACACAAAGATCACATCTTTTACCAACGCCAGCATATTATGAAAAGCATGCATTTGATTTACATTAAAATGATTCCATTCAGAGATTAAAATGCACGAAAATCCACACAAAATCGCCATTAGAGCAGTATTGACCATATATATATATATATATATATATATATATATATATATATATATATATATATATATATATATATATATATATATATATATATATATATATATATATACATTCATTATATATTATGGTTACATCTATATCAATCTTTATCAGTGGAAGCAATTGATACGGCTACACAAGCGATACCTCTTTCAATGATACAACGCGGACATCACACATATGAGCTACTATGATTGCCAAACTTAGAAAATCTTTCGTTTTTTATACATTATGTTCAACGTTCATTTCCATACTGAGACATCTCTTTCTCTTAAAAATGACACACCTTTGCACATGAATCGTGTAATCACTGGCTTACATGCACAGTTTCTATTATATATTCATTGTCAAGCAATTAGAAAAATATATGATTATGTCAGTAATACATTTTATTAAATAACTTGAAGGACTGATGTAAACGATGGCAACAAAATGATTTGTTGAATATTTTGCCAGTATGGTTTATCTCAGCAAAACACACTAGTGTATTTTCAGTTTAAAACTCCAGATCGTATTTATTCTGATCTGATCTAAGTTCTTCCGTCCTGTACTGGACTCAGTTAGGAATACTTCGATGGACCGAACACAATGTTCTGCTGGGATACAATATTTCGTAAAGTTTATACTAATTTACAAGATTTTTTACACTTGTAGATAATTATTCTTCTGGTATTCATAAATTTGTAAACGCATACATAAGATACATCATAAAACACAAAATAATACCAATAGTAATCGTTATAAACTCTCGCTTTATTATAAATTAACTTTATATTTTCCATCACGCCACGCCTTTTAATAGTTAGGTTGGAAGATAGCTTAGCTAGAGATGTTTAATGTCTCTAAGAATTCATACTTTTTTACTCATTCCTGTGTAAATAAGTCTACATCAGCATTCTCTTAAACGCGTTATATAATCTGCTAATGAAAATGCAATTTCTTTCAAATGCAAATCTACATCAAGTACGGTGTGGAGAGGGAGATGGTCTGTATGTTTTTTTTTCAGATAAATCTCTGTAATCCATCATATAATTCTTTCTCGTTAATCGTTTACTGAAATTCTTGCTTTATTACACAACAAACACAAAAATAATCTTTAAACCCCTAGCATAATTTTAATTTATAAAAATTATACAACTCCACAGCAACCGCCTATTACTTATGCATCAAAACTGCCACGTTGTTGTATGAACATTTGCCATAATATTTAACAACTTAGAAAATGTTTAGTATCGCATTACATCTGGTAACAATATATTCTATTGTTTAAGAGCTATACACTGTCAGTTACCAGATTATAAAGCAAGCAACCCCTGATGGAAATAATGTTTGATTTTATAGAAGTGGCAAAAATGGGAGATCTATTACATACCTTAAGTGAAAATGATTAAAGAATATCATTTGCTCTTGCTCACCATTCAAATTGCCCTTGATGAAGAACCGTGGCGGTCACTTTAGTCATCAGAAAAGTTAGGACATTAGATTTCCAGAAAAATCTGTTCCAGCTTGCCACAAATTGAACATATAACACATGAGAATCAAAGTAAAACCTAATGTATTAACATATCAATGAAATAATGAATCTACCGAAAATAAGGTAGGACCAGATCCTAAGAATTGTAACATACGAATTATCTATATTTTAAAAGGAAATTGCAGACTTTACACACATGTATTTATATATATATATATATATATATATATATAGAGAGAGAGAGAGAGAGAGAGAGAGAGAGAAAGAGAGAGAGAAAGAGAGAGAAACAGAGAGGTAATAATAATAATAATATTAATTATGTGTTACTTTTAAATTCTCTTTTATTCAAATTGTTTTCATTACCTCTAATTGTAATGATTATTTTCTCGGAACTCGATATTTTTTAAAGTACATTCTGTTTTCACAGAACTGAAAAGTATTTCATTAGCTTTGTCGTTAGCTGACCTCGTTCAGACACTTTGCTAAGTGAAGTTTAAATGATTGGTCAGTATCAAGGTCACTCATACATATCTCGCTTGATCACCTTGTGTCATCAACATTTGGAAGCACGTGTTGTGTGTATAGTGATGATGCGACCTATCATAAGTGTTATAATGACGTTTAAATGGGGTTTAATACTCAATATCACTGTTTTTGTAATTCAGTCAAAAAAGTACCTTCAAAACATCAGTAGTATTTTCTGTTGCTGTGCCAATTTGGAGTTGTTTCTTATTTAAGAATAAAAGCGTCTCGTTATGCAACGCAAGCAGAAATAACTATTTGTATAGTCTCCTCAAAATATTTTATATAGAAAATTATTTTTATTACGTAACCTTTCTGAGATACCGTCATAATTGTTTCATTTCTCAGTAATAATAACTAATTAGTATGGGTGATATTTATACGAGTTCTTCAACCTAACCTTAGTCTCTGATACTACATATGTATATGTTAGCGCTTGACGCCACGCCAGGACAATAATGATCATATGGTGATTGACAAAAGTAAACTTTTAAACCTATAAGATGTATTGTTATCTAAAAAAAATACGATCTAAATAAAATAATTCGCATGTTGGACCACCATTTGCTGTATCTTTTAGTGTAGATAATTTATTAAAACGTTTGGGAAAACTGTATCTTTAACCCGCTCCACTCTCTTTATAAAAGGAAAAGAAGAACGTATGTTATTTCTGGAAAGCACCTGTAGTTACATAGAAAACAGATCTGATTAAAAATTCTGACGCTCTAATATAACAAGGAGTGAATGTAAATGGAGCATGATTACCATCAAATTGATCTATCATTTCAAAAACTGATTCCCTAAACCCTCTGAATAACGAGACGTTTCTAACGGTGTAGCGCTATGCAGTCATAATCATTTCTATAATAATATGGGTATGTATAATTCAAACAAGTGGTAGTTTCATGGAAACAAATTTACTTTCATGAAGTAAACGGCAACAACATTATTTTGACAACGTTGGAGAAATAAAATAATAGAAATGGAAATGAATGAATGTAACAAAGGCCTGCGTCATCTATCATTAGACATAAGTTTGACTAATTAAACGACTGGAACTATGTACAGTTGAAAATGGTATAATAATGTTATCGAATAGTAAAACGTCAGTAGTAATTAGGGAATGCATATTTTGATGCATTAAATTACAATTAAATAAGTAGTCGTTTGTATTCAATCCGTTGACACGGTCTGTAATAAATTAATTATTGTTCAAAACTAAAAACTGCCTTACTACTTATAACATTCCTTATGGTCATATTTCCATCATTTCTGTTATAAAATGACCAATTTTGTGTGTACTCACATTGCATGACAAACTCGTATTCAATTACTTCGTTGACGTTAATTCCACATATGTATCACCTGAAAATCCTCTTCCAATATTCGATCTTTTAAAGATATGGTATCTCTGTTTTCTGGCTTATTAACGTTGCTTTAATAACTATATGCATTTATCTACCATGCTTGTAGTGTGCAAGTTAAAAATAATGTTTAAACACTGGCATCATGCAACAGGAATTATTATTATAGAAAACAGAGACATATTAAGGTGATACCAATCCGACCAGTCTCAATGCTGAACGACAAGCAAAGCAGCTACGAGGAATATTTGTATAGGTTTTTGATTACATTCTGCTGTGGTTGGAACTCGCGACTTCACGCATCCGATGGGGACGCACTAAGCACTTAGTTCACCGAAGACGTAAATGTGTTAGAAGACCTTCCTTTAAGGGTTGTTGAAGAAAAAACCCACCCAGCAAGATCTAAACTGAAACAGATCTGACCTGAACATATTTACCTAGAGACGTGTCCTCCAAACGTTTTGTGAATTGCCTCCTAGACTTATCTTATCACACGTACTTGTCAGATATATGACCCACGATAAGTATTTGAGATGCTAGAGTTCTAGACATTAGCGAAGTCGTTTACATTAATCTAAGAGTAAGATAAAATTTTAAAATTTCTGTGTATCTATGATCCAGCCTGGATAAACCTAGTTACAGTGCAAGAATAGGTTTTTAAACTAGTTAAGTTTTTATATATGATGTTAACTGTTTAATGTAACAAAGTTAAACGAAAAAATAGGTATCGGTCAATGTTCTAAACAATTCGAGAACCTCAACTTCGTTGAATATTTGAAAAGATTTGTAACATTTTCAAGGTATTCTTATCTTATTTGTTGAATTTTCCTCCGTTCAAGCGATTTATATAATGACAATTAAAAACATATTATAATAAGAAAATAAATATTAATTTCAGGTTTTAGTATCAGTTAACGTAATATGCAATGATGGAAGAATATGATTAGAATATCTCGGTGGCAAAAGAAATGTTTTAGGTTTTTGGACTATAAAACGACATGCATTTATACTACTTGAACCCCAGTGGATCGCACGAGAAGAGTGCTTTAAACTAATTATACGTTTTGGATATCTTCAAAGCTTCTCATATTGATGTGCCTTAGCGCAACATAGAATAAGTTTATTACTGGTAAGAAAAGCAGACCATGAAAGCGTCAGAAAACAGCCAGTAAGACCGTAATGACATAATGATATAAATTAAAGTCTTTTAATTCAGAACAATGTTAGTTTTGTAAACATGTCATCCTCTAACAAGCAATGAGACTCTCCTTATAGTGTACACTACGAGCACGTGAATATAGATTGCATCAAAATATACTCAAGGAGTTTCAAATGCTTCCGTCACGTATTTAATATTTTCCATAAAATGTACAAGATCATTTCGGTAAAAATGCTCATAAACGCAAAAAGGTTTCTAGTATTATTCCCATGGAATGAGTTTGTTTAAAATATAAATTATTGTGTTATAACAGTAATTACTTTATAAAATTTAAGATAAGCAGAAAACTCGCCTGAAGTAGAGCCCTTGCAAGTGAATAATTAAGAAAAGAACACCGTAAAAAATATATTTAAAAAACCGACGTTGCTAATATTTTAAAGAAATGTCATTTTCATTTTTTTTCATGAGAATGCGCAGAATAAGAAAAAGGGTCTATGTCAGTTCATTTTTGGTACAGGGAATTCAGATTTTACAAAAAAGAACGTTTCTGCTTTTTCATGCTGACAAAATACATTTCAAGAAATAAAAAAGTTTCTTTTTCATTAATGGTACATGAAATTCACATGAGAAAGCAATGGACCATTATTTTGTTTTAAGAAGTTCTCTTATTTTCATGATACAAACCAAACTTTGGTTTTCCGTCGTTCATTCAATGTTTCACGAAAACATTTCAAAATAATGAAACGACAATCTATTTTACTTTTCCTCATGATATAACAAATCAACATTTTTCAAGAAATATATAAAAAAAACTGCAGCAGAAACCATGCAGTTAAAGAAATTTTAACAACACAGATAAACAGTAGATACAGCAGAACAAATCGTCCCAATAAAGAATTTGTAAATAGAAAGAGAGTGAAAAAGAATAAAATGAATCGTTAGATCTAGTATGTAAATTGTATTCTAATTTTATTCATGAGAATATGAAATGTGTCAGTTTTGTCCACGCTTTTTATGTTTGTTTTCTTGTTAAGTATGATCCAGAAAGTGTGCATATACAAAAGCACGCATACAGAACTAAGGAAACAAATTATATTGTTTCTTTCACGGTGCGACAAACTTAGATTTGAAAAAAGACATAGCTCTTATTATATACTTTTTTCGTTTTGATACAAAATCTTTACATCTAATAAAACAGACTTTATTTAATTTTAACTTTTTCTGTCATGTTGCATTAAATTTGCATTTCAAAAACAAACTTCATGATTTGTGTATAACTAGTTTCTAACCAACTTAATAGCAAAATAGTTGACAAGACAAACACTTAACGTCATATCAACAAAGAATGTTAGTAGGATCTTGTTGGATGTTTTATACCTGGGATACTGTTAGGTGTCCAAATTCTCTGTATTTTATGATTTAACCCTTACGTTATAGGCGAGTATATGCAATATTTCGAAACTTCAGGTATTATATACAATTCCAATGCTGATTAGAACGATTTACGAGTAGCAAATAGGAGAACGTCAAACTGTGTACCTTGCAATATCTGTTTTCAAAATACAATTAAAATATTTAAAGATACACTTACTACACCGATTAGTCACGTATACACTTTGCACCGAGAATGGGTTTAGTTTAGATGCATGAAGCTGATTAACCGCTCATTGGGTTAACTTCAATAAATTATTTCTATTTACCTTGGTTGGAGAAGGCTTTAATGTACCCACTCGTTTTCTATTGCTTTGGACCAAGGCTAACATTAACATTATTATTTGAAGCATCGGAAATCTGCCCGCTTCAACAACAGACTATTGTCGGAAAGGATCATAACAAAGCAATTATATAAATGACGGTAGTCGTACCTACTGGTCCCGGAAAAAAAAACGATCACGGACTATTGTCGGAAAGGATCATAACAAAGCAATTATATAAATGTGGTAATCGTACCTACTGGTCCCGGAAATAAAAACGGTCACGTACTCCTTGCAAAATACCAGGCATTCCAATTAAACATAACAAATCAGACGCATTGAACGGAAGAAGTACTGGGAAATCTATAGATAAGTGTAAAAAAGTTCAGAGGGTTCACAGCTAAATCATCAAATCTCCTATTACGGGTCTCGTCTTCAACACGATTTGCTACTTCAATCTCAGATAGTAGGCGTTATGGTGTGATAAGTCCATGCTTGTATGGTCAGACCATGGAAACTGTCCTTGAATATGTAGCAAGCATGTAGTATACGCGAGAAAAAAAGCAGCTTTGACGAGGTTCCAAAATTCATAAACAACAACAAACGGTCCTCTGTTGTTACCAAAAGGGGTTATTACAGGAGTTCACAATCAATAGATTATATAATTAGCATCATTTCATTCAAGCCATACTGCATCATTGACTTTGGTTTTGGTGGTAATGATAATGTCGTCAACAACTGTGTTTAAGTCCCCTATCATCTGCATTATTGGCTGTACCGTTGATAAACATGACACCAAGGCCAGCAGATTTCACCTAATCATTTTATAAATCTGGTAAAACTTAGAATTGTCATATCATGTCAATGCTTTTGAAAATTCTTTCAATTTCCTTACTGCCTGACTTACTAAATAGAGCATAACCTATATAATCGTGAATGGTTTCTTGTAAGGTTTCTATCATTCTCCACCAATACGACGCCCGTAAAATCCACTAGACTACATTGAAATGACGAAATGTATGTATGTATGTATATATGTGTGTATGTATGTATGTATGTATGTATGTATCTATGTATGTATGTATGTATGTATGTATGTATGTATGTATGTATGTATGTATGTATGTATGTATGTATGTATGTATGTATGTATGTATGTATGTATGTATGTATGTATGTATGTATGTATGTATGCGTGAATGAATTTCTCTCATTCTCCACCCATTGGACGCCCGTAAAATCCACCGGACTACATTGAAATGACGAAATGTATATATGTATGCATGTTTGTATGTATGTATGTATGTATGTATGTATGTATGTATGTATGTATGTATGTATGTATGTATGTATGTATGTATGTATGTATGTATGTATGTATGTATGTATGTATGTATGTATGTATGTATGTATGTATGTATGTGTGTGTATGTAAGTAGGTAGGTATATATGTATGTATGTGTATTTCTAAGTAGGTAGGTAGGTAGGTAGGTAAGTGGGTAGATAGGTATGCATATAGCAAGGTATGTATCAATATACGTATATTTGTAAATCGGCGGAATCACCCAGAGAGGCTATTAGTTCTAACAAGTTCGTAGCTTGACACACTATACTTGAGATTAGTGCTTTTAATAAAAGTTTGTTCCATGCCATATTGAATGGTTTTTGGTTTCATTTTATTCAAATGCATCACAACCTTATAGTCTTGATACGAAAACTGTATTGTTTTCATTGTATAATGTCAATTTCGTGTTTCTTCTCAATCAGAAAAATGTATGCCATCAAAAAGCGGTTAGCAAATATAAATACTTATCTACCTTTGCTATCATTTAGGGACAAAAATACTAACTAAACAGATATCCTACCTGAGCAGACAACGATCCTTCCTCTGCCTACATAAACGTTTAATATTCAATCAATCCTTTCAAAATAATCATAAGACGTAACCTTTGTATTTTCTCGTTGTTGTTTGTTTTATCTTTCAAACTAAGGCATTACAAGATCATATGATCTCTTTCAAAAATCAGCACAATACTGGCACACGTCTTTCACTTACACTCACGCTCACTCTTGAAACAAATCACCTCCGATACCCTCGCAAGCGTACCTTTTCTGCTTATTTCAGTTAAAACGACACCGTATATAATTTTTGTTTCTAACAATGGCAATATACGAACATTCCTCCAACTAACAATTAACTGGTGTTTCAAGTTAACATAAGCCATTTGTATTGATATAGCTAAATAGATATGAACAACACAATACAATGAAACTTTTTCAAGCTTTTAATGTGTATATAAGAATAGGATATTAGTGGCAGATAAATGAGTTTGAAGACAATTTTGTATGGGTTTTACATGATGTTACTGTAGAAGTCCATAGAAAGTTTTATATTTAACAGCGGAAATGTTACAGTATGTATAACCTTTTTGCGCGCATTGAACTGCAAACACTGTATATCCCGTTTCACTAGTATATTCTGAGACAGTAATTGAACTCGACTTAACAAAGGAATACATGTCAGATTTTCGAATCGTAAAGTTCTTCAAGGCATTTTTTTTACTTATGTTCAACAGATAAATATCTCAAATCTTATATTTATACATCATCAAAACGATATTTGGAAAACAGAAAGGTATATGTAAAGCGTCAAAGAATTAATATATAAATAAGAGGAACAGAGGCAAATTATTTGCATGATGTGTTGTACTCTTTGGTCGTATTAAGGCATAGTTCTTTGTTGTAGATATTCCCCTTCCAGCCTGAAAAAATGAAAGGGCGAAAGACTCACAGTCAATCACGGTGATGTTAGATTCTACATAAAATGTTCTGTCTACTTTGCCTACATTCTCTTAATATTTCTCTCAAACGAATGTGCTTGTTTTTGCGGAGAAACTATACCTAAACAATCTATGATAAAGCCGCATCAAACTTTTGTTTTAAAATTGTAAGGAAGAAAACAAAATGTTGTCAAGCAATCACTAAGAACATAAAACATTTTAAACTAAACTAAAATGTATGTTATGCAAGATAATAAGATAAATAGTAAAATATGTCTGAAAAGGTATATTAAGTGACTGATAATGGTACAAAAGGTATCTAAATAAGATAGGAATAAACCCCAATTGTATTCATGCAGCGCATGGGAAAGACTGACAACTGATCTTTGATTTCATAAGATCGAACAAGTATTCTCTACACTTTACACATACAAGGAATTTTTGAAAACACCAAATGGGCCACTTAGTTGCCACTAGAAATTAAATAATCAAACTTGAGACCTAGTATATAAAGTAAATAATGAACATATAAATGTAAGAAACTTACTTCGTTCAAAGAAAAGCACAAACCGGACTGAAGCACATTCTTTTCCCTGCAAGGTTAAAAACAAATATAAAATATAATTAGAAATAAAATGAAATAAAATTCAAAGGAAAATTAATGTACCTGATCTGAATAATAAAAATATAATACATTGGGACTTGAATTAAATAAAATTATGACTAACGTCTGGATTAATAAGTGGTTGGAGAGTTTTCTTTAATATAATTATTAATTTTAGTTTTAGAGTGAATATCTGAATGACAAGGTAAACTTTTGTGCTCAGAAATGTGCAAACAGTGATGCAATAACCATATATATATATATTAATACAAATTGCCAATTGATGATACGTATATCATGATGTCTATGCCAATATCAGAACGACTGATAATCATGCTTGGAGATTTATTCAGAATGCAATGAAAATCAAACTTAATATAAATTTGCTAAGGACACGATAAATACCGGTGAAGCTACTTCCTAATAAAAATGTTTCCATTTAATCTATTTCCATTTAATTTATACATATATAGTGTATTACTTATTCATCAAAACTGCCACGTTGTAGTATGAACATTTGTCATAATATTTAGCAACTTAGAAAATGTTTAGTATCGCATTACATCTTGTAGCAATCTGTTCCAGCTTGCCACAAACTGAACATATGACACATGAGAATCAAAGTAAAACCTAATGTAAAAACAAATCAATCAAATAATGAATCTTCCAAAAATAATGTAGGACCAGATCCTAATAACTTTAACATACGATAAATCGATATCTTAGATGGAAATTGCAGAGGTTACATTTACTGTGTAACTTAAATAATAAGTATCCAAAATTTCCCCACACACTCACACACACACACACACACACATGTATGCTTCATTTGTCTGTATTTTAATCTGATTATTGTAAAAACAATAATCCAGTTCATGACGTATAAAAATGTCAGCTGACGACCGAACACATATATAAAGTAGTAAATATATTATGGACGAAACAAGTTCAGACATATTGTAAAAGTTATTCAAGAGCTTTTGTTTTAAAATCAATAACACTACTATTGATTAAATATATAAATTTATTAATCAATCAGTAAAGCAATTTGCTAAAACATTTTAATTCACGCAACTAATAACAAGTTATAAAATAAGCACGGCACTTGCGCATTAGAAAGACAAATGCTGACTAATTGGACGATGTGATTTTTCTCGTTTATAATGGAGATGAATTTTAGATCTAGGTAGTCAGTATTGTTTTCCATCAATAAAACTAAGATGCTACAAACTATTTCCTTCTAATATCTGAGAATATCTCTTTATCTTGTTCTTTCTCTCTATCCCATACACGAACACACACAATGCACATACATAATTTAATATACATACAGTACCGAATAAAGCCAAACAGTCATTGTTTTGCTAGTATTAAAGTTCTCGCTCAAAGACATGTCTTTGTGTTTTCAATTAGAATGAATGAAAAGATTTGACGCTGAAACGTGGAAAGTCGTCAATGTCATTTCCGGTTGGTTGTTAAGATCTGAATGATATTTTTCGCTAGCTACTCCTCAGCTGCAGTTGTATCTACTCGCTTCATTTTTCCCATTATTTCTATGTCTATCATTTCCGGATAACTTGAACATACACACCCACACAAACTTAGTACGAAATTAAAAACAAAATTGTGCAAGAAAGTTGACACTATTTTAAAATTTCACACCTGACAATTATTTTTAGCAAGTAGCATTTTTCCATTTTTAGTCGGTAATAACATATCATGATTTCCTTTGCATTCTCTGTGCATAATGATATGATTTCTGCAAACGAAAGTAAGGGAACGGAATATGCAGTTGCGCGTATTAATAAGTAACTGGTTTCTTTAAGAAATGCGAGGAAACGTTGCACTTTTACAATTTTTGGGAGTGAGGAATTGGGATGAGGCGGAAGTTTGTGATTTACTTCTGAGAACCTTCCATTAATTGTAACATCCCCATTTAGTTTCCAAAATACACTTTGAATGTGCGAGCAACAACCGCAGTTGGCGATGATTACCGTTTCCAATATACTTCGTTAAAAGTCGGAATGCATAGGTTTTTTTCTAATAAAAGCCTGACGGTATTTCATTTGTGTTACCGGAATACCACACACCAACGCTATACGTGTCCTACGAGCAAAAGTAGCATATGATACATCGTTATACCTTTTTAAACTTTTATTTTATTAGATAAATTTGTTTCGAACAAATTCATTAAATCCACAAAGCAGTTTCCTATACGAATATATAATGTCATTATACTTGGAAACAACCTTCATCGTAAAAATAATATGCAAATGAATATGAGCAAAGCCTCGTGGTTATATCATGAGTTTGGTGCGTGTCGGCTACGTAAACACGTATCATATTAATCATGGTGAATTTGAATATTACATCTTCAGGGCCATAGTTTCTATATCTCCAAATGGTACTATTGAGACCAATTAATTGTTTACTCATATTCCTCCAGATTGAGAGTATGCCACTTGTTGCAATGTATGACCTATAGTGTTTCAATACCAAACAACATTACTGACTAAATTTCTAATTGTCTTCTTTTCATTTATTTGACAAATTTCTTGGAATTGATTAGTACCATATTGATTGCACGAGACCTTCCACTGAATACCAGCTACTATACATTTTAGAAATATTCTATAACCTCAATCATGTTGATTTCATGTCAATTAACAATGTTGGAAGAAAGTGGAAGGCAAGGTTAAAAACAAATATAAAATACAATTTATACAAGGATTTTTTGAAAACACCAAATGGGCTACTTAGTTGCCACTAGAAATTAAATAATCAAATTTGAGACCTAGTATATAAAGTAAATAATGAACATATAAATGTAAGAAACTTACTTCGTTCAAAGAAAAGCACAAACCGGACTGAAACACATTCTTTTCCCTGCAAGGTTATAAACAAATATAAAATATAATTAGAAATAAAATGAAATAAAATTCAAAGGAAAATTAATGTACCTGATCTGAATAATAAAAATATAATACATTGGGACTTGAATTAAATAAAATTATGACTAACGTCTGGATTAATAAGTGGTTGGAGAGTTTTCTTTAATATAATTATTAATTTCAGTTTTAGGGAGAATATCTGAATGACAAAGATAAACTTTTGTGCTCAGAAATGTGCAAACAATGATGCAATAACCATACATATATATATATATATATATATATATATATATATATATATATATATATTAATACAAATTGCCAATTGATGATACGTATATCATGATGTCTATGCCAATATCAGAACGACTGATAATCATACTTGGAGATTTATTCAGAATGCAATGAAAATCAAACTTAATATAAATTTGCTAAGGACACGATAAATACCGGTGAAGCTACTTCCTAATAAAAAAGTTTCCATTTAATCTATTTCCATTTAATTTATACATATATAATGTATTACTTATTCATCAAAACTGCCACGTTGTAGTATGAACATGTCATAATATTTAGCAACTTAGAAAATGTTTAGCATCGCATTACATCTTGTAGCAATCTCTTCCAGCTTGCCACAAACTGTACATATGACACATGAGAATCAAAGTAAAACCTAATGTAAAAACAAATCAATCAAATAATGAATCTTCCAAAAATAATGTAGGACCAGATCCTAATAACTTTAACATACGATAAATCGATATCTTAGAAGGAAATTGCAGAGGTTACATTTACAGTGTAACTTAAATAATAAGTATCCAAAATTTCCCCACACACACACACACACACACACACATGTATGCTTCAGTTGTCTGTATTATAATCTGATTATTGTAAAAACAATAATCCAGTTCATGACGTATAAAAATGTCAGCTGACGACCGAACACATATATAAAGTAGTAAATATATTATGGACGAAACAAGTTCAGACATATTGTGAAAGTTATTCAAGAGCTTTTGTTTTAAAATCAATAACACTACTATTGATTAAATATATAAATTTATTAATCAATCAGTAAAGCAACTTGCTAAAACATTTTAATTCACGCAACTAATAACAAGTTATAAAATAAGCACGGCACTTGCGCATTAGAAAGACAAATGCTGACTAATTGGACGATGTGATTTTTCTCGTTTTTAATGGAGATGAATTTTAGATCTAGGTAGTCAGTATTGTTTTCCATCCATAAAACTAAGATGCTACAAACTATTTTCTTCTAATATCTGAGAATATCTCTTTATCTTGTTCTTTCTCTCTATCCCATACACGAACACACACAATGCACATACATAATTTAATATACATACAGTACCGAATAAAGCCAAACAGTCATTGTTTTGCTAGTATTAAAGTTCTCGCTCAAAGACATGTCTTTGTGTTTTCAATTAGAATGAATGAAAAGATTTGACGCTGAAACGTGGAAAGTCGTCAATGTCATTTCCGGTTGGTTGTTAAGATCTGAATGATATTTTTCGCTAGCTACTCATCAGCTGCAGTTGTATCTACTCGCTTCATTTTTCCCATTATTTCTATGTCTATCATTTCCGGATAACTTGAACATACACACCCACACAAACTTAGTACGAAATTAAAAACAAAATTGTGCAAGAAAGTTGACACTATTTTAAAATTTCACACCTGACAATTTTTTAGCAAGTAGCATTTTTCCATTTTTAGTCGGTAATAACATATCATGATTTCCTTTGCATTCTCTGTGCATAATGATATGATTTCTGCAAACGAAAGTAAGGGAACGGAATATGCAGTTGCGCTTATTAATAAGTAACTGGTTTCTTTAAGAAATGCGAGGAAACGTTGCACTTTTACAATTTTTGGGAGTGAGGAATTGGGATGAGGCGGAAGTTTGTGATTTACTTCTGAGAACCTTCCATTAATTGTAACATCCCCATTTAGTTTCCAAAATACACTTTGAATGTGCGAGCAACAACCGCAGTTGGCGATGGTTTCCGTTTCCAATATACTTCGTTAAAAGTCGGAATGCATAGGTTTTTTTCTAATAAAAGCCTGACGGTATTTCATTTGTGTTACCGGAATACCACACACCAACGCTATACGTGTCCTACGAGCAAAAGTAGCATATGATACATCGCTATACCTTTTTAAACTTTTATTTTGTTAGATAAATTTGTTTCGAACAAATTCATTAAATCCACAAAGCAGTTTCCTATACGAATATATAATGTCATTATACTTGGAAACAACCTTCATCGTAAAAATAATATGCAAATGAATATGAGCAAAGCCTCGTGGTTATATCATGAGTTTGGTGCATGTCGGCTACGTAAACACGTATCATATTAATCATGGTGAATTTGAATATTACAGCTTCAGGGCCATAGTTTCTATATCTCCAAATGGTACTATTGAGACCAATTAATTGTTTACTCATATTCCTCCAGATTGAGAGTATGCCACTTGTTGCAATGTATGACCTATTGTGTTTCAATACCAAACAACATTACTGACTAAATTTCTAATTGTCTTCTTTTCATTTATTTGACAAATTTCATGGAATTGATTAGTACCATATTGATTGCACGAGACCTTCCACTGACTACCAGCTACTATACATTTTAGAAATATTCTATAACCTCAATCATGTTGATTTCATGTCAATTAACAATGTTGGAAGAAAGTGGAAGGCAATTGTATTGCTTTAAATCTCAATGGTAAATGTACTTTATATTAGCAGGCACAGGACCAGAACTGTAAATGAATGAAACAATTGTTCAATTCTTAATTATGAATGTAATGTCCAATGGAGCATTGGACTCAATTATTTAAATGTGTACTTCTTGGTAAAACGCGAGATACCAATGCCTCGTTGTTATTTCGACGACGTTCTGACTACAATTAGGTTATGGAATGCATCATAAGGGGTTATGCATTCGTCCATGAGGCTTATCAGCAAAACTACAGACACTATTGACAAAATTATGTTGCATTCGCTAGAGAAAAAAAACCGCTATTTGAAAGATGGTGGTTGGCCAAGAACGTTGAACATGATCTTTGAAAATATCAAACAACTCGAGTTAATTGAAGAGTTCAAAAATTGTATTCCTATTGACATTAAGAATAATCTTGAGGAGCATATGATCGAAACCTTCACAAATGCTGCTACATCTACTAATGAGTATTCCTTAACTCATAAAGTTCCTTATTTTAAGCAAAACTTTCTTTCAAAAGTCTACTGGTGGAAAAGTATTTCAGACTAATACGACTCCTCCTAAAACTCAATCTTGCACAACTTCTAAAAATAAAGCGTCTCATAAACCGGATAATTCTTGTCTATTATTACGTGTAGCTATTGCAATAGAAAATGACTCATCATTTCTGATTGCTTTAAATTCAAATATAGGCATCAGAATCAAGACAGACTTATTCCAAATGCTCTTATTTCTGAGAGGTCAAAGTCACAGTCATGTATTGAAAGCATTGCATTTGTTGGATCTAATAAACCCAAGTCTGATTTTAGTATGGAGAATTATGAAACATTGATGTCGTAGGGTTATATATCGCTTTTAGGCGATTTGGTCAATTCTATCCCTTTTATAATTTTAAATATTCAGAGTCTTTTATTATCAGAGTCTTTTATTATTATATTATTATTATTATTATTATTATTATTATTATTATTATTATTATTATTATTATTATTATTATTATTATTATTATTATTATTATGATTATTATTATTATTATTATTATTATTATTATTATTATTGTCTTTTCCTCAGAAGTCCTGTTCTAATGAGAGTGTTCTCATTCAGGGAGTAGAGTGCAGTTTTGTTAATATTCCTCTGCATTTTGTAAATTTGTCATCAGTCATAGTTTACAGGCATGTGACAGTCGGTATAGTATTTTCTTTACAGGATGATGGTATTTATTTGTTACTCGGCGACGACCTAGCAGGAGACAAGGTTGTGGTTTATCCACTTGTAACTGACAAGCCTTCTTTGGATCAGAAACATGATCATTTTCAAAAAGAATAACTCGATTTATACCCAGCTTGTACAGTTACGATATATATATATATATATATATATATATATATATATATATATATATATATATATATATATATATATATATATATATATATATATATATGGCAAGTAAAGCTCTTGAAAATTATTTTGATAAGGAAACTATTCCTTTAACTGACACATGTATTGGTCAGGCTTTTCATGAGGTAACTTTCACTCCTGATTTGGATCATTCAAAAGGTATTTGTCACAGTGTTCCTTTTCTATATACTCATTCTCTTTTATTTAATCAGGGTGACAAACGAAAATCACTTGCTGTCGAATAGTAAAAGGATCCTGAGATCTCCTGTTTTTCAGAGAGTTATCAGTGAAAATGAAACCACTGAAGTACATGTCTGTTACTTCATTATTATTTGAAATCTTATGAAAAAGTGGAGACCCCCGGAGGTACGTGTTAGTGACGAGTTGTCAGTAAACTATCAGATTTTAGTTACAAAATCTTACAGACAGGAAATACTTTGTTTCGCCCTTGAAACTCATCTGGCTGCTCATTAAGGGATAAATAAAACTTTTCACAAGATCTTAACTCGCTTTTCTTGGCCAAAAATCAAAAGCGATGTTAGTAAAATTTGTAAATCATGTCATACGTTTCAAGTGCCAGTAAAACCCAATCAGAAGATAACTAAGGCTCACCTACAACCTAATCCATCATTTGACGAACCATTTAGCAGACTTATAGTCGATTGTGTTGGGCCTCCACTTAAGAAAAAGTCAGGCAAACATTATTTGTTGACCAAGATGGTAATTCCATTAGGAATATTAAAACCAATCCCATAGTGGAAACTGTGATAAAGCTTTTTACTCAATGTGGCCTGTCCAATCTGATAAAGGTTCAAATATCATGTCTGGAATTTTGCAGCAAGCTATACGCAAATTAGGCATTCAACAAGTTAAATTTTCTGCTTACCACCCTAACGGCCAAAGGGCTTTAGAAAGATTTGATCAGACTCTGAAGAATACAATTTGATCAGATTTTTTTCGACACAAGCAAGTATTGGCATAACGACATTCATTGTTTGCTGTTAGGAGTTGTTACAGTGCGTGGACCTTTGAAGTTGTTGAAAGAATATCTTCTTTATAATGAAGGCACAGAGCTCAATCCTTTTGATTATGTTTCTGATTTTAAGTTTACGTTTTCAAAGGCTTGTCAGGCTGCAAGAGCAAACATACGCTCTACTTAGTCATGAATGAAATCGAGATATGATAAATCTCAAGGAAAAGGAGCTTTCAACCAGTTAATAGAGTTCCTGCTCTCTTACCCATTCTACAAACTCCCCATTCAGGATCAGTATTATGGTCCATACACAGTGGAAAAGAAAGTAAATGATTTAAATTATATCATAAATATTCCCGGTACACAAAAAACAAAAACAACTTTGCCATATTAACATGTTAAGAAAGTATATACAAAGAGACAGCCAAGTAAATTAAGCAATGAATTTAATTGTACCTGTCCCACAATCTGAGGATTTAAGTGAAGATATCCAATCGAACACTTTGGATCTTGGAGCAACAAATATTTCTAAATTCCAAAATGTTGAAAAATCTATACAGTAAACTTTGCATTTACAATTAACTTGAACAGCTATTATTCAATTATGAGCACTTGTTTCCAGATATTCATTCAAGAACATACACAATTTTTTATGATGTTGAAAATGTTGATTCAAAACCTGTGAAACAACGCACATATAGAATAAACCCTCTTATACACGAATAATTTAAGCACAAAAAATGACAGGAGATAAACATGTATACATGTTCCGAAACCGGATAAAACTTTCCTCATTTGCACTGATTATATGAAGGCAAAGAGTGTGATAAAGCCGATTTATTTCCATTGATAGAAATCGATGACTGTAAATGCCATGTGGAATCAGTACACAATTAATAAAATCCGGTTCAGTACCCACGAATGTTGTTCCAGTCTATTTTTAGATCACTTTTTCCTGTCAAAGTCTGGTGGTGATACTAGTCACATTTTGGCATTCTTGGTACGATTTGAAGGCAATTGTTTATTCTTTAAAATGTGAGCTTATGGTGTTGTTGTCTGTCTGTATTTCGGCGATAGTGCACATTGAGTAATAAGGTCATGGTGATGATCCGGAAGTGAAATCTGTGTTCCGTTGCCTGGTGTTTTGTTTACAATTCAGCCTCTCAAAAACATGCAGGTCAACCCTTGACAAGAACTAAACCGTAAAGTCATCTTTGAAGATATTTTAGATTAACATATGATTTGAATTGATTGTCACACAGTGGAAAGTTCAGTACTGAGAAACAAATGAAGTGTCAATATAGTGAAACTAATTGTGTACTATGGCCTGTCAGTAAAAACTTGAAACTGATATAAAAAATTTATTATTAATGACATACACATGACATTTTAATAGGTTATGTATATTGACTATTAAAATATAAATATTAAATTAAAAATAAAAACATAATTTTAATTTTAAAAATTTAAATGAAATTTAAAAAACAATTAATAAATAAAAATTTTCCACCAAGTATACACCTATATAATATTTATTTGGAATGATATGAAAATATATCAGCATATATATATATATATATATATATATATATATATATATATATATATATATATATATATATATATATATATATATATATATATATATATATACTCCTGCACCATATACAAGCTCAAATGATGGATATTTGTCAAATTTGATCAGAGAAAATATCTTTATTAGTCAAAATGAGACCCTCATTTAGAATACATGAAGACAAAATTCTACTTTGCTTTGTACCTTTAGGTCATTGAAACTATTTATTTGGGGTCCAAACAGTTAATTTATGTATTTATGATGGGGTGACTTCCTGAGTAATACATATCTGCTTGTATAGCTATCAGTAATTGTTTATAAACATAGTTATAAGGTATTTAGTGAGAGGGCAGAGATGAAGATTTTATACTAGAACCTGTTCAAGTTCTCTACAAAATCATATTAAGCTGTCAGAGAATGAAATACGGGTTAGAGGGGGTAAAATATACTTTACCCAGATATATTTACTATTGCATGTAAGAAAACAGCAAAATGATGTAAGTTGAACACAGAATGCATTCCATTTTATTGTTCAGTTTCTTTACGATGTTGTTTGATTTTGTGCGGCATTGTGGCCCAGATGATATTGTGAGAATTCTCATGATCCATTTTGCTTTATGCATTATTAATGAATAATAATATTTGCTATCTGACACTTTAAAGATTACATAAGTAATTTTCAAACAAATTATTTGAATTTAACTTTCTACAACTGATCATGATATGGTTACATAGCTGACATGAACAAATATGCATATATTTTGTAATGTTTGGAATCAAAAGTTGACATTGTTAGGCTGACATAGTATCTATAGTGAATCTGTAAGGCTCAGTTTTGATTGTGTGCACTACTTAAAATATCCCAAGATGTTATTTTCATCATGAATATGCCTCTGTATGGTAACACATTTCAATTTAGTACTTTGACAGAGGGCGGTATTGCAGCATCAGCTGATATCTGATTCCATTGAATCATTGAATCATTGAACTTAATAACTTGGTAGCCAATACTATTAAAAATAGACTAAAAATGTTCAAACAGATTATTTGAATCATGTTTGCACATGTGATGTTACCAAGTACATTACATATGTCCCACACATGCAAATATCCATCCTTGTTTACAAGTTTTCGGGATGAAAATTTCACATCTAGTTGATGATATAGGATCTATTGGTACCTATAGTTGATCTGTGTGGCCATATTTTGCTATATTCACTCACAATATCTAAACTTGTTTTTCTTTCATGAATAGGATTGCATATAGTAATAAATTTTAATTTGGTACATTGTCATTTGACTTTCCACTATACTGGTATGTATCAATGTCTGCACTAATGATCAAACTTCACCGTTCCAACATTGCCTTAAAAACTTTATGATACATACTCTACCTGATTAGTTATTTAACCTGTTAATGGCTAAATATGCTTGTAGAAACTTCATCTATTTTTAGGATGCATTTGTCACTTTAATACATGCCCATTGCTTCACATCTTTGAGTGTCACTCTATCAAGTTTACCTTTTGTAACCCTATTTGCAACCTGAATGTTATTTTGAAATCACCATTTCTAACATATTTTAACTTCATTTGCCTACATCTTTCTGGGGGTTTTTTTAGAATTAAGTGAAACATGTTAGATCTTTTCAGGTCTAGCCTGGTATCTGGAACAAAGTATTAGAGTTGTATCATTTTGGAAGCTCTCCAGTAGTTCAATGGTGATAGCAATGTCTCATAATGACATATGCAGTCTGCTGCTATAAGTGACCAAGATGCGTTCATATCAATACACTGATATACAGCACCTCAAAGACATGGCTTAGATCTTCATGACAGAGATTCACATCATTTTTCAGTAAGGTGGAACTTCCCTGAAACTGCATTTTCATATTGCATTGTTGACTTTTGTAGTTATCGGCATTAAAATGGAATGCATATTTGCTATAAAACATGGTAGTGGTCCCATAAAAACTTTAAATTTGAGTGGACTATTAGTTATACAAACAACTTCCCAAGTACCTAAAACAATACATGTGGAACATGGCACCTGTCATTGTTTCTTTAGTATGTACCCCTATATGCATCTGGATAGGCATGTTGCAATTTGCTGTCAAAATCAATGTGAGCTATCATGCTTCAGTACCCCTGGGATTAATATTATCAGTTGTACAGACTTAAACTACCATTTGTTTTAAACACCATTCATTAATCAACTTTTCTGCCTTAAATTTGTCAAACTGAAAGTCATAACTTTTATGAAAATTTAATTTTTGTAAAATAATTAGTTTTTAAAATTTATATACTTATTGAAATTTTCATTAAAATTTGATATATCAATATTTTTTAATTTCAAGACTATTTTCGGACAGGCCTTATCAAGTGTTACAATTAGGTTTTATCTGCATTAAAAAATTCCTATAATTAAGGAAGATATAGCAGGTTTAGTTTTGGTTTATTAAGAACAATTGGATCTCAAATTGCACCCTATAGAACACCAGCACTACATATTTTCTGATAGCTGTCACGTGTTTTACTTGCAAGGAAATTTCAAAACACTTTATGTATGAAGTTAAAATAGTAGTGGCATGCAAACAAAATGCAAATATAAAAGTTTGACAAAAACATTGACCCTTTCAGGAATCAGTACACAATTAATAAAATCCGGTTTAGTACCCACGAATGTAGTCCCAGTCTATTTTTAGATCACTTTTTCCTGTCAAAGTCTGGTGGTGATACTAGAGTCAGATTTTGGCATTCTTGGTAAGATTTGAAGGCAATTGTTTATTCTTTAAAATGTGAGCTTATGGTGTGGTTGTCTGTCTGTATTTCGGCGATAGTGCACATTGAGTAATAAGGTCATGGTGATGATCCGGAAGTGAAATATGTGTTTTCTGTTGCCTGGTGTTTTGTTTACAATTCAGCCTCTCAAAAAAATGCAGGAAAACCCTTGACAAGAACTAAACCGTAAAGTCATCTTTGAAGATATTTTAGATTAACATATGATTTGTATTGATTGTCACACAGTGGAAAGTTCAGTACTGAGAAACAAATGTAGAGACAATATAGTGAAATTGTGTACTATGGCCATGAATGTCACCACATTTGACCTTCTGAGAGGATTTTGGCAAATTCCAATAATGGAAAAGCAAAGACAATTTCGTTATCTGTAACTCCAGATGTACTCTATCAATATAAAGTATTGCCGTTCGGAATGAAGGGTTCTTCAAATACTTTTCAACGCTTGATGAATATGATTAATTCCTGTCTAGATAATTGTGATGCTTATATCGATGATGACATCATCTGCAACGACACCTGGAATGAACATCTTGCATAGATTCGGAAATTCTTCGACAGACATACTAATACAAATTTTACAATCAATTTATCTAAAAGTGAATTTTGCCCAGCTTGTGTTACATTTCTAGGACAGCTGATGCGATTTATGTGTTTTTGCTCCAATTTTTCATCGTTGCTGAACCACTGAGAAGCTTCTTAAGTATGTAAAATACGTTTCGCTAGACTGAAAAATGTCAGGCTCTCAAACGTACACCAGTTCTTACAGCTCCACGTTTCAGTTAGCCATTTAAGTTATCTGAGGATACGAGAGATGTTGGGGATGGAAAAGTATAGTCTGAAGAAGATAGAAATGGTGTTGACCATCCAGTGTGCAGTATTTCAAAGAATTAAACAAGCAGCAAAAACGTTTACTCACCATAGTGATCCCCATCCACTCAGTTTCATTGAACACCAATGATTGTGTTACAAATAGGTAATAAAATTGATTTATTGCTTTCAAATTCTCTTTTTATTTTAATTTTTTTCATTACCTTTAATTGTAATGATCATTTACACGGGACTCGATATTTTTTAAAAGTACATTCTGTTTGTGCAGAACTGAAAAGTATTTCATTAGCTTTGTCGTTAGCTGACCTCGTTCAGACACTTTGTTACAGGAAGTTTAAATGATTGGTCAGTACCAAGGTCATGCATACATTACTGACTTGATCACCTTGTGTCATCATTTGGAAGCACGTCTCGTGTGCATAGTGATCATGCGACCTATCATAAGTGTTAAAATGACGTTTAAATGAGATTTAATACTCAACATCACTGTTTTTGAAATTCAGTCGAAAAAGTACCTTCATGATAGCACTAGTATTTTCTGTCTCTGTGCCTATTTGGAGTTGTTTAGTATTAAAGAATAATTTATGTTCTATGGAAGATAAGTGAATCGTTATCAAAGCTTTGTTGTTGTTGTTGTTGTTGTTGTTGTTATTACAGGGTTCAAAGCCAATTTTCAGCACAAGATAGGCTATACATAGCGGCCAGTATTAATGGTGGTGAAAGAAACCTGGCAATCACCGGAAAGAACCACCGACCCACGAGAAGCTACTGGCAAGCTTTCACATGTACGTACGTATGTATATATGTATGTATGTATGTATGTATGTATGTATGTATGTATGTATGTATGTATGTATGTATGTATGTATGTATGTATGTATGTATGTATGTATGTATGTATGTATGTATGTATGTATGTATGTATGTATGCATGTGTGTGTATGCATAGCTATATATATATATATATATATATATATATATATATATATATATATATATATATATATATATATATATATATAGTGCATCATTTTGATTTTGATAAATTCCACTCGGTATCAATTCTACTACTAGAACATGTGTATTTCAATTCTAGTAGTGTTATGCATGGAGTATATTCATAATCTATATGTTCTTTTTCATATTTTACTGTATTTTGTTGGGAGAAAACTTAGTTTTGTTAAAATTTACAAAGCATCTTGGTTTCAAAATTCTCTTTGTTAGTTTGAAGAGGCCGCGATTTGTAACACCTATTACTTTACCATAGGTAATTACGATAGAGGATCTTTCAAAAATGTATCTTCAGTAAGTAGTTATATACAGTCTCGATTCTGTCCGAATATTTCCCTGAATAACTGCATGTTACAAAATCAGTGGTAATTAATGCGAGAATCCCGTTAAATAAACTGAATCGAGAGAGACTACAATGCTTTGTCTACCGAGCAAAATTAATAGTTCCATTGATAGTGACAGTGACAGTTTTGGTCAGTAAAATTAACAATCCACTCAATAAGATATATTGCCAAATGGAATATACATTTTGGGCCTCTTTCTGCAGAGATAGTTGAAATAACCTTCTCAATATGAGACAGACGATTGAGACTCGCTTTAATAACCAAAAACAAATTTCTTTTAATAGCATACAAAAATCTGCCAAACATATTTGTCTTGCGTACTGGTTTTTATTCACTTGTAAGTATTTAACTGACATATATAAATGTCTTCCATCTTTGCTACTTAATTGAATTGTTATAAAATGCATAAAAGCGCCTCGTTATGCAACTCAAGCAGAAATAACTACTGTATATTCTTCTGAAAATTAATTATACAGAAAATTATTTTATTACAACCGTTCTGAAATACCGTCATAATAGTTTCATTTCTCGGTAATAATAACTAATTTGTATGGGTGATATTTATACGAGTTCTTCAACTAAACCTTAGTCTCTGATACTACATATGCATATGTTAGCGCTTGACGCCATGCCAGGACAATAATGGTGATTGACAAAAGTAAACTTTTAATCCTATAAGATGTATTGTCTGTTATCTAAAATGAAATACTATCTTTATAAAATAGTTCGCTTGTTGGACCACCATTTGCTGTATCTTTTTGTGTAGATAATTTATTAAGACGTTTGGGAAAACTGTATCTTTAACCCATTTCACTCTCGTTTATAACAGGATAAGAAGAATGTGTGACATATTATTTTTGGAAAGCGCCTGTAGTTACATAGAAATCACATCTGATTAAAAATTCTGACGCTCTAATATACTAATGAGCGAATGTAAATGGAACATGGTCACCATAAAATTGATCTATCATTGCAAAACTTGATTCCCTAAACCTTCTGAATAACGAGACGTTTCTAACGGTGAAGCTCTATGCAGTCATAATCATTTCTGTAATAATATTGGCATGTATAATTCAAACAAGTTCTAGTTTCATGGAAACAAATTTACTTTCATGAAGCGAACGGCTACAAAATTATTTTGACAACGTTGGAGAAATAGTAAAATAATAGAAATGGAAATGAATGAATTTAACAAAAACCTACGTCATCTATCAGTAGACATAAGTTTGACTAATTAAACGACTGGAACTATGTACAGTTGAAAATGGTATAATAATGTTATCGAATAGTAAAACGTCAATAGTAACTACGGAATGCATCGTTTGATGCATTAAATTAGAAATAATTAAGTAGTCGTTTGTATTCAATCCGTTGACACGGTCTGTAATGAATTGCTTATTTTTCAAACCTAAGATCTGCCTCACTACTTATAACATTCCTTATGGTCATATTTCCATCATTTCTGTTATAAAATGACCAGTTTTGTGTGTTCTCACATTGCATGACAAAATCGTATTCAATTACTTCGTTGATGTAAATTCCACATAAGTATCACCTGAAAATCCTCTACCAATATTTTGACTTTTTAAAGATAGGGTATTTCTGTTTTCTGGCTTATTAACGTAACTTTAACAACTATATGCATATCTCTGCCATGCCTATAGTGTACAAGTTGATACTAATGTTCATATACGGGCATCATGCCACAGGAATTATCATTATGAAAGACAGAGACATATTAACGTGATACCAGACAGACCAGTCATAAAACTAAGCTCTCAAATGCTGAGCGACAATTTGTATAGGTTTTTGATTAACTTCTGCCGTGGTTGGAACTCGCGACCTCACGCATCCGATGCAGAACGCACTAAGCACTTAGGTAACCGGAGAGGTAAATTTGTTAGTCAACCTTCCTTTGAGGGTTACTGAATAAAATCCCACCCATCAAGATCTAAACAGAAACGGATTTGACATGAATACATATAACTATAGAACTATAATCCAATGCTTTTGTGAATTACCTTCTTCGACTTCACTGATCACACGTACTTGTCAGACATATGACCCGTGATAAGTATTTGAGATGCTAGAGTGCTAGACATTAGCCAAGTCGTTTATATTAATCTAAGAGTAAGATAAAAATTTCAAATATCCGTGTCTTTATATTCCTGCCTGTATCAACCTAGTTACAGTGCAAGAATAAGTTTTTATACTAGTTACGTTTTTATATCTGATGTTAACTGTTTAATGTAACAAAGTTAAACGAAAAACTTTGTTTTCATCAATCTTCTAAAACAGTTGAAAACCTCAACTTCGTTGAATATTTGAAAAGATTTGTAAGATTATCAAAGTATTCTTTTTTTGTTGAATTTTCCTCCGTTCAAACGATTTATATAATGACAATTAAAACAATATTGTAATAAGAAAATAAATATTAATTTCAGGTTTTAGTATCAGTTAACGTAATATGCAATGATTGAAGAACATGATTAGAATATCTCGGTGGCAAAAGAAATGTTTTATGGTTTTAGGACTTAAAAGCTACATGCAATTTTACTGCTTTGAGACCAGTGGATCGCATGAGAAGAGTGCTTAAAAATAATTATACATTTTGGATATCTTCAAAGCTTCTCAAATTGATGTGCCTTGGCGTCAACATAGAATCAGTTTATTACTGGTAAGAAAAGCAGACCATGAAAGCGTCAGAAAACAGCCAGTAAGACCGTAATGACATAATGATATAAATTAAAGTCTTTTAATTCAGAACAATGTTAGTGTTGTAAAGATGTCATCTCCTTCAAGCAATGAGACTCTTCTTATGGTATACACTACGAGCACGTAAAATATAGATTGCATCAAAATATACTCAAGGAGTTTCAAATGCTTCCGTCACGTATTTAATATTTTCCATAAAATGTACAAGATCATTACGGCAAAAATGCACACAAAAGCATAAAAGGTTTCTAGTATCATTCCCATGGAATGAGTTTGTTTATAATAAAAATTATTCTGCTATAACAGTAAAGACTTTATAAAATTCAAGATAAGCAGAAAACTAACATGAAGTAAAATCCTTACAAGTAAATAATTAAGAAAAGAACACCGTAAAGAGATATTTAAAAAATCGACTTTACGAATATTTTAAAGAAAGGTCATTGTCATGTTTTCTCATAAGATTACGCAGACTAAGAAATAGGGTCCATGTCTGTTATTTTATGGTATAGGGAATTCAGATTTTAGAAAAAGAACTTTTTGCTTTTCATACTGAAAAAAATACATTTCAAGCAATAAAAACTTTAGATTTATTTCATTAATGGTGCAAGAAATTCTCATGAGAAAGCAATGGAACATTATTTCGTTTTTAGAAGGCATTGTGCTTTTCTTATTTTCATGATACAAACCAAAATTTGGTTTTCCGTCGTTCATTCAGTGTTTCAAGAAATAAACATTTCAAAACAATCAAACGACAATCTTCTTTACTTTTCCTCATGTTATAACAAATCAACATTTTTCAAGAAATATATTAAAAAAACCTGTAGCAGAAACCATGCAGTTGAAGAAATTTTAAAAACACAAATAAACAGTAGATACAGCAGAACAAATCGTCCCAATTACTATTTTACAAATTTCCGCAGATGCCTCAAGAATCCTTATTCGGAATTCAGCGCACTTCAACAACAGACTATTGTCGGAAAGGATCATAACAAAGCAAGTATATAACTGACGATAGTCGTACCTACCTACTCATCCTGGAAATAAAAACGGTCATACACTCCTTTCAAAATTCCAGTTATTTCATTAACACATAACAAATTAGGCACAATGAACGGAAGACGTACTGGGAAAGCTGTACATAAGTGAAAAAAATTCAGAGGGTTCCTCAAGCCTGCTAAAGCTCATCGAAACTGCCGTCATGGCTAAATCATCAAATATCTTATTACGGGTCTCGTCTACATCACGATTCGCAGCTTAAATATCAGGTAGCAGAGGTTATGGTGTGATAAGTCCATGCTGGAATGCTCAGACCATGGAAACTGTCCTTGAATATGTAGCAAGCATGTAGTATACGCGAGAAAAAAAGCAGCTTTGACGAGGTTCCAAAATTCATAAACAACAACAAACGGTCCTCTGTTCTTACCAAAAGGGTTATTACAGGAGTTCACAATCAATAGATTATATAATTAGCATCAATTCATTCAAGCCATACTGCATCATTGACTTTGGTTTTGGTGGTAATGATAATGTCGTCAACAACTGTGTTTAAGTCCCCTATCATCTGCATTATTGGCTGTACCTTTGATTATCATGACAGCTTGGCCAGCAGATTTCGCCTAACCATTTTATGAATCTGGTAAAACTGAGACTTGTCATACCCTGTCAACGCCTTTGGGAATTCCTTCAATTTCCTTACTGCCTTACTTACTAAATAGGGTATAACCGACATAATCGTGGTTGGTTTCTTGTAAGGTTTCTCTCATTTTCCACCCATAGGACGCCCGTAAAAACCACTGGACTACATTCAAATGACGAAATGTGTTAACGTACGTATGTATGTATGTATGTATGTATGTATGTATGTATGTATGTATGTATGTATGTATGTATGTATGTATGTATGTATGTATGTATGTATGTATGTATGTATGTATGTATGTATGTATGTATGTATGTATGTACGTACGTACGTACGTATTTATGTATGTATGTATGTATGTATGTATGTATGTATGTATGTATGTATGTATGTATGTATGTATGTATGTATGTATGTATGTATGTATGTATGTATGTATGTATGTATCTATGTGTGTATGTATCTATGTAGGCATAAATGCATATCTCTCATTTTCCACCCACTGGACGCCGGTAAAATCCACTGGACTACATTGAAATGACGAAATGTATGTATGTATGTATGTATGTATGTATGTATGTATGTATGTATGTATGTATGTATGTATGTATGTATGTATGTATGTATGTATGTATGTAGTAAGGTAGGTATCAATATATGTATATTTGTAAGTCGGCGGAATCTCCGACAGAGCCAATTAGTTCTATTAAGTTCGAAGCTTCACCAACTAAAGTTGAGATTAGTACTTTTAATAAAAGTACAGTCCATGCCAGACTGAAGGGTTTTGGTTTGATTTTGATCAAGTGCATCACAACGTTATAATTTGATAAGGAAACTGTATTGTTCTCATTGTATACTCTTAATTGCGTGCTTCCTCTCAATCAGAAAAAATTATGCCATCAAAACACTGGTTAGCAAATACAAATATTCATCTACCTTTGCTATCATTTAAGAACAAAACACTAACTCATTCCACCATCTCTTATTTGAAAACAAATATCCTACCAGAACAAAGACAAATCATCAGCCGATATAAACGTTCTATATTCAATCAATCCTTTCAAGAAATTCATAAGACGTAACCTCTGTATTTTCTCGTTGTTGTTTGTTTAATCTTTCAAACTAAGGCATTACAAGATCATATGATCTCTTTCAAAGATCAGCAAAATACTGGCACACGTCTTTCACTTACACTCACGCTCACTCTTGAAACAAATCACTTCCTATACCCTCGCAAGTGTACATTTTCTGCTTATTTCTGTTAAAACGACACCCTATAGAATTGTTGGTTCTTACTTTGGCAATATACGAACATTCTCTCAACTAACAATTAACTGGTGTTTTAAGTTAGCATAAGCCAACTGTATTGATATTGCTAAATAGATATGAAAACATAATACTATAAAACGTTTTCAAGCTTTTAATGTGTATAAAAGAATAGGATATTAGTGGAAGACAAATGAGTTTGAAGACAATTTTGTATGGGTTTTACATGATGTTACTGTAGACGTCCATTGAAAGTTTAATATTTAACAGCGGAAATGTTACAGTATTTAGTGAATTGCAAACACTGTATATCCGGTTTCACTAGTATATATTGAGACAGTATTTGAACTCGATTTAACAAAGGAATACATCTCAAATTTTCAAATCGTACAGTTCTTCAAGGCATTCTTTTTACTTAAGTTCAACAGTTAAATATCTGAAATGTTATATATATATATATATATATATATATATATATATATATATATATATATATATATATATATATATACTTCATCAAAACGATATTTAGAAAACACAAATGTATATTTCAATCGTCAAAGAATTAATAAATAAATAAAAGGAGCAGAGGCAAATTATTTGCATGATGTGTTGTACTCTTCGGTCGTATTAAGGCATAATTCTTTGTGGTTGATATTCCTCTTCCAGCCTAAAAAAATGAAAGAGCGAGAGACTCACAGAGTCACAGTCATGGTGATGTCATATTCTACTAGAATGTTCTGTCTACTTTGCCTACATTCTTTCAACATTTCTTACAAACGTATGTGCTTGATTTCGCGGCAAAACTAAACCTATACAATCTATGATAAAGCCGCATCAAACTTTTGTTTGAAAATTGTAATGAAGAAAACCAAATGTTGTCAAGCAAACATTAAGAACATAAAACATTCGAAACAAAAATGAAATGTATATTATACAAGATAAAAATATAAACAGTAAAATATGTCTGAAAAGGTATATTAAGTGGCTGATATTGTTAGAAAAGGTATTCAAATAAGATAGGAAAATAACCAATTGTATTCATGCAGCGCATGGGAAAGACTAACAATTAACTGATCTTTGATTCTGGCAGAAGATCGAACAAGTATTCTCTACACCTTACACATACAGGGGCCTCGGGTGGCCGAGTGTTCTAAAGCGCTGTCCATTACGAATCACTGCCATCTCACCTCTGTCTGCGTGGATTCGAGTCTAGGATTCAGCAAATGTGGATATGTGAGAAAGCTTGCCAGTAACTTCTCGTGGGTCGGTGGTTCTTTCCGGTGATTTCCCGGTTTCTTCCTCCACTATTAATACTGAGCGCCATGAATAGCCTATCGTTAGCTTCAAAATGGCGTTAATCCCTATATCAACAATAATAAGAACTTACACATACGAGGTTTTTCTAAAATGACCAGAAGGGCCACTTAGTTGCCACTAGAAATTATGGAATCGAAATTGAAACCTAGGATATAAAGTAAATAATGAACATATAAATGTAAGAAACTTACTTCGTTCAAAGAAAAACACAAACCGGACTAAAACACAATCTCTTTTCTGCAAGTTTAAATAAAATAACTGAAATATAATTAGAAAGGAAATCAAATAAAATTATAAGAGAAACTAATGTTTTGGATCTGAATAATGAAAATTAAAATAAATTGTGACTTGAATTAAATAAAATTATGACTAACGTCTGGAGTAATAAGTGATCGGAGAGTTTTCTTTAAAATAATTATTAATTTCAGTTATAGAGAGAATATCTGAATGAGAAAAAGAATACTATTTTGCACAGATATGTGCTAACCGTGATCCAGTAACTATATCTACTGTAACAAAGCGTCATTATATTCTATCCTGTAGGATCATTCTTTTCAATGAGAGATGGTAAACAGAATATAATCGAAACGAAACGTTTATCATGCAACTAATTATATTCATCGTTTAATAAATCTTTATAACTTTTTCAAAAATGAACGTCTATCTTCGATATTTTAAAGAAAATATGATTGAATGAGACCAAATTTAACCTACGCACCATTATTCACATTTCTACTAGAATATGTTTAATCAAATTTGTCCTACATTTGTAACCGTGTTGAGGAAACGATATTTAGTGTTTCATATTTGTTTTTTAACCTTCATTTCAGTGCATGCCTTCTTCTCATTGAGAATTCTATGAATTCAGGGGTGCTACTATACAATTGGTCAGAACCTTGAAATAGCTGTGGTGAATTATGAAATGTATGTCGGTGTTGAAAGGGAAAGGGAGAAAAAGACTACGCGTACCTTGAGCATCCATTGCTACAGCTTCAATTGCTTTTGATTCTGCGGTGCCCATCATCGTGGCTGTCATGCTAATGTAGATGAAAAGGAATACTGCCAGTCCTCTCATTTTTGGTCCACTACAGTTCTTATCTATTCTGCTTCTTCAGCTGGCGTACAACTCCTCACAAGACTGTGTTCTCCTCATCTTTATACCCGTGTCTAAAACATTTGGCACACCCTTCGCCCAATCAGTCACGATCCAGCTGATGATTGACATTATCAAAATGGTTGTAATATATCTTAAGACCCGCCTTCTTTACATACGAGCGTGTTAAACGTTAGCCTGTTAAATTGAATTTTCCAATTTTACAATATTTAATGAAAATTCTAAAGTCATGAGCACATGATAACGTAAACCGCATAAAAAACTATCTTTGAACTGAAACAAAACTTTCACTGCCGTCAACTGTAAATTTAAACATTCTTCAAACACACAGGTCCCATCTTTTACCAACGCCAGAACATTATGAAAAATAGACATTTAATTTACATTAACATGATTCCATTCAGAGATTAAAATGCACGAAAATCCACACAAATCGCCATTCGCGCAGCCTAGACCATATATATATATATATATATATATATATATATATATATATATATATATAGATAGATAGATAGATAGATATAGATATATATAGATATAATGGTTAAATCAATATCAATCTGTATCAGTGGAAGCAATTGATACGGCTACACAAGCGATACCTCTTTCAATGATACAACACGGGCATCACACATATGAGCTACTATGATTGCCAAACTTAGAAAATGTATCGTTTTTATACATTATATTCAACGTTCATTTCCATACTGAGACATCTCTCTCTCTCTCTCTCTTAAAAATGACACACCTTTGCACATGAATCGTGCAATCACTGGCTTACATGCACTGTTTCTGTTATATATTCATTTTCATGCAATTAGAAATATATATGATTATGTCAGTAATACATGTCATTAAATAACTTGAAGGACTGATGTAAACAATGGCAAGAAAACGATTTGTTGACTATTTTATCAGGATGGTTTATCTCAGCAAAACACACTTGTGTATTTTCAGTTTAAATCTTCAGATCGTATTTATTCTGATCTGTTCTAAGTTCTTCCGTCCTGTACTGGACTCAGGAATACTTCGATGGACCGAAGACAATGTTCTGCTGAGATGCAATATTTTGTAACGCTCATATGATTTTACTAGATTTTTTACACTTGTAGATAATTATTCTTCTGCTATTCATAAATTTGTAAACGTATATATATGATACATAATAAAACACAAAAGAATACGAATAGTAATCGTTATAAACTCTCGCTTTATCATAAATTAACTTTATATTTTCCATCAAGCCACTCCTTTCAACAGTTAGGTTGGAAGATAGCTTAGCTATAAATGTTGAATGTCTCTAAGAATTCATAATTATTGCTCAATCCTGTGTAAATGTTCCTACATCACCATTCTCTTAAACGCGTCATATAATCTGCTAATAAAAATGCAACTTCTTTCACAAACTCTAATCCTTTATTCTCTCAATTTGAAATGTACTTCAGGTACGTTGTGGAGAGGGAGATTGTGTGTGTTGTTTTTTAGCTAAAACTCAGTAAAACATCATAGAAGTCTTTCTCGCATTAAGTTCGTCTTTTCTGGACTTTATGTTTTATTACACATCAAACTCAGAAGTAATCTTTAAACCCCTAGCGTAATTTTAATTTTAAAAAATGATGCAACTCTACAGCAACCACCTATCATAGTGTATTACTTATTCATCAAAACTGACACGTTGTTGTATGGACCTTTGTCATACTATTTAGCACCTTAGAAAATTTTGAGTTCCGCAATACATCTGGTAACAATACATTCTATTGTTTAAGAGCTATAAACTGTCAGTTGCCAGATTGCACAGCAAGCAACCTCTGATGGAAATAATGTTTGATTTTATAGAAGTGGTGAAAATAGGAGATCTAGTGCATACCATAAGTAAAAATGATTAACGAATATCATTTGCTCTTGCTCACCATTCAAATTGCCCTTGATGAAGAATCGTGGCGGTCACTTTAGTCACCAGAAAAGTTAGAACATTAGCTTTCCAGAAAAATCTGTTCCAGCTTGCCACAAATTGAACATATGACAAATGAGAATCAAAGTAAATTCTAATGTATTAACATATCAATGAAATAATGAATCTTCCGAAAATAATGTAGGACCAGATCCTAAGAATTTTAACATACGAATTATCAATATCTTAAATGGAAATTGCAGAGGTTACACACATTTACAGTGTAAATTAAATTATACATATCCAAAATATTCACACACACATACACACACGCACACACACACTCACACACATATACATCAGCTGTCTGTACTATAATCTGATTATTGTAAAAAAAAATCCAGTTCACGACGTATAAAAATATCCGCTGACCACGGAACACATATATCGTGTAGTAAAATATATTATGGACGAAACAAGTTAAGATATATTGTGAACGTTATTCTAGAGCTTTTGTTTTAAAAACAATAAATATATTGATTAAATATTATCAATTTATTGGTCGATCAGTAAAGCAACTTGCTAAAACATTTAACTTCACGCAACTAATAACAAGTTATCCATGAAAACGTCCCTTGCGCATTAGAAAGACAAATGCTGACTAATTCAACGATGTGATTTATTCGTTTATAGTGTCAGATGAATTTTAGATCTAGGTAGTCAGTATGATTTTTCATCAATAAAACTAAGATCCTACAAACTATTTCCTTCTAATATCTGAAAATATCTTTTTATCTTGTTCTTTCTCTCTATCCCATACACGAACACACACGCAAATAAATAGATAATTTACTATACATACAGTGCAAAATGGTATGTATGTATGTATGTATGTATGTATGTATGTATGTATGTATGTATGTATGTATGTATGTATGTATGTATGTATGTATGCATGCATGCATGCATGCATGCATGCATGCATGCATGCATGCATGCATGCATGTATGTATGTATGTATGTATGTATGTATGTATGTATGTATGTATGTATGTATGTATGTATGTATGTATGTAGTAAGGTAGGTATCAATATATGTATATTTGTAAGTCGGCGGAATAACCGAGAGAGCCAATTAGTTCTATTAAGTTCGTAGCTTCACCAACTATAGTTGAGATTAGTACTTTTAATAAAAGTACAGTCCATGCCAGACTGAAGGGTTTTGGTTTGATTTTGATCAAATGCATCACAACGTCATAGTTTGATAAGGAAACTGTATTGTTCTCATCGTACACTCTTAATTGCGTGCTTCCTCTCAATCAGAAAAAATTATGCCATCAAAACACTGGTTAGCAAATACAAATATTCATCTACCTTTGCTATCATTTAAGAACAAAACACTAACTCATTCCACCATCTCTTATTTGAAAACAAATATCCTACCAGAACAAAGACAAATCATCTGCCGACATAAACGTTCTATATTCAATCAATCCTTTCAAAAAAATCATAAGACGTAACCTCTGTTTTTTCTCGTTGTTGTTTGTTTTATCTTTCAAACAAACGCATAACAAGATCATATGATCTCTTTCAAAGTTCAGCACAATACTGGCATACGTCCTTCACTTATAACCACACTCATTCTTGAAATAACTTACCTCCGATGCCCTCGCAATTGTATATTTTCTGCTTATTTCTTTCAAAACGACAACCTATATAGTTGGTTCTTACTATGACAATATACGAACATTCCCTCAACTAACAATTAACTGGTATTTCAAGCTAGCATACGCCATTTGTAGATATTACTAAATAGATATGAAAACACAATACAATGAAACTTTTTCAAGCTTTTAATGTGTATATAAGAATAGGATATTAGTGGGAGATAAATTGGTTTGAGGACAATTTTGTATGGGTTTTACATAATGTTACTGTAGAAGTCCATAGAAAGTTTTATATTTAACAGCGGAAATGTTACAGTATTTATAACCTTATTGCGCGAATTGAACTGCAAACACTGTATATCCGGTTTCACAAGTATATCCTGTGATAGTATTTGAACTCGTATTAACAAAGGAATACATATCAGATTTTCGAATCGTACAGTTATTCAAGGCATTCTTTTAATTTATGTTCAACAGTTAATTATCTCAAATCTTATAGTTATACTTCATCAAAACGATATTTGGTAAAGAGAAACCTATATGTAAAGCGTCGAATAATTAATAAATAAATAAGAGGAGCAGATACACATTATTTGCATGATGTGTTGTACTCTTTGGTCGTATTAAGGCACAGTTCTTTGTGGTCGATATTCCTCTTCCAGCCTGAAAAAAATGAAAGAGCGAGAGACTCACAGAGTCACAGTCACGGTGATGTCATATTCTACGTAGAATATTCTGTCTTATTTGTTTACATTCTCTTAATATTTCTTGCAAACGTATGCGCATGATTTCGCGGCGAAACATACCTAAACAATCTACGATAAAGCCGAATCAAACTTTTGTTTGAAAATTGTAATGAAGAAAACAAAATGTTGTCAAGAAAACATTAAGAACATAAAACATTTTGAACAAAAATGAAATGCATATTATGCAAGATAAAAATATAAAGAGTAAAATATGTCTGAAAAGGTATATTAAGTAGCTAATAATGGTACAAAAGGTATTTAAATAATATAGAAATAAGCCCCAATTGTATTCATGCAGCGCATGGGAAAAACTGACAATTAACTGATCTTCGATTCTGGCAGAAGATCGAACTAGTATTCTCTACACCTTACACATACGAGGTTTTTCTGAAATGACCAGATGGGCCACTTAGTTGCCACTAGAAATTAAGGAATCGAAATTGAAGCCTAGTAGATAAAGAAAATAATGAACATATAAATGTAAGAAACTTACTTCGTTCAAAGAAAAGCACAAACCGGACTGAAACACATTCTCTTCCCTGCAAGGTTATATAAAATATATGAAATATAATTAGAAAGGAAATGAAATAAAATTCAAAGGAAAATTAATGTACCTGATCTTAATAATAAAAATAGAATAAATTTGAATTACTAAGTGACTGGAAAGTTTTCTTTAAAATAATTATTAATTTCAGTTTTAGAGAGAATATCTGAATGAGATAAAGATATATTATTTTGCTCAGATATGTGCTAACAGTGATGCAGTGACCATATCTACTGAAATAAAGCGCCCAGTGATGATACGTATATCAAGATGTTTATGCCAATATCAGAAAGACTGATAATCATGCTTGCTAAAAATGTTTCCATTCAATTTATACAGTACATGCAACAAAAAATGTTTCCAACGGTAGTGGCTTATTACGAATATCATGAAGTCTACATTTCAGCAATTATATTACCCGATACCAATAGTTTCAATATGTTGTGAAAGGTGAATCGTATGTGCATCCAATTTCCCATATCTTAAACTAGTATTTTTTTATATACACAATCGTAGTACTAGATTTTACAAAGTATAAATACTCACCGTCCTTTGCAGGAACCTCTTCGTCATTGGCTGAAATAAGCAAAATACATTTTATCTATCACAACTACAAAACATTTGAGAATTTGGAATAATCAAAGTCATATGCAATATAATCAAATAGAATCATACAACATGTAATTAATTAAAGGTTACTCGCAACAAAAAAAAATAAATCCTTATTAAAAAATATGGGACCACACTATTTAGGCAATAACATATGAAATAGACGAGATTATCAGGTTTCCAACAATCAACATCCACATTAATTAGGTTTGTATCTTATTATTAATGAGCAGATATGGAATCACTTGTCCTTGCGTTAAAACATATATTAAAATACTTCTTGCTGGAACATAGTTTATGTGAAAATTTTACTTATAATATTCTATACTTTAGGACCATTCACTTCAATGAGAGATGGTAAACAGAATATAATCAAAACAAAACGTTTATCATGCAGCTAATTATATTCATCGTTTTATGAAACTTTATACTTTTTTCAAAAATGAACGTCTTTCTTCATAATTTAAAACAAATATGTTTGAATGAGACCAAACACAACCTACGCACCATGATTCTCATTTCTACTAGAATATATTTGATCCAATTTGTTCGATAATGAATACTTACAATTTAAAATTCCTACATTTTGTAACCGCATTGCGGAATCATAGTATTTAAAGAACATAATTTTATTGATAATTCTTAATGTTTCGAAACTCAACGATGTTTTAAGTTTCATATTTGTTTTTTAACCTTAATTTCAGAGCATGTCTTCTGTTCATTGAGTATTCTATGAATTCAGTGGTGCTACTATACAATTGGTCAGAACCTTGAAATATCTGTTATAAATTATAAAATGAATGTGGGTGTTGAGAGGGAAAGGGAGGAAAAGACTACGCGTACCTTGAGCATCCATTGCTACAGCTTCAATTGCTTCTGATTCTGCGGTGCCCATCATCGTGGCAGTCATGCAAAGAAAGACAAAAACGAATACTACCAGTCCTCTCATTTTTGGTCCACTACAGTTCTTATCTATTCTTCAACTTCAGCTGGCGTACAACTCCTCACAAGACTGTGTTCTCCTCATATTTATACCCGTGTCAAAAACATTTGGCACACCCTTCGCCCAATCGGTCACGATCCAGCTGATGATTGACATTATGCAAATTGTTGTAATATATCTTAAGACCCGTGCTCTTTACATACGATCGTTTTAAACATTAGCCTGTTGAAGTGAATTTTCCAATTTTACAATTTAAAAGCAAATTCTTAAATCATGAGCACATGATAACGTAAACCGCATCAAAAAACTGTCTTTGAAATGAAACAAAACTTTCACTGCCGTCAACTGTAAATTTAAACATTCTTCAAACACAAAGATCACAATCTTTTATCAACGCCAGCATAGTATGAAAAGCATTCATTTAATTTACATTACAATGATTCAAATCGGAGATTAAAATGCACGAAAATCCTTACAAAATCGTCATTCGAGCAGCATGGACCATATATATCTCTTCATTATATATTATGGTTAAATCTACATCAATCTGCATCAGTGCAAGCAATTGATACGGCTACACAAGCGATACCTCTTTCAATGATACAACGCGGGCAACACACATATGAGCGACTATGATTGCCAAACTTAGAAAATGTATCGTTTTTATACATTATATTCAACGTTCATTTCCATACTGAGACATCTCTCTCTCTTAAAAATGACACACCTTTGCACATGAATCGTGCAATCACTGGCTTACATGCATTTAACTTACATTAAAATGATTCCATTCAGAGATTAAAATGCACGAAAATCCACACAAAATCGCCATTAGAGCAGTATTGACCATATATATATATATATATATATATATATATATATATATATATATATATATATATATATATATAAAATATATATTATGGTTATATCTATATCAATCTTTATCAGTGGAAGCAATTGATATGGCTACACAAGCGATACCTCTTTCAGTGATACAACGAGGACATCACACATATGAGCTACTATGATTGCCAAACTTAGAAAATGTATCGTTTTTTATTCATTATATTCAACGTTCATTTCCATACTGAGACATCTCTCTCTCTCTCTCTCTCTCTCTCTCTCTCTCTCTCTCTCTCTCTCTCTCTCTCTCTCTCTCTCTCTCTCTCTCTCTCAAAATTGACACACCTTTGTAATCACTGGCTTACATGCACTGTTTCTATTAGATATTAATTGTCACGCAATTAGAAAACTTTATGATTACGTCAGTAATCATTTCATTACATAACTTGAAGGACTGATGTAAACTTTTGCAGGAAAACAATTTGTTGACTATTTTGTCAGGATGGTTTATCACAGCAAAACACGCTAGTGCTTTTCAGTTTAAAACTCCAGATCGTATTTATTCTCATCTGATCTAAGGTCTGTCCGTCCTGTACTGGACTCAGTGAGGAATAGTTCGATGGACCGTAGACAATGTTCTGCTGAGATACAATATTTGGTGACGTTTGTAGGAATTTACTAGACATTTTACACTTGTAGATAGTTATTCTTCTGGTATTCATAAATTTGTAAACGCATACATACGTTACATCATAAAACACAAAAGAATACGAATAGTAATCGTTATAAACTTTCGCTTTATTATAAATTAACTTTATATTTTCCATCATGCCACTTTTTTAATAGTTAGGTTGGAAGACAGCTTATCTAGAGATGTCTCTAACAATTCATTATTTCTGTTCATTCCTGTGTACACGTGTCTACATCATAATTCTCTTCAACGCGTGATATAATCTGCTAATAAAAATGCATTTTCTTTCTTCAGAAAAATATTTCGGAAATAAGTAGCAGTACAGTTTTTAACAAATATATACTAGTACGTTTTACTGAGACAATTTATAACCTGTTGAAAGAGTCAACAAATCGTTCTCTTCCCAGCATTTCCATCAGTCTTTGAAGTTAAGTATGAAAATATGCTGACCTAATCCTTTCTCTGCCTCCTGGATGATGACTACGAAGGTAATGATGATGATATTAATGATGAATACTATATATGGTCTAGGTAAATGTTATACTCAGTTCTTCTTTTGTCGTACGTACTCCAGGCATTAACCAGCATTATTAGAGTCGCCAAAAGTAGAGACAATATAAATTACTTTCACGGTCCGAACGAGTATATTTACCCTAATCTACAACAAGGAAATGCTTGTCATCATGTAATTCTGAGAGCTAACTTACGTTTCCTTCGAACCTTTTATGTCAAAAGACTTCTCATAAGCCATCTTACTTTTCTCCCATGATGCATCGCACAGATGTATGAAACTACAAGGGAATGTTTCCAAACAGTATGTTATGGTAATGGCGCTATTCTTGTGGGAGCAACGTCCGTAACTAATTTACTTTATTTTCTAGCCCATGATGATGTCTTGGCAATTCAGGGCGGATTCTAGGAAAGTCCGCAGCCAGATTATCATTTACTTCTATAATGCATGCGATTGGTGTTGTTGTCTTCTTTAACATAATTCTAGTGTTTCAATATCTATAAAACTCACTTCATTTCATCTAAAATGTAAAATATTTAATCAATAGCATCAACAACTTCTTTAAACCTTTATTGTTATGTGTCACATGTTGAAAGCGTTATTGGATAAGATTTACATTTCTGAATAATATAGTGGAAAGTATTATGATAATATAGACTTGAATATGCCATTGCTGAACCCATTCGGATCAATGTTTGCAAGGTTTTGCCATTACAAAAGATAGATTATAGAACACAGCCAAGATTTGGAAAGGCATAGTATAGTGCTATAACATAAACTCTTTGATCATTTCAACCAAACGATATGACCAAGAATGACCGATATCTCAAAAATATTGATTTGAAATATCTATTTAAAAAGCAAATTTATTCGTTGATTTTAATGCCAAGATGCTCGAAGAATCTGCAAATGAAATCATCAAACCTATTTTTAGAAACAAAAGAAAATTATAACTAACATATCATTGAAATTGTGCTCAACTGTGCAAATTAATAGTACACGTTCATAACTGTGAATCTGAGGAGTTGTCGTTTGAGAAACGTGCTTCACTGAATTTTAATTTTCATTAAATGCCGCTTATTATTTCTAAAAAAAATTCATGATTGTTTACAATGTGTTGAATTTCTGAATAAAATTTAGACAAGACTGTAATCCTTTCCTTCAATAAATCGAGCACCTCACAATTCGAAAAAAATTTTATTATGGCCAAGAAATATTTCAAGTTTGATTCTGAATTGAAAACGAGAGAATATTAATCTTAAAAAGGTTATCAGAGTTTTCAATAAAAGCTGTGACAACCATTACGACAGAGAATATTTACAAAAGAATCAAACTAACGTGTGTGGTTTCAGATTTACATAAAAATAAAATTATTAAAATATGTAATGCACACAAGTATTATTCAAAAAACAAATTTGGAAAGTTTGTGGATTCAAAACAACTCATCACTGAACCTTAAAGTAACGTATTTCCTTCAGCAGGCATAACATAATTTATTTAATGAATCGAACAATTTGGGAAATGGGACAATTGCACAATGCTTTTGCTCTTTTATTACACATGTAAAGAACATAAATTAACAAGGTAATCGTTCAAATACTTTAATTTAAATAAAATAATTTATTCAGTCATGACTACGTTCATTATATAAAGTTCCTGACAGATTTTTACTTCAAGATATATGTATAATTTTGCGTTGGTCACACCACTCCTTATCATCTTTCCATTAATATCTTTTTGTATATTTAAGCCGGTCAGGTTTGAAATCTGATATTTAATTTATCGCATGTATTATATTTACTTCAATTATTCATTCGCAATATACTGTTTTCATGACATGTTTTTCTAATGATGTGATTAGATAAGAAATATGGTGATGCAATTACAGATTATATGTAGGTAATATATTTTAGCTGTTATCATTGAAGTGGCATAGCTACCAAATACTTTTTTTAATTTATATATTTTCTTAATGCGAATCTTGTGTGCTGACGTTTATTTTTTTTAGTAATAATAATATTCGGCCTCTATATAATTTTTTCATTATAAGATGATGTTGAAAGATAATCCAAACCTAAATTTTCCTAAACCAATCATTTAATAATTGCATGAATTACTTGTCTCCTGCATTCACAAAATGACAAGGCGAAATGACATATAAATGTATCTTTCTTTTTCTTTACAGTAGTTCTGAATCACCTTTTTGATTATTCATATTGTTTGAAGCCAATTTCAAACAGATAAAATTTCAGGAAGCGGTTATCTTTACTTTTAATAATCTCTTGTAGATTTTATACACTTGATACTCTGTATTCCAATTACAAATATCATGTGCTCTATATGCCCATAAAGTTTTATCTAACCCTTTTCACGAATAACCATAAATTATCCATGTCACTCATATACTTATTTAAAACTAATGTGTTTTTTATGCATCATATGTTATACTTATATATCTACATATATATCATATGATATACTTGTGGGCTGGAAATTTAATGCATTTATTTCCTTACTTTTGTGATTAAAAGTATAATCTTTGGTTTTCTAAAACAAAATCATTTTAATATAAATTAAATGTATGATGTACATAATATTCTGGAGTTTGTAGAATTATATTTCAGTATTGCATAATTTTACAGTTCACATCAATGAAAGTATATTTTTTATTTCAAAGAAAGTTATTTTAATGCAGTTTACCTTATATCACAAACACATGCGAACAATATTCAAAACTTTACATTTAAATTGTAAAATTGGACTATTCACTTTAACCAGTTAACGTGTAAACACGATCGTGTGTAAAGAGGCGGATCTTGAAATAGAGTATAGTCGTTTATATGATGTCAATATCATCTGGAACGTAACCGATTGGGCGAAGGGTGTGCCAAATGTTTTGACACGGGTATAAATATGAGATGAACACAGTCTTGTGAGAAATTGTATGCCAGCTGAAGAAGCAGAATAGATAAGAACCATAGTGGACCAGAAATGAGAGGGCTGGCAGTATTTCTTTGTCTTCCTGTGCATGACTGCCACGATGATGAGCACCGCAGAATCAGCCGCAATTGAAGCTGTAGCTCTAGATTCACAAGGTACGCGTAGTCCCATCACCCATGCCCATCTAAACTCAGACGCACACATACACAAAATACGCTCATAAAGGTCATTATTCTTAATAGGCATTTCAACGCTCTGACCAGTTGTAGTAGCACTAATGAATTCATAGAATACTCCAATCGCCCGTCGACTATTAGAAGAAGTGTATTGAACATTTTTACATTTCAATGCACTGAGAATTAAGTTTCAACAACAAATCTTAAAACTAAACTATCGTAGTGCATCAAGACCATAAGAAATATCAATAGATTTGATCTCTTTAATTACTTCGTTTCCGCAGCGAGGTTAGCCAAATATAGAGCTTTTAACTGACACTGATACATTATGTAATAAAAGTAGTCCGGGCTTGGACCAAATATATTCAAGTGGAATTGTGAATCATGCTGCGTAAGACAGCTTTTTCTCATTCAAACAGGCTTCTTATGGTGTCTTAATTTCCGACACAGACGTTTATTTGAAAAAGTCTTTACAAAACATTGAATATAATATGGTGCATGATTAAAAGTTTTCTTTCGATTTCATTATATTTTCATCTCTAAGTGAAGAAAAAGAATACGTAAGAAATAGGATATTAAATCAAAAAATTTAACATATCATCTCTTTAGGCAAGAAGTGTTTTAATATATATATATACACAAGGACAAGTTATGACACAGCTACTCATTACGTTTAACATATATACCTAGTTATTTGCATGTTATTGTTCAAAACTAGACATCATCGTCTATTAGAGGTGTTATTGCCTAAATGGTGTAGTACATTCTTTTGTAATAATAATTCTTTTTCTGTTGTGTGAAACAATCACATACAAAGTGCTGGTTTCTATTTTATTATATTTCATATATCTTTAATTATTACAAGTTCTCAAATTATTATAAAGTTACTAATAGATAAAAGTGTATTTTTGCTTATTTCAGCCAATGACGAAGGGGTTCCTGAAAAGGACGGTGAGTGTTCACACAATATACACTATAGTATTTTGTGTATTGAGGATTACTTTTTTGAAATATGAGGCAATCTGACACATATAAAATACGACTCTCATAGCATATCCAAACTAGTAATAATAGTAATATTTCTCAATTTAGACTTGATGATACTGGTAAAAAAACCTGTTACGGTTGGAAGCTTTTTTGATGCAAAAAAAGAATGTCAAATGTATCTACTGTATTAAATGAATGGAAAGAAATAGTCATAAATAGCAAAATCGTTCTTCAGCGTGTCCTGTGCAAATTTAAACTAGGTTTGGTTTTCATTGTGGACTAAGCTAGAAACATGATTATACACTGGTATAAATATCTTGCTTTACATATCATCCCTTGGCACATTCTTTTATCGACACTATTAGTACACATTTTCTACCTAAATTGTATATTTGTGTATATCAAATATTCTCTCTAAACTTGAAATTAACAAATATTTTTATGTAAACTCTCCGATATATTATTAATCCAGATGTTAGTCATAATATTATTTTAATTCAGTTTACAATTTATTTATTATTTATATTATTCCGATCCGGTTCATTTAATTTCTTTCTGATTTTTTTTTCATTTTGTTTCTAATGATATTTCATATATTCTATTTCACCTTGCAGGGAAGAGAATGTGTTTCAGTCCAGTTTGTGCTTTTCTTTGAACGAAGTAAGTTTCTAATATTTACATGTTCATTATTTATTTTATACACTCGTTAACAAATCTCTTTCTTAAATTCTAATAGCAACTAAGTGGCCCATCTGGTAATTCCTGAAAAACCTCGTATGTATAAGGTGTAGAGATTACTTCTTCGATCTTCCGTCAGAATCGAAGATAAGTTTATTTTCAGTTTTCACAAGTGCTATTTTCAGTTTTCACAAGTGCTGCATGATTACCATTGGGTTTCCGTCTAAGCATATTTAAATATATGATATAGAAACCTTTTAAACTGAAGATCTCGACATCAGTTAGGAAGCTTTCTATGACACAGAGAAAACATTTTCAAAGGACTTGGCTAATATAATAACGTTCACTCGCATGTATATAAATATAATATTTGTACAACAATCATCTACTTAATAGCCCTTCCATACCTTTTTGTATCTTACATAACGCAATTCTTATTTTTATCTAAAACGTTTCCTTACAATTTCAGAAGATACGTTTTAATCAGCTTCATATTACAATGATTTTATTGAAATGCCATTAAATCATGCACATACTCTTGCGAGAAATGGTATACTTTAGATGAGAATGTTTACAGACGTGTTTCTTTTTCAGGCTGAAAGAAGACTATCGGCAAACAAGGACAGTGATTTGATACGACCAACGAGTACAACGCCAGTATGCAACTAATCTGCATTTGTTCTTATAACTTTTGTAATCATTCCTTGACGCTTTACTTATAGCTTTCTATTTCAAGATTGTCCTGTTAAACTTTCAGAAAATTATGTTTTTGTTATGGACAATCATCACAATCCATGTGTGGTCCTATTTTACATCATGTTCATCTTCAATAAAGATGACAAGATATACATCAGACAATCAACTCAACAGAATAAATGTGCCCCTTTACCGAAAACCCTTTTAGTATGCCATTCCACTGGATTTTTATATGTGCATTTGCTCACAAGGCAGCTCTCTTGGAACTAAAGTTTTATTTATAAACTATGAACTATATAATGAATGTGTACTACTGTTGTCAAAAATCAAAACAACACAAGTTGTAAAATCCTGTTCTCAGTAATTACAAAGTACACAAATTGCCAAATTAATGAGAAGAAAAAGGTTCAATAAATTTACCTTTGCTATAAACTTTGAGAAATACATTATATTTGTAATAAGACTAAACTGTAAATTTGAAATAATATTCTAGCAGGTACACATAATTTCAAAGAACATCTGTTTCTGTGTTTTGTTCTGTAGCATATGATTTTAGTATTAAAATATAAGAGGACATAATCAGAAAATAGGTACTCATTAGACCTTTTTAAGGATTAACTTGATTCGCATCACTTGCTTTCATAAATATTCGCATTTTAGGGTCAGATACCAGTTTTAATATATATTTAATTAAACAAACACTCTGACTTATTAAACAAACAAACAAACACTCTGACGTATTAAAAAATGAATAACTTAATTATATCCAAATCAAATTTCAGAAGAATGACCAAATAGGCACTGTTTACCAAAATGGTTATGTTGTGACAAAATAACATTTTCTTAAACGAAGTTAATGGGTTATTGTGATTAAACATTTTTCAAACAAAGATCCTACCTTTCGTTACAGACATTAAGCATATCATCCGTTAAGAACAAAATGCAATCAAATGTCCAGGCCACATTTATTTTATTTCAAATAACGCATGATGTATCAAATAAATAGAACAAAGCAAAGATTTAAATAATTATTTTAATGACAAAAAAAGGTAAGAAATAGAATTGCACTTTATGGACCACAGGTTATTTCTAACTAGACTACTGAATATCAGTTATATGAAATCTCCAAGAGATTAGTAAAAATAAAGCGTAAGAGAGCAAACTACACTAGTCGAAGCAATACGCAAATCCTTACAAACCAACCTACAAATAGGTTATAAATCATACAAGGCACAATATTTTAGTGAAATTTGACTTGCTCATGTTGCTAATTATAAACAAAACGTAAAGTTAAATTGCTAAAGATTATGATAGTTTGATTAATTATATCGATAAAAAGAAAAGAAATAAAAAGGAACCGCGTGGATATGCTAAACCAAGTGAAGAAAAACAATTGTAAATGCGATGCACCCAATTTTCAAGGTCATATATAATTTGAATAGCTATGTCATGTACCAGTGAATATCCGCTATAAAATTTAAAGACGAAGAAGAAGAAGAAGAAGAAGAAGAAGAAGAAGAAGAAGAAGAAGAAGAAGAAGAAGAAGAAGAAGAAGAAGAAGAAGAAGAAGAATTAAAATCGAAGTGAATCTGATATTTTATGTTAATAAAATATATTAAGATGAATTACAGAAATACATCTGGAAGTACCAACAGATTAACACCATTAATTAAAATTATTTATTTTACACCCAAAATATTAAACTTAGCCTGGAAATCGATATATAGAGTCACAAAACCTTCATTACCTAAATTAGTATGTACATTACAAATAAATGAAACCTGACATACAATATGAATGACGATACGAATCTGAATCTATTTAAAGGAACAAAGTAAAAATTGATGCATAGAACAGTTATTAAAATCACACATAGAACTTAATACATCTTTCAGATCAAATGCAACTAGTGACTGTCATACAGATCTGATTATGTCAACGAATACGATTTGTGTTTTGAAAACATTATGAAGATGTAAGAAGAGACAACTAATAAAGTAATTTGTTCAAATGAAATTATAGAATTATACCTTTGACTATAAAATAGTAAGATATTTCATATAGTCAACCACTGAACGTTTACATTAAGTTGGATGTTTTCCTTTCTTGCATCATCTAACGTTATACAGTCGTCTATACGACAGAAAGTATTATCTTTAGAGTATGCACAATTAAGTAATTGTTGTGAATTACTTAATTTATCGCTAGCATCCTTTAAGTACGCCATTGTTGACTATAAGAGGCTATTTTATTTTGTAGGTTTTATTGTGCTTAAGGGCTTAACAAATCATAACAACAATGCAAAATAAACAGTGCAGTAGTGCATACATAGTCTTACTGCAATGTGTTTGTTCCACATATAGTTATAAGATATTCATTAAGGCACATGTACCAACTGTTTAATTAGGCCGTTATGACTCAGCAATAAAAACGTGTGAAGAATAGTTATATGCGCATCACAAATAAAATATATATGCAGTTTGATTTCAGCAAAGATACTTTTACTATTTAGTTTATGAGTATCACTTGTTTGCTAATTTATGGAGAGGGCTTCAATGGCGAATAGTCTTTGACTAAAGAGTCACCCTCTATAAATAAAGCCTTATTATTATTATTATTATTATTATTATTATTATTATTATTATTATTATTATTATTATTATTATTATTATTATTATTATTATTGACAGGTGTGTACAATATAATTTCATAGGTGGATCTGTACAGCCTACTTAATACGTACTTCTTAATCGTAGACTTGCTTGTCTGATGCATTTGAGTTTTGAGGAAGTCAGTTGACTAGCATCATCTGCTATCGTTGAATAGACTGCATAGGCTCCACTTTGAAGTTGGTCTTTTGGTTGTTATATGCTTCTGTATCTTGTCATCTTTGCTGGCTGTTTCCTCGTCTTTTCCATATGTTTGTGAAATGCCAGTATTGGCGATCTTTTGGCCTTTTGACAGAAGTCAGTTTGCCGTGAACGATATTCTTTTGTATACGTTCATCATTCATTCAGTATAGATCTCCAATCTATCGTAGGCAACGCTGTCTGAGCAGCATGAACATGCCAGAAATGCGTGCACCTTCAAAGCCTCTGAAGAAAGTCCGTTGAAGCTGCTAGTCTCATTTTGGTGTGAGTATAGTTGGCATGATTTGCTGCTATAGAGTAGTGTACTGATAGCATAGTATTAAGGTGTATTGAGCCATCTTGTTGTATACAGTTTCAGGCCATCATTATCAAACTCGACATCGCCAATGCGGCCTTTGTAATGCTAAAGTTGCGTTGAAGCTCAAATAAAGATGTTTGCAATGGTGGACCGAGGGTATCTCAACTGACAACTTCAGTCTCATAGTCATTTATGTTGATGAGAGAATTTTGAGCCACCACAACTGTCTTGTTCGACTGATGGTAATCTTAATGACAATCGTAAAGTTATGAAGATACACCTCTGGGTAGTTTTTCTTTGTGGCATTATCAGCAAAGAGTAGCTCACGGATGAGAATTTTGCCAACAGTGAGATTGAACAGGTTTTCATCGGAACGTGTGAAAAGATGATTCCCTTAATTTGTGGGCAAACTGCGAATTTCAGCAAGAGAAAGATGATCCCAACTAGAGCACATTCCGGTTGGGTCTTACTATGAACTTAATATGTCTTTGAGGCTGAGCCATCACAGGGAACTATTTCATACATTTGTTCATGGAGAGACTGGATCATAATCATAGATTTGACAAACATCAGACAAGACACTGTATGCAGCTTGCAAAAGCACATGTCCAGTGACATCTGTTAAATATTTCTAGAGAAATCTTACAAAGCAGCAAACATCTAATTTATACACTGCAGCAATAAAGCACTAAAACCTCTGAACTAGTTGACAAAAGGTATGTATGTATGTTTATATATATATATATATATATATATATATATATATATATATATATATATATATATATATATATATATATATTAAAGTAAATAACTCATTCACGTTTCCTCATTCATATCAGACATCTGGAAAAAAACGGGAGTTCAAAGCTATACTGGATATTCACTCTGTTCAGTCAAGCTATGGACGATGGTGGGTTTGCTACCAGAAATATGTTCTTTATTACAATCCATGTACGCGAGGAGTCTCTCAAAATGTATAGTCGCAGACCTCGCACTAACGGATCAGTTCGGTTTTGAATAATATGGATACTGCTGGGTTGCTCTGTCTGCACGAATTCGAACAGCAATTTCCAACCCCTTCTTTTCAGATATGAATCTGAAACCCTTGACAAAATCTCCAGTTCATTCCCAACTTAAGCACTCCAACACTCAACTCCGTATCTATAGGAATATGGCTGGCTTTACGTGCAATCCTACCTTTAACATCTGCAAATTTAATATCACATTAGAAAAGCTAACTTGTTTTTCTATGGTAATTTTGAACACAGTTGCACTTGACAAACGCACATGATATAAAAGGTGTTTGTAAACTTTATGTACTTAATATTTAATTTAATTTTTAAGTGATTTCCCTGTCGTTTGTTTAGCACTCTCGTTTATATCAGCTGCTATTATAAGATGATTGCCATAAACCTTAGAATAAAGAATATGACACAAATGGAGATGATCGTTGTTCTTTTTGCTGTGATATAAGACGAAATGTGCAGGAACCAAGGATAAAAAGGTTAGCTTTCAATTTATGACTTTTCTCAGTGAATGTTGATGTGACCGTCAGCAATCTATTGCTATTTTGTACGTGTTCTGTGTTCATTCAACATGTGAGGAGACTAATTAAAGATAATTAAGTGCTGCCTAAAGTGAAATGTATTGTTGACGGAATACGCTGATTTGACGACACAAAGGAAGACAATTAGAGTTATATTTTATTTTATTTACTTTGCAAATGATTAGGTAAATACTCAACCATTATGATTTAATAACGTCATGATCTACCTGTTGGTTGCATCCATTTTCTGTTAATCTTATTGGTCTTATAAGTGTTTTACTCAGTCATCGACACTGACAGATACATTCAATTCATTTTCAAATTCTTGTATATTTGATGCATGTTTTGTCCTTTGGTCCATATTAAGTGGAATTTCAGTGTACTGGATTTAACAATGATCCTGAACAAATGCACTGGATCAAACCCCATGGTTCAAAAGTTTTATCTTTTTATGCAATTGATAAGTGTATGATAGAAATGTGGAAAACATAATGAATCTATAGCTAGGAAAAAAGTATTTGAACATTAATTCCTTAGCCGCATATATATATATATATATATATATATATATATATATATATATATATATATATATATATATATATATATATATATATATTATATATATATATATACATATATATATATACATACATACATACATACATACATACATACATACATACATACATACATACATAAGTATGTATGTATGTATATATATATATATATATATATATATATATATATATATATATATATATATATATATAGAGAGAGAGAGAGAGAGAGAGAGAGAGAGAGAGAGAGAGAGAGAGAGAGAGAGAGAGAGAGAGAGAGAGAGATTGGTATAGGTACTCAAGGTCTCAATAATTTTATCACCAGATTCCATAGGAATATCGGAAGCCTTATTAAATAAATAATGCTTCATATCAGCTGGAGAAGCATGTTATCATCAAGTCATTCCAATTGAAATTGCGAAAGTAAAATAAAAGATCAATCCGGGAAAAGACGTAAAGCAGAAAGGGAAAAGTCAACATGTTTTATAACACTTAACATAATTTAATGATCAAACTTTTAAATTAGAATGTGAGATAAAATTACAGTATTAAAACGTGAAATAAAACTAATCATGATAAAGATCAAGGAAAGTTCAAAATAATGAAAACTTACGCATAAATTTTAAAACCGGAAATTTATTAGTCCAGCACAATCGCTAGGTTAGGAAATAGCGTTGTCCAGAACTACTTTGAATTATTCACAACAGTTCCAGAATATTGTTATGGCCCAAATAATGAGCATTTTGTATCTCCAATGAACAGTCCAGGACAATCTTTTTCCTCTCGAGTAACATCTAAGAACAACATAAAGCACGTCTTCAGACTTAAAACTTAAAAACCAGACATAAAATTAGCATGGCTATCATGAAATAAAGATGTAAACAAAGATAGGTCAATTCTGAACACGTTGATGTCGTTTTACTTCTTCTCCGATTTTGATAAGAGAAACGGTGCAAATGTTATAATTGCAGTGCTTCTTTTTTTCAATAATGACAGAGGTGTTTATTCCATATAAGTAAAGAACACCATTGATAAATAGAGGTTCTCAAATGGGTAACGATTTAATATTGAATTAATGAAAATGATTGAATAATGTCCTGCTTTTGCGAGCCTTGGCTCGCAAAAGCTGGACATTATTTAACGAGTTTCATAAAATTAATATTAAATCATTACCCATTTGAGATTCTTTTTATCACATAGTTTTATTGCACTATAAATTAATTAGAAAGAAGAACGAATAATTTCGTTATTCTGACAGAAGCTGTACCTTTTATTTGTTGTGCGTAAAAATAGTTCCAAACAAAGTTGAAATAGTAAAAGTATCTTATATATTTTATAACATTAATCAAATAATAAACGTCCATCCAATAAAAATAACATTTTACAAAAGACCAAACATTTGTCAACACAAAATGTCTAAAGCGTACTATGTCACATTGTTTGAAACGGTGCACAGTAACGGTTTGAGTTGGTCTACATCACGTCACAACTAAACATTACATTGTTGCGATAATTGTTGTGACATGAAGATTACAGGTGGCAGAAATATAAATATCTACTTTAATGTATTTGTGACCGGATGTTGGCAGTATTTGATTTTAAACATTAGATTGTACAGAAAACGTAAACTTTTTTTATTAGGTCTTGTATCACTTGTTTACAGCGTAAATGTGTGCTTGGATAAAGTTTTGTCAGTTCGGGAGACCGGTTTATGTCTATATTCTTATGTGAATAAAGGTCAGTTTATTTACTTCAGTAAGTTCAAACTAAAACTAAGCTTGTATATAGGGTGGATTTAGATATGCTGCCCATCCTTCCCACACCCGTCCTCTTTATCATCTGAACAATACCGGTAGTATTACTCGTGTGCTGAAAACTGGCGTTAAGCAAGATAAAAACAACAACTCGTTGTTATTTGTCTTGGGAGGTTTGCCATTTTCATGTTATGATATGTTATACAAGATATAACTAACCTATGTGGGGATAAATTGGCAATATTAAAACAGACAAGACCATTTTCCCCAATTCACTTTAAGGAATCAAAAAATAATAGCCATAAACGTTGAAGGTAAACAAAAAAGTCCAGAAGGCGGGGTTAAAAACGTTTTCCCACAATCACTGAAAACTCTGTAAAGAGAATATTGCACAATAATTTCATTGGCTTATTTGGACTAATCAAAATCACATAAAGAGATATATTCACATGTATAATATGAAAAATATTACACTGCGCATTCTATAGGCACAGTGTACCGACTATGTGATAAAAAAAAAACAAAATATGATATGTTCCAACATTATTTATTTAGAAAGAAAGTACTTTACATTTTCAAAATTAAATAATTATTTACATGCATACATACATACATACATACATACATACATACATACATACATACATACATACATACATACATACATACATACATACATACATACATACATACATACATACATACATACATACATACATACATACATACCCGCCGATTATACATAAATTCTATTTTACTATAGCACTTCTCAAAAAAATTAGAGAAAATTAGAGCGTACCTTGAGAACAATTTACAAACTTATGCACCAATAAAACAAACGAAAGAGAATAAACAAACATAAAGAAAATATGTTTTTTGGCATATAACTTGTTCACTGCAACGGTTAGGGATGTTGCAAGTCTGTAATCGTACTGGGCATATTTTCGTCAGTAACGGACACATCACTGGATTCAAATACTTTGTATTTACCCATTGGCATCTAAATATAAAAAATAAATATTTCTATAAGAGCAGTAGATAGATAAATTGCCTGCATAATACATGGACAATATTCTTGGCTACTAAAGTTTAGTTCTTATGTCTTTTCCGTTTCAGCGAACGAGCTTATATTTAGTTAAAGACTATTCTGAGCGCTCTTGCAACCTGATGATTCTTTTCAAAAGGCGAACAATTTTATAAGACACGCACAAAACAAAACAAAAGAAAAACATAAAACGACGTTAATAAATATTATTATTGTTTGTTATCATTAATATCTATTTACAAACTTCTACGCGGGGATACGCGCTTTTGGAGGACAGCAGATGTTCTTCAAAGATTCACTGAAAGTGTCCTTGAATAATCTGCAGATCCACAGAGCAGCAAGGAAGACCATTGCGAAAGATTGTCCTTCCTGGCAGAACAATATAACATCTGGTACCCGCGGAGCAGAACAGCAGAAATGAACATCATTTAGAAAACATAAATTTCGCACTTTTGTTATTTAAAAATGAAATAGAAGCGTGTGTTTTTATCGAACTATAGAGAGAATGAACAATATAAAGCAATAGAGCAAAGGAAACGTATATAAAGAAGTAGGTCGCTAGTGTCATGCGTGAGGAGTGTTTGAAAATTACCCTTAACATTTTATCCAGGATGTAATATATTGTTATTCTTTTTATGATTGAACTCTTACTCGTTGTTGTATAGTCATGATTAAGTATGTAACATAACAATTATCGACTTAGAGCTAAACAGCACATCCCGGAGACGGCCTATCTCATACATCGTTATCTTCTTGACAAATGAGACTTCCTGTAAAATGCATCTGCAAAGCCTGTATATTATTTGTATACAGTCACGTGTCCAATTAAATTTGTACCACCTACTCATCAGCCTTATTAGAAGAAGATGCATTCTTATAAAATAACGGTACAACTCAATCTGTGACATCAAATCTTCATTCACATCCCTGAAACCTCAAGTACATCACTGCTGACTCCTTAATTACCTTAATTAAACTGTGACAACAGAACTATTTTCCATTCGGTATCAAGGGAACTATCCTATCTATTCGGTATCAAGGGAATTATCCTATCTGATGGACAGTATTTGCCAAATAAGCCACACATTACGTTTTAACTACAGGTATTAAATTGTTAAAGGTTTATAAGAAACTGCGTGCTAACTACCGTACAGAGACTATTTTGAATCTCCGTTCCAGAGAAACATGTGAAGATATAGTTCCCCTTATCTTCTCATGTGTTTACTACACTGTTAAAATTCTTTATATATTTTCTCCCATTTCTCCATATTTTTACCACATTTGGTGCATTAAATTTTGATTTTGAATGCACCAACACTATTTTACTTTTGTTAGGCACTAACTTGGATATAAAATACTCACATTGAGCTCAGCATATGGTGCATTTTTTTAGGAAATATTTGTATTGTAATCAAAAAACCTAACTTTTTAGAGCACGTGACCTTTTCAGAGTCTGCCAAATCATACATATTTGCTTCATTATCATAAGCAACAGTCGAGATGCGGAAGTGAATAAATAATTTATTTTCTGTTTAGTTGTTAATGATGTTTCTATTAAATGTACGTAGCATACCACGCTGCACAGAAAATCTACAGGAAGAAATCACGGGACAAATATTTATGATTTTCTTAAGGACTACAACAGCAGGATACAATTCAATAAATGGTAATTGGCTGAATTGGTGAAGTGATACATATAAGTCTTCATGAATCATACAGCAACCAAACAAATCTTTATGGAACTAATCATGGGTATGTAGTTGCTCGTGTGTTTCCTTAAAGTAGTTGCAGAAAAGGAAAGAAGTAAGGATCTGTCGTTACTGTCTGTAGATTTTGATTATTTAAAAAAGAAACAAAAATGTGATTTGGAAAGGTACTTGACTGACAAGGTAAAATATGCAAAGAATGCCCTATATCCTAAACAGCATCGAGGTGAAGAAAAATGTTGCTAAGTTATTCAGGCGAGGCAACAAATGTGACTCAACATGGTTTGGATGAGTTGTAGAACCGCATATCTAATTACTTAAGATCGAAAAGTATCCTTACTGACTATATACGGATAATTGCTTCTGAGGAAGCACCAGTAACCGTGAAATGCTAAATAAGATGGATCTGTTCATTAGAATGAGACATCAATAATATGGCGACACCTCCAATTCATGACGAGAAATTTCATTTTTTCTATCGTAGGTGATTTGAAGAATTAAATGTTTGCACTTTATACATGAAAAACCAGCCGAAGTCATCATTTCATTTTCAGAACTATTTACCACAGTGATCATTGTATCGTCAGAATGTTCGCTGATATGCTTTGAGTCTTTTCTTCTTGTCCATGACGTGTAAACTATCGCCACAACAAGAAGTGCCAACGCAATCACTGATATGGCGGGAATGGAAACGACAAAAGCAGTATTTGGATGAAAAGCAGGTGGTCCAGCTGAGATAACTGAAATTAAATCATCTGTATGAAATATAAAAGACAAAAGTAGTTAGCCAATTGAAAATGTTTTAACAAGGATTCGTCAGGACAAAATCTCTTGTCTAAAAACAGTCATTTATATCATTTAACTTTTCTGTATATGGTGCTGATAAAGAAAAACTATAAAGCAAAATTATATCGTCCACAATTATACCGCAGTTGCTGGTGCACAAAACGTTATTCCTTCCTAAACTTCGCAATGGAATCGAAATTAACCCATAATTATTAGCTCTGTAATATGGTAAAACTAACTTTTTGATCGGTTTCGATTGAATATTAGTCATTAAAAACAGAATTTAGTCTTATTTTAAAATTTTAAATTTATTAATGTTCATATGGCTTTTAGTTGTAATTCATTTACAAGACTTTATTATTACAAAATGACGACTATGACACTTTCAAGAATAAAAAAAAAACTCACTGCTGTTAGAACACAGCAGAAGAAAATTTAACATTTCTTGCTTTAAGCAAGAGTTTTTTCCTTTGTAATGTCTTTCTACAAAAGCAAAGATTTTTTTTTAAAAAAAATCTTAATTTTACTTGTTTCTTAATACTTATTCGTGTAAAACTTACCATTCGAATCTTTTGTGACGAAATGAACTTCGGTGGAATTAATGATGGCTCCATTTTTCAGAAGGACCTCTAGCCAAAGTGCGTATAATGTATTTTGTTCCAATCCAGAAATTGTGTGAAGACTTGATGAACTATTGGTAATAAATGAGGATATATTTTGAGACCTTGTCGCACTCCAGAGAATTTTCATAGCAGAAACTAAGTGGTCACGATATCGTGGAAGTATGCGTGACTCAATGTACACCGCAGTAGTCGATATTTCCAGTATACGCAGAGATACATTCACATTCAAATTCTTGTTTCTTGCTGTGAAAAGAACAAATTAAGAGTACATGCATTAGTAATGACTAAATACAATCATACGGTAGTACGGTAGTATTTTATCTGGAGTTACGGATGGATATATCAAGGTTATATGTACATTTTTAGTTTAAATGGAAACATTGTAAAATTCGTATATTTGAAATTATATAGTAATAAACATACTTTTAATGATTCCATTATAATATCAAAAGCTATTACATATGTCTTTTGGGCACAAATGATTACAGTGTAGTCTTAAAATAACTTAATGTTTAAATAATACTGCCAATGTATTCTTCCTCCAGATAGCATTTTCAAACTCTTACGAATACAGGATAATAAAATATTCAGTTAGGAAATTGTTTTCATGCCTATGTTAACTTTGCATTTCTCGTTACGCAAGAAACAAAATAAATACAAACAAGTGATTAAAACAAAAAGGAAATCTTAGTAACTTACATTTCAGCGTCATAAATGACGCTGAGACAGCAGCATAACTGTTTGTGTCATTGAACGGTGAAAAGTAGATGATTGTCTCATAAGCAGTAGAATGCCGTAACCCCGAGAGATTAAACCGTGTACTAGAAAAATTCACATCCTTTATGGGCATCCATGTGTTAGATGTATTATTCTTATAATGCAGAGTTAATTCCCCTTTGCTGAGAATATCGGAATCCGGAAAAAACCATCTTAAAATGACTGCCGTATCTGTTACATTTTCAGCCCATAATAAGACCTTCTGGGATAACTGGACTAGGCTAGATGTGATATCTGTAGCAAAGAATATGAAAAATAAGTTTTAAAATGTATATACTTGTCAAAATTTATAATCGGTAACCACCTATTTTATGACATATTATTATTAATACTGAACGCATGCTAGCGCAATGTGTAAAGTTAAAGGAAATAATCTGTTTATTATCATGCTAAACTTTCAATCTGTGAACATTAGAAACAAATTTATTAACTTGTAGACTGTTTAGAAAAAGTAACAAGAGCAGTAGAATTGATTATCCAGGCTTTTATAAGACGGCCTCTTAAACTAAGCACGCCAAAAATGCATGTAAAGCTTATGTACCTTTAAAAACAGCTTAGAGGGAAATCGTCTCGAAAACTTACAGCATCAGTGTCACCCGTTGTGTATGAAGGTACAATATATTACCACTGTCGTCATTCTAAGCGGAATACTAGACTTGGTCCTCTAGTTTCGTGAGCTTTAAGAACACATTTTTGCTACGTTTCTACAAGATTTGTAGAATACATTTTCATAAAAAGAATTATTTCCCAACTTAGTAAATTCGTACTTTTATATCATTCATTTTTTTTTCATGGCATATATAGTACAAAACAATGTTCAATTTAAAAAGAATATAAAAGTAGAGAGAAAAGAATGAATCAAGTTTCCATAATGCTACACTATCTTGCCGAAAGAGTTAATTATTCATCAGCTTAGACTTACTGAAGTCTGTACATTCCCAATGACCACAACAGCTTTCATTATCCTGACGAAGAACAGGACCATCACAGTTCTGTGGTGGTTGCGTTTCTGAACATACGGGCTCACAAGTCACACTACCATTGAAACACTGACATGCCTCCTGACACCCGATTCTCCACTGATACCCATCGGGTAGTTTTTCTCCCTGGTATTTGCAATACACTGAAATAGAACATTTGATCTGAGTACGTGGACATCAGTGATCAAATTAAATCAACGTTTTCGTCTTCCATGGGTAGTGCATATTTTTGGTTACATTCAAAATAATATCTGAGCGTATGTGATTTGGATTTTTAACTTAGTTTTAACACTTTTTTCAGTCATATTGATACGTTTGCAGTGTGGCAGTTTATAGTGATGTATAGAACTGTGTCATCACACCACAGGTATGTAACATCATTTCCTAGCCATTCATATTATCCTTGCACGAGACTGACCAGTCCTAAAACTAACCTCTTAATTCCGAGCACCATGCGAGGCAGCTGCTGGTACCATTTTTATGTCTTTGATGTGACCCGGCTGGGGTGTTAACCCGCAACTTCCCGCATCCGAGGTGAACGCTCTAACCAATTAGTCCACCGAAGTAGTCAAAAAAAATATCTAAAGCGCACAGAATGCTTAAAACATCTCTCTCTCTCTCTCTCTCTCTCTCTCTCTCTCTCTCTCTCTCTCTCTCTCTCTCTCTCTCTCTCTCTCTCTCTCTCTCTCTCTCTCTCTCTCTCTCTCTCTCTCTCTCTCTCTCTCTCTCTTACACACATACACACATTACAATGCCTATATTTCAACGTTTACCACCCTACCATTAGTTTACTAACAAACTCCCTTAGACCGAAACAAAACTGGTTACATTGACCAAATAGATCTGAATACATCAAAGTATAAAAACTACTTTCTTGAACAGTGTGATCCCGATAAGACGGAGATGGACCGAGGAATAGTTATTTCTTAGATTTAAATTTCCCTAAATGTCTATACTTTTTCCAAGCTCTTCGTAACATAAATTTTAACACCATTTTGCGAGTTTACTCACTGAAAATGGTTTATGGAATGAGGCAGCTGCGTTGCGAACGCTGTAAATAAGCTATCGTTTGAACCGCTTTGCTAAATTTGAAGATGATGTTCGAGTACTGTATACTTGAGCTGTTTGCTCTAGTGCGATTGGCCTCCAATCCGACCAAGAGATATGGCATTAGCTAATGTAAACATTAAGACCACGAAACAGTCCAGGACAAAGAACATGGCGTAAAATTAGATCACTTCATACATATGGCTAATGGAATACCAGAAACTAAGATTGATAACTGAACAAGTGTCATGTATATTTCATGGTTGGGCAACTACCAAAGTATTCATCACTTCGAATACTTTTGTTTCTTGAAATTTAATATAACAAATATGTGCTGAAAAAATATAGCATACTTAAGTAAATAGCTAAGTATAATTAAGTATAAAGCAAAATATGCTATCTTACAAAGACACACACACACACACCCCAGAAAAAGGATTTGCCATTTTCTTCTGCTTTTGCCGTTAGATTCTGAACATGTTTAGATTGAATTCATCATTTATAAAAACGTCAACAGGCAAGATAAATGTATTAAGTAAATGTACGTAATGATAGGGCATCTTTTTAGAAAAGTGTCTACATGTCACAAATATGGCGCTCTTTTTCTTGGACACAAAGATAGCTATGACATCCATCCTAACACTGTATATGATAGTAAAGTGGTTGAAAGATGTTATGTGCCAGAGTGACAAACGAATACATGGTCGGGTCAAGCTAATATTTTTAAAAATATTAGACTTCTACAGGTTTAGTTCATTATTTGACAATATATCGTGCAAGCAATTTTGGAGTCATTTACGCACACTCGACAAGGTGACAATCAATGACCGGACAACACGGGTCAGAGGACCAATATTCATTACAGTCGTATCGGGGGTCTTGCAGCTTCACTTTCTCTGAGGATGAACATACTGGGTCGCAGTACAGTAGTCCATCTGTGTGACATACACAGCGGTCTTCGCACTGAATTTCGAACACCTCTCCGACTCCAATCCTATTCCCATTATAAAGACAAAACTCGGCAGCTGTTGGAAAAAGGTATATAATAATAATAATAATAATAATAATAATAATAATAATAATAATAATAATAATAATAATAATAATAATAATAATAATAATAATAATAATAATAATAATAATAATAATAATAATAATAATAATTGTGTACCGAAGGCACAGTCCTTACGCTTAGATTAATTATGTAAACCAAGCTAAAATTCTGTCGTTATACGTAACCTTTTTCAGTGAAGATCAGTTGTCATCTCCATAAACGTATCTAAGAGGGTTCAATCTATTATCAAGAAACGTTCAAACATGCCTAAGTTATGCATTGCTTCATAAGTAACAGTGATCTAAAATATACCTAATCTAAAACAAAACATAGTGCACAAAAGCACGATTACTTCAAGAAAAATGTGCAAAATCAGTAGTGAGTGAACTTAAGGAAGAGTATTTAAAAAGTTCTGAATATATGTGCGCTGAAAACAAAATCATTTATTGGTGAACATTATATCAATATATGCCCTCAAAGTTCTACCCATGCACCTCTAAACACTTAGTCTAATAATCAAATTATTAAATCCCATTTTATATTTAATTTTAATTTTGATATGTTTTTCATGGACTCGAAAACAGCACTTCCAACCGCATGGAGGATTTGAAATTATCTGTCCTTCGGCAAAGTTTTCATAAGCTCCTATCCATGTGACAATCTCACAAAATGCCAGTGCTCGCTTTTTCATATATGGTGAGGAGCACTTTGGCCATTACAATCCGAGTCTTCTGTGATCAACTGTCAACATTGATAATGGCCAAACCTTTCCGGTCAACAAATGATTCGTCATTGTAATCCAAACAGCCGATAAATTAATGCCCATGATAACTGAAATGGCTTTTTCTTTGAGTCTAGCATTTTCTTCATTTTCTCTCGTTATAACTGCTACTTATTGTTCACCATTTGCAGACAACCAGAGCGTGTATCACATTTCATGGATTCGAGCCGTATTTAAAACAATGAAATCAACTCATGATTGCAGTTATGCCACAAAATTACATCCACAAGCTTAATTCGAATTTTTCTTGACATGACATCAGTCGAAAACTTGCATAAAAGCGCTATGATTTTACAATATGCTCTTTGAACAGTAGCAGAACTTGCCTCAATCTCTGACATTTTACACCACTGTCAGTTACCTACATTGCATCACACGCAGAGATGGCCGTCGTGTATTAGTGCAGCTTCATATAATTTTATAAAACGTTATTGTATCTATCAATCAGCATTAAATATATTCACGGACTCAAATAAACAAAGCACTCTACAACAAAATATTCAGACCTTTTTAAATACTCCTCGTATGTATATAGTCATGTGCATTAAATCGCATAACTCTAATCAAAATGGAACCAGATCTCAGTGTCAGAATAATCCTTAAGTGTAAATATATTCACATGCTAGTTGGTTGCTATGTATGTATGTATGTATGTATGTATGTATGTATGTATGTATGTATGTATGTATGTATGTATGTATGTATGTATGTATGTATGTATGTATGTATGTATGTATGTATGTATGTATGCATGCATGCATGCATGCATGCATGCATGCATGCATGTATGTA